>ML777641.1:459377-478348 GCA_009831015.1 Picea engelmannii
AGATATATATATATATATATATATATATATAATTATGTTTTTGCAAAAATATTAAATAATATAACCATTATCCTAAAAAAGAAAGAGATTGTCATTATTGTATTTTCATACACGTAAAATTTATTATAGAAAATTAACGAATGAAAACAAAAAGCAAGAAAAGTTTTTTTTTTAAACAAAGAATGACAGAGACTTGTAAGATTGTTCAAAGGATTACAAACAAAAGGTCATTACAAACTGCATATAAGTTTTTGTTTATTTTACTAGCCTTCTATTCATGCTCCATACATAGTCTATTTTTGGTAAAAATAGGCTACACACATTCAATATTAAATATGTCAATCCATTTGCCTTTTGTATTCAATGACTAAATTGTTATTGAATATTATTTCCAAAGTTTTCGTGTCGTATTGTTTCCAACCTCAACTATATATAGGAGGTATCAACTATATAAAGGAGGTCACGTAAGTTGAATCAGGTAATTCTTGGCATCTTTATATTATTTTTTAATACATATGAGATCTTTTGTGACATGTTACTTTTTTAACTTGTTATTGATAAGAGGTTTTCCTGGGCCATTTCATGGGTGGTCTCTTTTTTTCGAACACTTCTCTTCCTCCTTTGTCCTTTCTATAATTGAACAAAGAAATTGTGATGTATTTTGGTCATACAACTTGTTCCTAACCTCACACATCTGGGGACAATATTTTATCACCTAAAAATTACTCATTTACGACATTTACAACAATATTACTAAAATATATCATTATTGGCATGCTTAACCTTCATTTTAGTCGCCTAGTTTATATGTATTTCTCACCTTTCTTGATAGAGAAAAAATATTGACATCTGGGTTCACACCCTTTCATCTTGTCCATGGAAATGAGGTTGTTTTACTAATCAAGTGTCAAATCACCTTTTTATGAGAATTTAGGAACACGGGTGAACAAAATTCACAATTTGTAGCTAAGATACAAATTATATAATAGTCTAATGAGTTAGTAAGGTTAGAAAACAAAGAGATATTGCAACCCAAAACATAAAAAAAAAATAGACAAAATCATAAACTAAGCTACAAAGTGACATAAAGATAAAACGAGAAGCAATACGATTTGTATACCAATGAATAAAGCTTTAGAAATACCTAGGGAGTGTGGATGGTTTCTTATGGGCTCCACCATGCTCCTTGGGAGTGTCCTTTAATCCAAATTCACACTCTCTCTCTCCTATAACATGTACAAAGGACTTAAGCTATGGAGCTCAAGTAAATTTGTTGCAATTGGGAAATTGAGATAATCAAAGGGCATATGAGCTCACTGAATATCGCACTAGCACAATAATACTCCTTTTTCCTCTCCTCATCCCTCATGTCTAATATGGCCTTGTATTTTTATCCTTCTTCCTTACTTGATAAAATTATTTTATTACCTGAATGCCCAAGGTTTGAATGGGATTTCCACCTAAGTGTGAGGGGATGTCCACCCACCTGAGGTATCATACCATTAATGCGAAAAAGTATTAAGGTTTGTCTTCCTTAGTTACATCGTTGGCATAGGCATTTCATGTTTGAATGGTTTGTGTATATTTTGAAGGAAAACCATGCAGTTTTCACTAACATTAAAAGGGAAATCAACACAAGTACATAAAAACTACTATTCTATGGGTTTTTACCCATTTTTTGTGGTGGATTCTAAATGGTCATAGGATAACATTGTTATATTTTATATATGTGTATTGATGATAACTTTTGGTGATTTCCTAAATATTGTTGTGAGCGAAATTTAGGTGATAACAATTTTCCCCTTATGTATGAGGTTAGGAGTTGTCGTATAGAAAAAATACATCATCATTTTTTTCCCCTTATCCTAATAATATGTAACAACCTATAGAGAAAAATCTATAACCAAGGATAAAGGATGTCCCATAGAGAAGTGATGAAGATCCATTTGCAAATGTCTCTGACAATCTAGCGGAGGCCTACTCGCTAGGATGGGCTTGAAAGTTGCAAAATAAATTGAGCTCAAGGAGAGAATCGTCTTGGGAGATGAAATGATGATAATAATAGATATATTCCATTAGAATCATGTGGAAAACAATGTGTTAAGTTATATCCTATCTAGGATCCATATCTTGGCCTCCACATTTGAGAAAATTTCCTTTTATCACATCAAAAGGGAACACACTAGCTCTGTGAGTCGATGGGTTAAAATAACTTCACATCTAAACAAAGGAACTCTAGTAAAAAATGGGTTTACTTCCACAAACCCCATCCCATAATTCAATGGAAAGCCTCCTTTCACATATTCCAATGCACAAAGTAAAGCCAACTCATATAGAACCAGTTGACAGAAATACAATGTGATCTGTATGCTGGATGAAGGGGTTCGATCATCCCAAATTAAATGGTAATTTGTGTTAGATGCCTTTCAAATGTGGGGACTTTTTGGAGATGGAAAGTAGCAAAAATTGGTGGAGTATGCATGAGTGGAAATTTTCCAAGTAGAGATGGATTATGTTGGCATCCTCTGGTGAATCAGTGACCTAGGATTTTGAATGGTTTGCCTCTCATGTCAGCGAGGAGGGCATACAAAATTCAGGTTAATTTTCCTCTTCAACGCTGGTGGAGTTTGCAATTGGGTTTTATCACTTACAGGTTCATTTGACATTCTCTCATGTTCCTAAATTATATATCTTTCTTCCATATAGTCTCCCAAAGCCATTTTTGTGGGTTTCCTATAGCACTGGATTATCGGTGAACAATTGGGGATTTTCTTCCATAATTGGGAAAGGCAGAAAAAATAATTTTTGAGTTATTATTTTCCTATCATTTCAAGGATTGTACAAAACAAGAATGGGTGACATTGATTAACGATATTTTAATAAATTCTTGCGAAGACATGAAGAATATAACCAATCCATCTGTCAAACTCTATTCAATATCAATGAGAAGTTGGTCGAGGTTGTCAATTTACTGTAGGTACAAATTAAGAGAATTTATGTTTTAGAAGTTCAGTGTAAACTCTTGCAAACAATGGTGTAGTCTCAACAAATGGAAACATTTTCAAGGGAATCCAACAACCCTGACTCCATCAATTCAAAACAACAAGTTTCAAAAGTAGCCAAAATTGGCGGTCAACTGTTGGATCCAATGGAGGTATAAAATATGGAACCACTCATTGCTGAAGAGGAGAGTGAGGCCCAGGGTCGCTCAACAAATTAATTTTTAATGTATTTCAGAGCCATTTTTCATTTGGGTCAGTTTGTTAAAAGGATCGTCAGTGGCTCTATTTGGAAAGATAGACATCAGACACTAATAGAGACAATCAATTAGTTTTTGTAGAACTAAACAACGTTGAGATGGCAATTCCTGGTTTATTTTGTAATCACTACGACATTGTAGTTGAATTTGATTTTCAATACAATCTTCCTTTTATCTCCGTTAAAGAAAAAAATATAAATACCTATCTACAAACAAGCCAAACATCTATGGGCATATCATTTCTTTATACAAATGAGGCAAGCATTTCCCATGCTCATGAAAATTATCAAAATATTGCAAAAGTGAACATATATGCTAGAGGTTCATGTTTGAACAAGATGAATTTTTTGAGAAATAGTACATGATGTTATAACTAGAAAATCTATGATGTAGAAATATCCATTTCCCTCAGGGGTAACCGTAAATAGTGAAGAACTAATCTAATGAGAGGGGTCCTTGTAACTTGAAGGGAGAAAATATGACAAGTGCTCACTCTTAATGGAATTGATGTCCTAACAAGCCTAAGGATATTCAATTGGAACTAGAAGTTGAAACTTTCATAAGGTATGACCTTTCTTGATGTGTGATAAGTTGATATTGAACATTAGGGGGATAAAAAAAAATCAAAGAGAAATGATTACTCTCTCTATTCCATCCAAGGTTCATCATTATTAAGAGAAATGAAAACCAAGGTACCGAAACATGAGTTGATGTCAACATGAATGAAGCCATGACTGACGAAGGATGGATGGTCCCTTGAAACTGGATATGATAAACAAGGTACCAATGCTATAATGGGGTTTGATTTTGATAATTTTGGATGAGGTGGTCAAGAAGGATGACACAAAAGTTCCCCTAGGAAGATCATAAATAACAATTCACAATGGCAATAGTCAAAGTACCAACTGGACACAAGGTGATGTATCGTCAAGGGGATGATTAGATGAAGGGAGGTATATCACATTGGGACTAATTAATAGTGAATGAAAATGGGTATCTAGTTGATGATGGAAACTACGGGGATAAAATTTATGGGTAATGTGATACATGAGGTGCTGCAAGTAACTAGAATTATTGCAGGAATAAGTGGCTCAATATAGGTGCTCCAACTGAAGGGTGACTAGGTCCATCGATGGGTTTGTAAGAAATTTCATTAGATGTTATGGTATGAGTATTATTTATTCCCCTATAATAATGTTATTTGTAAAATTACCAAAGAATGAAAAAAATTAAAACAACATTAGGAAACTTACAAACAAGGGGATGAGTGCCCCAGTCATGGGATTGAAGAGATCATCCATGTGTGGTAAGGTTAGTAAGAGTGAACATGGTGGGGGCCCCTTGGTTGGGTCTCCTTGGGGGTAGGTGAATGATGAGGTGGAATTAATATGGTCTACTAATATCATGGGAGATGAGAAGCCAACAATAATGTGGTAAATAATTCAACATATCCAACCATAAAATTATGAACCGTTGAGATTCTGAGGGAATGGGTCAAAATTATGACGAGAAATGAGTATGAGGCTCATTCTATGAGATGTAGACTATCTGGACTCCCTCCCTATGGGAAAAGTAGCATTGGTGTCGATAATGAAATTGGTTCTAAAACAAAGGAAACCCATGGGGGTGGAGTGCTAATGGCTAGTATGGACTGAACACATGTGAAGCTAGGTGAAGTTGCATGTGTAGGTAGGAAAAGAAAACCCTACAGGAATACTCAGAGGGAGTGATAATAGAAAATGAAATGATATTAGAGGGAGTAGTGACAAGACATTTTGAAGAAGTATATACCTAAAGGTGTAGGGCCATGCACCCTTGTATGTGCAATGAGGATATGAAAAAATGATCTCTGAGCAAATACTTTCATAGATGAAATGTGATACTTGATGTGATAGAAATTATGATAAGAAATTGGATGATGAAAACAACATAAAAAAATAGAGCCAGTGAGCTTGTGTACCTAGGTAGTGAAACTGTAATGAGTAAAAATGGCCTCAAATGCAAGTTTTAATGAAACGGAATGGAGCAAACAACACCGAAGGTTGCAATGCCTTGATTCCAATAGCTCAAATGGTGGGTGAAATGAATTTTTTGGGATCCTGATATGACAATGAGAACCTTTAGAAAAGGTCATATAAAATGATGGGGGGGTGGGCATTTGAAACATCATTTTTACTTTGGTGAGTTAACATGAGTGAGTGTGGATCCCATTTCCTGTCGACGCTTCCTGTGTGCATGTTTGTGGATGTTTTTTATCCCAACAAGAGCCAAGTAAGGAATCATGAGCCCATCTATCATTTTTTGCATTTAGTTTCTATGTTAGGGGGAATATGGAAGGATGTACAACACCTTTTTTTGGTGGGTCACATGGGTTGCGTGGGTTTAAATAGGGTACTCAAACAAACTTGTGTAGGTATAAATGGGTACCCACAAAAAATTGTGCACGTATAAATTGGGTACCCACATAAACTTGTGTGAGGAATTGATGCATATGAGCGAACTTTGCACATCTATTTGTAGAATAGTCACATATGATATTTGCATGAATAATATATGGACCTCCATGTAGTATGTGTGTTTTTATGAAATATAGTTGTGAAAATAGTGTGATTGTTTTGAAAACAATCGTGCATGACTTCCGTGCCACTATTGGTTGAACAACCATGTGGATATAACATTTATGTCAAGTTACTTCACAAAGATGTCATTATTGTATAATGAATAGTCATGCAATAGATCTATGCATGTAATCCTTGAAAAATCATTTAGAATGTGTGTCTATTCATTGAATATCATGCAAGATGTGCAAACTTTGTATGAAATATTTGCACAAATTGTATGATTTGTGTTTTTCTTTTTCTTTTTTTTGGGGGGGGAGACTAACTCACAATTATGTCTTGTAATTTTGTAGGGATTGTGATATCCTAGCACCATGTATGTTCACTATAGGGAATGGGATTATGATTCCCTGAGTGAAGAGTTTAGGGATGACCCTAGCGTGAGATTTGATTTGGCTAGTTATGGCCTACTCAAATATTTTCACTTCCCTCTCCTGCACTCTAGTGAGGAGCTCTTGAGGAATTTGATTGATATGTGGAGGCCCAAGCATCGAGCATTTGAGGTGCATGGGAAGATACCAAATCTTATCACTATGGTAGATTATATTTTGTGACTAGAATACCCTTTAATGGGGATATTATAGATTTAATACATCAACTAGATGGTGTTACACATCGAAATTACTCACTTTGATAGTGTCGCAAGTGTCGTCATTTCAAAGGTCGCAAGTGTCGCATTTTGCTCACAAGTGTCGCAAGTGTCAGTGAAGCATACTGCCATGATGCCTATGTTGTGCCTATAACGACATGAGAAGGACACTTGAAACACCTAAAACATTTTCTTTGGAAGATAAGGAAAGGTTAACTGGGGTCATGAACCTTTTGCCATTTGAAAACACTCAACAAACTAAGTTTTTGGAGGGGAGCGCTCCCCTATACCTCTTCTGGGAGTGCTGGCGCTCCCCCTTACACTACTGGGGAGCGCTATAAATCTCCTTTGGCCCTTCTGGAGGAGCGTTATTGATTTTAGGAGTGTTGGCGCCCCCCTTAAGCTTACTAGGGAGCGCTACAGCGCTTTGATGGTCCTTTTGAGGGAGTGATGCCTATTCTGGGCAGGAGTTGGTCTGTTGAGGAGAATAAGGGGAAGATATTTCAATATTGGAAGGCAGTTGGATTCAAATCCCTAGTCCAGCCATGAGCTTAGGGAAGATCCTTAACTGAAGGAGGAAAATCCTCAACTTATCCCAAGGATATCTCAATTGGTTGAGCCTCTCCAAGGCTATATAAGCAAGCTTTCTCATGGTGAAAGGGGACTGGAAAAGGAGAATCACACCAAACTTATGATCTTATAAGTGGTGCTGGAACAGAGATATTTTGGAGGCAAGAGACCTATGATCTCATAGGGAGAAATTAGTGAAGCTATCATCATTTGGATCGTGGATCTTTTGAGAAAGGGGTAGACAAGGAGGACTTGACGGAACTGTTGCAATCCATCTACGACTATAAGCAATGTTTTGTCCACATTAATATAATTTTCTTGGCTTGTTTCTTTCTAATTCATGTTCAATCTCACATGAATTTGTCTCTTTAGTAGATAGACCTATTTCGGACTAATCTTGATAGAGTAGGAAGTGGTCGTACTTTGTTTGTCTACAGGGCTCATCGAAGAGCAAAATATTGGAGCTCAACTCGAAGCGTGCAGGGAAAAACGTCGTTAAAAGGTGCTTCTTTTCTCCTTCCTCCTCATACATCAGTTTATATAGATCTAAAAGGAAGTCAATGTCCATGATAAGCGTCTTCTATCTTAAGAGTTAAGAGTCTAGCTCTCAAGAGGATATCTACCTGTCCGCAGGGAGATTTTCCTACAACAGATGGGGCGAGGACTACTCACTA
Source organism: Picea engelmannii (assembly GCA_009831015.1). Classification (NCBI taxonomy): domain Eukaryota; kingdom Viridiplantae; phylum Streptophyta; class Pinopsida; order Pinales; family Pinaceae; genus Picea; species Picea engelmannii. Next base: position 467,088 of record ML777641.1, read on the forward strand.
TTTAGTATCCCAATACTTCTCCAAAGAGGATGGTGTTCTGAGTAGATTCATTGTTATTTACTCTATTTGATACTTGGCCACCCGAGCAACTGTTACAATGCTGGTGACAATCTATGGGTCGTTGGGAACTCAATGAATTACTCATGGCCAGATGATTGTCATGGGGGAAGTGCTCCAAGGGTGATTTTTTATTGGGCTTCCGTGATAAGGGAGATGATGATAGAGTAGTTGACACATTGCTCCATGCATGGAGAGGAGAAATTTTCTTCTAGATTGGTCCTCTATTGTTCTATTTATGAGCATGTTGTGCTACTGCATCTCTGAATTCACATTAGTTGAGGGATCCCTGCATGATGAGATGGGGGGAGATAATTATCCACATGGGTGGAGGGGAGGTACTTCCCTCCCACTTTCTTTCAGTGGTGAATTCAAATCTTGTAACATCCCATTTCTAAACCCACGATTCTATGTAATGAATCATGATTAATGATTTCCATGCTATGACATATAAACATTGTAAAATGTATTATTGTTTAATTGGAAAATGCTGCACAACTGAATGATGGATGGAGCACATGTATTTTCCATGATACAACGAGAGGGATTAGTGAGGGGGAAGAAAATGGGATTCATGTAAAAAACACACCAATCCACCTTGATGAATGATGTGGAGGAAATGCCCATAATTTTTGTAGCTTGCATCTAAATAAAATCAATTAATGAGAGGGGGTTGATAGTTGAACAACCAAAAACACCTAATTAATACAGGTATGGAGATATGGATGGGAAGAATACCACCTTGTTTCCTTGTTTGACCATAATTCGTCTCACAGAAGAAAAGAAAAGGATTGGTCAAGAACTTTCAGGGGGGATAGACACATGATAGTCTAGGAGAAGCAATTGAATGCACAGGTGCATGCAAGAGATGAGAGTTATATTTTTAGAGAAACGACATGAGAATAAATGGGTGCTTTCAAGAGAAGCAACATGCAGAAGCAGAGGAGGCATGTGGTGTCGACACAAGAACAAGTGAGAGAAATCAGGCGTGTGAATAAGGTTGTTCTCATGCTAGAGGGGAACTTGTGTGAGAGAAGAAATCGTGCAACTGAAGAAAACACTCAAGTGGGAGTAGAGGGAGAACTATTATGCAAACCTGACCAAAGAAGAGTTGGGAAGTAACTTTTCTTTATAAAGTAACTTCATTGTAAAAGTGATTCCCACTTATTCTATAAAAGTGGTTCACTTCGTAAATAACTTATTTAAAAGTGAGATTATAGGCACAGTTAAATAAGGAGGAGCATCACCATGTGGACCATATTCTACTTTCCATGTGGCTCTTTCATTACCGTTTATGCCTTTTTCTAAAAATGACATAACTTTCACATCTAAAGTCCGTTTTAAGTGTTTAAATGACCTATTTTTTCGAGAAATTTCCATATAGACCATTAGTTTCATCTGTTAAATCCATAATCTTTACATATTTAATATGACTTATCCTAGTGATATTTTTCTTACCATTACTAACTACCTCTGATGGAAATCCCATATGGAGGATGTATTAAGAAGTAAAGGATTGTACCGAATTAACTTGGGAAAAGAACAAGAACCCACAGATGATGAAAAGAAAGTCAAATGGGCTAATAAGAATGATGAAGTATGTAGACTAATTGGAATGTCTATCTCTCTTGATTTAAGGTTTCACCTTCAAGGAATTGATGGCCTAATTAAATCTTGGGAAAAGCTTGAAGTTGTGTTTGGTAAAAAAAATATTATTCGACCCCACCAAAAAGAAAACAAGTTAATGACTTTAAGTCCCAATGATTTTACTTGCATTGAATATTATTTATCTAAATTCAAAACACTTAGACTTTTATGTATAGATTGTAAAAATAGATCTGAAGGAAGACCAATGCATATATATTATTCTTTCTAATCTTGGTAGTCCATATTATGTGTTTGTATATACATTTTATGCCACCAGAGAAGCTATAGGGAGTGCTTACCAAAATCCCTCTCTTGAGTCTTTTTAAGCTACTTTGATTAAAGATAAAGATAAACCTATGCAACTTGGAGTGATCAACACTACAGGAAACTCCAAAAAATCCTTAGTGGATCAACCATTATATAAATCCAAGAATCCTAAGAAGCAACACCCTCACCATAAAACAAGAAAAATAAGGATCCCAAACCATCTCAACCAATTTCTGCTGCTAATGATGACAAAGGAGAAAAATCTAAAAGTAAGAAGATTGATAGACATTGCAAATTTTGTGGTAAAGATGGTCATGTGGAGTCCAAATGTTTTAAAAAGATGGAAGCTTTAGAAGAAACGATGGAAGATCACAACAACATTAGTGATTCTTCTTCTTATAACTCTTCTTCTTGTGTACATGCACTTTTTGCTTCTGGTTTCTCCTTCAATGCAAATTCTACTTCTTCTTCTGATGAGTGGCTTATTGATTTTGGAGCATCTTATTATATGACTAAGGATAAAGCCATATTTTCTTCTTTAAATGAATGTAACACCAAGAAAATATTTGTTGGTGATGATAGATCTCTTAGTATTGTAGTGTCTGGAATAACTTAGGTAGATAATGGTCATTTCAATGATGTATTATGTGTTCCAATTCTTTTATGAAACCTCCTATCAATGTATCAAATCACTCATTCAAGTGAAGGTAAAACCATAAAGTTTTCATTCACCAAGTTGTAATCGAGTATCTCAAAGATCCTAAGAATGTTCTTGCAACTGGAATTGTTGATGATATTACCACGTTATACAAATTTGACAACTTTGGGTGATCATGTTTTCCATCGGTTTTTGTTTCTTATAGAAATGACTTGAGAAAACATTGGCATGAGCGGTTTGGTCATCTAAACTATCGTTCATTGAAACAACTATGTAATCAACATATGGTGATTGACCTTCCTATTGTTTCTTTCATAGATGGTGTTTTTTCTGGTTGTGTTCTTAGCAAACATCATTGGGACAATTTTGATAAACATCCTTCTTGGCATGCCTCAACCCCCTTGTAGCTTGTTCACACCGATTTGTGTGGTCCTCTTTCTTCTCCTTCTTTCTCTAGGTCATAGTATTTTTTAATTTTAATTGATGACTTCTTCATATGCACTTGGGTTTACTTCTTAAAACTTAAGAATGGAGTTTTTGACATTTTTTTGGCTTACAAGGCCCTTGTATAGAAACAATTTGGACATCAACTTCAAAGGATAAGAACATATAATGGGGGTGAATATATGAACAATTTTTTTATAAGTTACTGCACTGCAAAGGGCATCCAAATGAAACACAATGTTCCGTATACACCACAGTTAAATGGTGTTGTTGAGATAAAGAATCACACATTAAAGGAAATGGCTAATTGTATGATCCGATATAAAGGATTATTTCTTCATTATTGGGAGGAATCCATCAATTGTGCAAATTACATAGTAAATCACAGTCTCATAAAGGCTCTAATACATATAACACCAGAAGAAGTATGGACTAATGTTAAGCCATATGTAAGTAACTTTTGTGTATTTGGTAGTGTAGCATGGGCTCCCATTCTTGATGAGAAAATGAAATATTTACAGCCTAAAAGTGAGAAGTGTATTTTTTTTAGTTATTTTGAAGATGCCAAAGGTTACATACTTCTTTAACCTCATTATAATGAAATTATTATTATAAGATATGTTAAATTTGATGAAAATCTCTTGGCTTGCAAGTTTGATTCAATGTTTGTTCCCTCTACAGCCTACGAGCCATCTTTGACATTTGATCCATATTATGTTCCTATTATAGTTTCTTCTTCTTCTTCAGATGATGATAGTGAGGATGAAAATCCACCTCTGTCTTCTCATTTTCCTCCAGATGAGTCCATTGAATATGAACCTACACTAGTACCACTTATTCCTAGATGGGTCCATTCAACTCGAGAAGCAACTGGTGATATTGCAGGTGATCCTTTAGATTAGTGTCGAAAACATTCACATTTCCAATGAGCCTCTTCTCTTTTAGCACAAGTTTCAGAGACTCATGATTCAAAAACATTTGCAGAAGCTTCAGGTCATCTATATTGGGATACAACAATGAATGAAGAATATCTCTCTTTAATAGCAAATGATACTTGGGATCTTGTACGTCTTCCAAAAGGAAGAAAATTTGTCATATTTAAATGAGTCTACATAAATAAGTATGCATTAGATGGAAGTGTTGAAAGACATAAGGTCTATTTAGTTTCCAAAGGATTCTCTCAAGTTGAAGGAATTGACTATAATGAAACATTTTCCCCCATAGGAAAAATGAAATCCATCTGCCTTGTTCTTTCCCTTGCTGCCTCACATAAATGGGAGGTCAATTAGATGGATGTTAAATCCTTCTTCTTACATGGGGATTTTTGTTAGGATATTTAGACACTTAGGAGTTAGTTAAGATCTACTTGTTCTAATGTGTCGTTAGGTAAACGTGTATTTTTTAGTGTGTTTCTTTAGTATGCATTAATATGCATTTGTAGTTAGGAAATTCAATGCTCACGATAGGTTCTCGACATAGAGTGATCCAACAGTTCATATTCTCCTCGATCTTAACAAACATTGATATGTGGATTAACACCGGATTGGTCCATGATCTCTATTTAAAGAGCATAGAGGGTCATTTTCCTATAATCGATTGTGAGAAAACCTCTTGTAAAATATCTCTGTAATCTTTTTCTTTTGCATTAATAAACTTCTCCAAGTGGCCGCGTTGGTTGGGGCCGTGGATGTTTCCCCATAGGGATTTTACCATGTCAAAACATCGGTGTGTTGATATTTGATCTGGTTGTGTGAGTGGTTACTGAAGGTGTTCATCCTCTATTGGAATACTTGTGTTTTCGAACATGGTATCAGAGCCTGTTTGAAGACCCGCTCTTGTTGTAGATCGAGATCATGAAGCCGAGTTTCCTCATCTCCATTTTCTATCATTTCCATACATTTATGGTCTGCGAGGACTGTTCCATTGCGTTTGAAGCGCTCGTTTTAGTTAGGAACACTTTTCATTTCACTCAAAAAGGTTTTCGTTTTCACTCAAAAAGGTTTTCGTTTTCAAAGATACGACCATTTCAATCAGATCCAGAGGTATAAAGCTTGAATACACATTTTAAATTTTTTTGCAAAGTATTATTTTGGTTTTATATTATTTGTTTTTGGGTTGCTACTCTTTTAGATATTCATATGCTCTTTTCCCTGCACCCTAAGCGACATCGACAAATCAGAAACATATAGGAAAATGTGCATATTCTAGGTAAGCTAACCAATATCTAACCCTTGTTGTCATCGAGAAGTGGAATTTTTTTCTTGTGTGAAAATAGTTTTTTTTAGCACGCTCTCCAAGGACGTATTCAACAAAAAAAACAACAACAACACCCCCAATCCTCTTGCGGAACAAGACAATATAAAATTGGGTCACTTCATAAAGAAACTTACACCACCACATGGTCCTTTGATTACCGTTTATGCCTTTTTTAAAAGGGGCATAACTTTCACATCTGAAGTTCATTTTTAGTGCCAGTTTTATTAAAACCGCATAATTTTTTGAGATATTTTGATCCAGATCATAAATTCCATTTTTTAAATCCATATTATATTCATATTTAATATGGCTTCTACAAGCAATCTCTTGCTTACCAGAACCAACTACTTCCAATGGAAATCCCATATGTAGGATTTATTAAGAAGTAAAGGCTTGTACCGGATTATCTTGGGAAATAAAACAACACCCAATGATGCTTATAAGAAAGTCAAATGGGATAATAGGAATGACGAAGCACATGGATTAATCAGAATGTCCATCTCTCCTGATTTAAGGTTCCACCTTCAATCAATTGATAAACCTAAAGAAGCTTGGGAAAAGATTGAATATGTGTTTTGTAAACACAAATATTATTCAAGCACAACAGTTAGAAAATCAAGTACTGACTTTAAGTCGAAATGATTTTTCTTGCATTGAAGACTATCTATCTAAGTTTAAAATAATCATAATTTTATGTGAAGAATGTAAGATAAATATAGAAGAAGATCGTTGCATCTATCTTATTCTTTCTAAGCTAGGTAGTGCATATTCTATGTTTGTATCTACCTTTTATGCCATGCAAGAGGCTCTAGGGACAACTTATCAAAAACCCAGTCTTGAGAAATTTTGTGATGTTTTGATTCAAGAGCAAGATAAGCTTGTACAAATTGGAGTGATCAGTACTGTAGGTACCTCCAACAAAGCCTTAGTTGTCCATCAAAAAGATAAACCCAAGAATCCTAAGAAGCAATATCCTTTCCACAACAACAAGCAATATAAGGGTCCCAAACCCACTCAGACAACTTCTGCTCCTGATGGTGACAAAGAAGAAAAATATAAAAGTAAGAAGACTGAGAGACATTGAAAATTTTGTGATAAAGATGGTCATGATGAGTCAAAATTTTTCAATAAGATGGAAGATTTTGAAGCAACGATGAAGAAGCACAACATCAATATTGATTCTACTTGTTCTTCTTCTCATGGACATGCACTTTCTGCTTTTGGTTTCTCATTCAATGTAACTTCTACTTCTTCTTCCGATGAGTGGATTATTGATTCTGGAGCATCTTATCATACGGATAAGGATAGAGACAAAATTTCTTCTCTAAATGAATGTAACACCAAGAAAATATTTGTTGGTGATGATAGATATCTTAGTCTTGAAGAATCTGGAACAATTCAAGTAGAAAACAGTCATTTCAATGATGTATTATGTGTTCCAAGTCTTTCTTGTAACCTTCTATCAGTATATCAAATCAATCATTCAAGTGAAGGTAAGACTGTAGAGTTTTCACCTCACCAAGTTACAGTCAAGAATCTAAAATATTCTAAGTACGTTCTTGCAACTTGGATTGTTGATGATATTACCAGGTTGTAAAAGTTTGACAAATTTGGGTCATCATCTTTTTCATCAGTTTTTGTTTCTCATAGAGATGACTTGAGCAAACTTTGGCATGAGAGGTTTGGTCATATAAACTATCGCTCATTGCAACAACTATGTAATCAATAGATGGTGACTGGTCTTCCTCTTGTTTCATGTAGAGATGGTGTTTGCGCCAGTTGTGTTCATGGCAAACATCATTGGGACAATTTTGACAAATGTGCCTCTTGGCACACCTCGGGCCCTTTGCATCTTGTTCACAGTGATTTGTGTGGTCCACTTTTTTCTCCTTCTTTTTCTGGGTACAAGTATTTATTAACTTTCATTGATGACTTTTTCAAATGTACTTGGGTTTACTTCTTAAAACTTAAGAGCGAAGTTTTTGACAATTTTTTGGCCTATAAGGCCCTTGTAGAAAAAAAATTTGGACATCAAATTCAAAAGTTAAGAATAGATAATGGAGGCAAATATGTGAACAATAATTTTACAAGTTACTTCACTACACAGGGCATCCAAATGCAACACACTATTCCATATACACCACAACAAAATGGTGTTGCTGAGAGAAAGAACCACACATGAAAAGAAATGGCTAATTGTATGATCCAATCTAAGGGATTAAGTCTAAAGTATTGGGCAGAAGCATTCAACAATGCAAATTACATAGTAAATAGCACTCCCCCAAAGGCTCTTAAAAATATAACAATGGAAGAAGCTTGGACTAAAATTAAACCAAATGTAAGTCACTTCCATGTATTTGGAATTATAGCATGGGCTCACATTCCTGATGAGAAAAGGAAAGCATTGCAGCCTAAAAGTGAGAAGTGTATATTTGTTGGTTAGTCTAAAGATGTCAAAGGTTATACACTTCTTCAACCACATTGTAATGAAATTATTATTAGAAGAGATGTTAAATTTGATGAAAATCTCTTGGCCTACGAGCCTAATTCGACGATTGTGCCTTCTTCGGCCTACGAGCCATCTTCGACATTTATGCCTTATTTTGTTCATATTTTGGTTTCTTCTTCAGATGATGATAGTGACGATGAAAATCCACCTCTGCCTACTCACCTTCCTCCATATGAGTCCTTTGAACCTGAACTAGCACCAAATCCACCGCTTCCTAGATGGGTCTATTCAACACGAGAAGCAGTTGGTGATATTTTCAGTGATCCTTCAGATCAATGTCAGACACATTCAAAGTTCCAACGAGCATCTTCTCTTTTGGCTCAAGTTTCAGAGACTCATGATCTAGAGACATTTGCAGAAGCTTCAGGTCATCCAAATTGGGATACAACAATGAATGAAGAGTATCATTCTTTAATGACAAACAATACTTGGGATCTTGTACCTCTTCTAAAAGGAAGAAAACTTTTCAGATGTAAATGGGTCTACAGAACTAAGTATGCATCATGTGGAAGTGTTGAAAGATACAGGGCTCAGTTAGTCGCCAAAGGATTTTCCCAAGTTGAAGGAATTGACTATAATGAAACCTTTTCCTCTATAGCCAAAATGAATTTCATCCGCCTTGTTCTTGCCCTTGCTGCCTCACATAAATAGGAGGTCCATCAGATGGATATTAAATTTTCCTTCTTGCAGGGATATTTTCAAGAAGAAATCTACATGGAACAACCTCTCTGCTATGTCCAAAATGACTCTATCCTTGTTTGTCTCCTTAATAAATCTCTTTATGGTCTTGAGCAAGCCCCCCGAGATTGGTATGCCAAAATAAAAAACTTTCTTATTGACACCAGATTCTCTAGATGTCATTCTAATCCTAATGTCTATACCAATAAAGTAGGAAGCCATATCATAATCCTTGTCCTTTATGTTGATGAAATTATCCTTACTGTTAGTGACTCAAAAATTTTAAACCATGTGAAAACCAGCCTTAAGAAGAAATTTGAAATGACAGACTTAGGTTTTTTGCACTATTTCCTTGGCCTCCAAGTTTTGCAAACCAATGAAGGAATTTTTCTTTCCTAGTCTAAGTATTCTTGTGACCTTCTTCACTTCTTTCACATAGATTATTGTAAACCAACCCCTTCTCCCTTCCAGTCTGGAGTCAAGCTTACTGCCACCTATACTTATTCTGATGTTGATTGTAACATCCCGCTATGGCGCACTGAGCAAACTTATTCTTTGAGGACACTTTCTTGCAAGTGATCCGGATTATTATGCTATTAAAACATTTGATTTTGATTATGAGGCATTATGGGTTGATGACATGTTGTTTTATTGCATTCACATAGACAGGTGCTATTGACTTGGTTTTACTGAGTGTGCAGGATTTTGGACCTCGAGGATGCAGAGGCATCGATGGAACCCCTTGGACTCCGGATCGAGTCAGGGAGTGTACCATTGGGGTTTGATTGTTTTACTATGATATTAGTGCATCTGATTAGATGATATGATATGGATATATTCTGACATGATTAGTTGATGATGAAAGCCAACGATAGCTTGCCGACCAGACTCACATGTGGAGTAAAGGGGTCACACACGATTACCAGAGATGTTGAGGGAGAGGTGTGGACAACAACCCTGCCATAGCCTACTAGCACTCCTATTGTGGCTCGAACTGTAGGTTAACATTTACCTAGTTCAAGAGGACCCACAATGCCGTGAGGGAGGACTGCGACAATCACTAACACGATGATTCTAAGGGGTGCGCAATAAGGCGGGGGCTTTATTTCTTAGAGGCCCTTAGTCTCCCACAAGTTCACCTGGCGAAGTATTGACTCCAGGGGTTTTTGATGTCTACCAAGTCAGTCAAGAGGCAAGTGGCACCCTTGGAGCACGTGGTGCGTCCTGAAGGGCACGACGCCCAAGAACAATGGAAAGAGGCGAGTGGCACCCTTGGAGCACGTAGTGCGTCCTGAAGGGCACGTCGCGCAAAGGAAACAAATTAAGGCGAGTGACACCCTTGGAGCACCTAGTGCATCCTGAAGGGCACGTCGTGTTGTTGATGATAAATGAATGAACCTAGATGGCCTTAGGATGAATAACGTGTTAAGAATTTTTAAAAACAAATTCCCTAATAAAATGTCGCCCAGTACGGAAATTTAAGGTCTAAGTCAAAATTATGCTAGTGGTAAGATTTTATCTATCTATTTAAAAAAAAAAATAAAAAAAATAAAAATAAAAAAAACAATAGAAAAAAACAACATAAATAATAATTATACTCTTCGTTAAATCTTGTAATAATAAGGGGGTAAGAAATTTAAATGATTCATAAATATCTGTTAGGGTAAAATTAAAAAAAAAGGGAAATAATTGTTTTATTATTTATGATAAATAAAAGAGAAGGGTCATCTACATAAGTGGGTGAAGAAGACAGAGAAGCTAGATCAGAATGAAAGATTGAAGGGAAGTTCAAATGTGCCATTTACTAAGGCACACACAGGTAATAGTGGTGAAAGTCATGTGTCCATGTGTTCTGACCTTGAATAGGTCGTGTACACACGCACTCAGTTGTGCAGCAGGTCATGTGTCTATTGTAAAGCCTTGGGAAAAAGGCAATGCACATGGCTTGGAGTTTGATGTGATGGTATAACTCTATACTGCAGAGTCTGACATTGTTTATTGCAGGTTCTGACACTGTTTGCTGCAGGTTTTCATGGTTCTAAGTTAGATCACGCAAGGTTGTGATATAAAATAAATCTTGGGTGCATGGAACTAACCCATGAGTATGGTTTGATGCTGATTTGTTGGAGTACATGGATGGTACTTTTTGAAGTTTCATTGATATATCTTATGATGTATTATTGGAAGCATATGGTATTGTTGGATATCATGGTGCATGCATTTTTCATGTGGATGGGCTACACATTGAGACATGTAGATTGATAGTCATGTTGTACATCATTGGGGAATATTAGCTTATTGATGCATGGTTGATATACTTGCTTGGTGCAAGTAATGATGTATGATGATACACTCATGGATGGTATTTGTTTATCATATTGATAGATGCACATTTTTTGGCACGTTGGTAGATGCACATGTTGGCATATTGGTAGATGCACATGTTGGCATTTGGTGGATACATTTCATGGATGATAACTTTTGGCACATTGTTGATGTACATGGTTGATGTACATGGGTGTTGTGCATGGTGGGCACATTTTGGTACATGATGTACTTGGTGGATATATTGTTCATGATTCTCTACTTCATTGATGACATCTCTTTTGTTTCATGATGTATGGTATGGCACAAGTTTGATGCATGAACAGGTCCAAGGATCGTCATATGGTAGCATATTGTTCATCTTGCAGAGAAGATAGGGGGAGACATACCCTTAGGGTGAGTCATTCTTCTTCCCATGAT
>ML777641.1:479712-507719 GCA_009831015.1 Picea engelmannii
CTAGAAATGGGTTAAGTGACCTAAAGGATGAAAGTATAAATAAGATAGCAATGGTCTCTTGTAGATCATCCTTTTTGTGGATCAATGGAGAGTTTCTTGTGGGAATATATTTTGGAGTATTGATGGAGAGCTTCTTGTGAGAGATTCTTGAGCATTTTTGGTGTGGAACACTTGAGGATATTGAATATATATAGGTGACTGAGGTAACCAAGGATATCTAGGCCAAAATTCGGAGGAAAGTGAAGAAAAGAAGGCTGAAATGCAAGGAAGGATAAATTCTTTTGATGGTGCTTTCTAAGGTATGTTATTTTCAGTTCATCTCACCATTTTCACTATAAATTTTTTCTATAATGATTCAGATCCTAAAATTGCTATGCAAGTGAGAAAACATAGCCAAGTATCTGTGGTTAAAAATTCAGCTTGTGTGTCGTTGTATTTTGAGAGTTACACTCCGTGGAAAATAGGGTTTGTGGCTAGTCTTGAAACTAGTCAAAATCAGGTGTTTCAGGAAAAAATGTCATAACTTATTCATAACAGATCCAAATTAAGTGAGACCAAATGTGTCAGTTAGGGTACAGTTTGTAGTATTATTTGTAATAGTTTTATATTATTTCATCAAATATTTTGTGCGAGGCACGGTCTACAAGATCGCTCTCTAGAATAAGCCAGAATTCAACAAGGTATGCCATTTTTGCTATAACTCCTTTTATGAGAGGTTCCAAGTAGTGCCACTTGGAGGAATTGCATAAAACACATTGAAGAACATTGTGTATCAGTTTCAGATCTTTATTCAGTACAAGTACAAAGTTATGATTATTTCAAGTTAGGGTTGTTGACTAATCCAAAACTAGTCATGGTTGAGACAAGCAGTTGATGAGTTGGCACATACATGAGGTGTATAGTTGATGATGTTGGTACATATTGATGAGTTATTTTTGATGATTAGTTGACACATGATTGGTATATACTTGGTACATGGTTGGATTCACTTGTTTATGGTACAGGTTGATTACAGGTTGTTTGGCACAGGTTGGTGCATGGTTGATGCTCTTGTTTATGGTACATATTGATATCTGTTGAGGATTGTTGCCTCATATCAGTTGGTGCTGAGAATGTAAGTTGAGTTTTGAATATAGATCTGGTTCTCTTTTAGAGTTGTACTCTATTCAGTGGTTGCTAAAAAACCCCCGGATTGAAGTCCATAATAAAAAGAAAAATTGTACATACATCTTGTGTTCCTTATGTTCCTTGTGGAGATGATTTATATTGCTGATATATGTTGCTGATATGTATTCACATCTAACGGATTATTAATGACAACAATGAGTAATGAGTAAATGTCGAATGCTAACTAATGAGTTTTATGTAAGAGGGAATTTTTGGGAAAAAGATCCCCACACTCATTCACCCCCCCCTCTAAGTGTGGTAGGTGTGTCCAACAATTTTGGCAATGGAAAAACAAATTGATTCATGTCTGCATTTTGTATTTGTATTCTGGCAATGGAAAAACAAATTGATTCATGTCTGCATTTTGTATTGGTATTCGGGAAATGTAAAAAGGAAATGATTCATGTTTGCATTTGGTATTGGTATCCTAGAAATGGAAAAAATGTTTTTTCTTTTAAATGTTGCCAGAGATTTCCGTTTTAATTGCCCACGTTTTTGCCTTCATATGAGACTGAGTTTACTGTTTTAAATGCCCACGTTTTTTCTTTTAAATGAGACTGAGTTTATTGTTTTAAATGCCCACGTTTTTGCTTTCAAATGAGACTGAGGTTGCTGTTCTAAATGCCCACGTTTTTGCTTTCAAATGAGACTAAGATTTCCATTTTAAATGCCCACATTTTTGCTTTCCAACGATGGACTGAGTTGCTGTAGAAATCACCCACAAATTTAGCCTTTTAAATCTTAAATTGACTTGCCAGAATGACCACGGTTTTGGTAAATAAAAATTGACTGTGTGCATGTTGAATTCGCCCACCCTTTTTGTTTCTATTCAATTCATAACCGACTTGCAGTAATGACCACGATTTCTCCTTCAAACTATATTGCATTTTCCCTTGAGTGATGGATTGTGTTGATATTGATTGGATACGTTTGCCTTTAATTGTTGAGTTGTTGTCGACTGGGCATGATTGGCCACCATGTGGGCACTGTGTTTTTGCTAATTTTTCCACAGCGAATTAAATGGATAATAGTTAGTTAAATGCCTTACTATTGCTAGATTCATTGCTATGTAATGGTCGCATTATTTGTCTTGATTTTTGCCAGCAAATAAAATGGATACCAGTGAGTTAAATGCCTTGTTATTGCTAGATTCATTGTTATGAAAGGTCATATTAATTGCCAGAACAATTGCTACAACAATGTAATTGGCCAGCAGATTCATTCTTTGGATTAAATGACATAGTGAGTTAAATGTTAACTAACACCTTAAATGCCTTGCTATTGTTGTATTACTTGTTATGACAACAATAATGTAAACTACCTTGTTAGTGCACTTTTAATTGTCATGTTAATGGTCATGTAATTGCCTTGTTATTTATATATTAATTGTTACGTAACCGCTATGTTAATTTCCTCGATAAATTGCTCTAGCCTTGCTAATAGTTAGTAGTTTCCTTCTAATATTATTAGGCAGATAGTATTGCTAGTTCGGTCAATATAACTAGACTACATGATGAGATTTAATTGTTCATAAGTGTTATAATGATATAATTCTACTTTAAGATTGTAAATGTTGTTATTTAAGTTAATGTCTAGTTGGGTGGAGAATTTGGATTAACATAGACTTGACCGATTAGGTTGTGTTAAAGATTAAAATTTGATTGGTAAGTAAGGAATGGATTGCAAATTTTAGACTCACTGGATTGAATTTTAATTAAGGATAGAGGGAATTTATAATTATAGTTTTAGTATTGACCATTTAGATTTTCAAAATTAATTGTATTAACATTTATTTAGCGGACACATTATTGTCTAATTGTAACTTGACGTGCCCTGTTAGAATGGAACCTTGTTAAAATTGAATGTAATCATAGACCGGTTAGACGAGGTGATTGGTGGGGGTGGGGACGATGTCGTGTGGGCTGGCATCACCCCTTATCTTCGTCCTCTTGTGTCTCATCAACCTTTGTGGGGTAGGTATAGTCTCCCAGTCAGTATTCGGTTCCTAGCTCATCGGAGTTTTCTTGATTCTTGGTCCCTTTTATTTTGCGCCAAGTTTATTGACGCATCTATCACCCGGGGAATGACATGATTCCTGATGAGGGGATCATGGCATGCCTTGGGGGATAGAGGCGAATGAGATCTTGGCCAGAGTAGGTTCTTTTGTGTGAGTGCTGACGAGCGTGCAAGTTGCTCTTGGCACAAGGGTCGAATGCCTTCAGGTGTTAGGTCTGCGCGCCTTGAGGTTCTAGTATTTGTTCATCTAGGCCATGATGTCAGGATGGGGGTGTTGTCCCTTAGCTTGTAGGCATGGTCGTGTTGGCGTCGGAAGGGTAGTCATCCTCCTTGTTATTTTGCGCATGTTTGCCATTTGTCTTGAGCCGGTGTGTGGTGTCATAGTAACTTGTTGCCTATACTGCGTGCTAGCGTTCGTCGTCAGTGGTGTAATTAAACTGTTGTCGTCGCCGCCTTCTTACCTCTTAAATCCTAAAAAAAAAAAAACTACTTCGCTTGTTGTCATAATGATGGGGTTGTTACATTGATGCCACTCTGTACTGTTAGTTAGTTGGTAGCCTCTTATACTTGACTCATACGCATCCAGATATTTCCATTGCTATTGGTCTTGTTGCTCGGTATATGAAAACACCCCATGAAATCCATTGGAAAGAAGCTAAAAGGATACGTCGATATGTCTGTGGTACAATTCAATTCAGGGAGGACTCTTTTATTGGTTGGTTTCACTGATTCAGATTGGGCCAATGACCTTGATGATCGGATGTCTATTGCAAGTTATGTTTTCATCCTTGGTTCAATACCTTTCACTTAGTCCTGTATTAAACAACATGCTATTGCACTTTCTTTAGCAGAAACAAAGTACCGAGCAATGGTAAATGCCAGTCAGGAAGCCTTGTGGCTTCGACAAATCCTTTCGGAGTTTGGATTCTAGCAACAACATCCGATCAGCCTTTGGTGCGGCAATCATAGTGCCATCAAGCTCGCCAAAGACCCAATTCAAAATCATTGCAACAAGCACATCAAGATACACATGCACTTCATCAGAAATATCATTCATGATCAAGTTATTGAAGTGCTCTTTTGCCCTACATAAGATCAAGTTGCTTACATTTTCACATAGTCTCTTACATAAGCGAAGTTTTCCAAACTTCGATCTATGTTAGGAGTTCTTGAAGTTGTCATTAAGGGGGGATAGGCTCTAATGCCTCATTCCTTCTCCTATTGTGTCACTATTTTAAATCCTTCAATCCTATCCCAAGTTTTTCTTAAGGGGGGATGTTAGGATATTTAGACACTTAGGAGTTAGTTAAGATCTACTTGGTCTAATGTGTCGTTAGGTAAAAGTGTATTTCTTAGTGTGTTTCTTTAGTATGCATTAGTATGCATTTGTAGTTAGGAAATATGATGCTCATGATATGTTCCCGACATAGAGTGATCTGATGGTTCATATTATACTCGATCTTAACAGACATTGATTTGTGGATTAATGCCAGTCAGGAAGCCTTGTGGCTTTGACAAATCCTTTCAGAGTTTGGATTCCAGCAACAACATCCGATCAGCCTTTGGTGCGACAATCAGAGTGCCATCAAGCTCTCCAAAGACCCAGTTCAACATCATTACAACAAGCACATCAAGATACACATTCACTTCATCAGAAATATCATTCATGATCAAGTTATTAAGTGCTCTTTTTCCCTACATAAGATCAAGTTTCTTACATTTTCACAAAGTCTCTTACATAAGCGAAGTTTTCCAAACTTCGATCTATGTTAGGAGTTCATGAAGTTGAAATTAAGGGGGTATAGGCTCTAATGCCTCCTTCCTTCTCCTATTGTGTCACTATTGTAAATCCTTCAATCCTATCCCAAGTTGTTCTTAAGGGGGGATGTTAGGATATTTAGACACTTAGGAGTTAGTTAAGATCTACTTGGTCTAATGTGTCGTTAGGTAAAAGTGTATTTCTTAGTATGTTTCTTTAGTATGCATTAGTATGCATTTGTAGTTAGGAAATCCGACGCTCATGATATGTTCCTGACATAGAGTGATCTGACGGTTCATATTATACTCGAACTTAATAGACATTGATATGTGGATTAACACCTGATTGGTCCATGATCTCTATTTAAAGAGCATGGAGGGTCATTTTCCGATGATCGATTGTGAGAAAATCTCTTGTAAAATCTCTTTGTAATCTTTTTCTTTTGCATTAATAAAATGCTCCAAGTGGCCGTGTTGTCTGGGGCCGTGGATGTTTCCCCGTAGGGGTTTTACCACGTCAAAACATCGGTGTGTTGATCTTCGATTTGGTTTTGTGAGTGGTTATTGAAGGTGTTCGTCCTCTGTTATAATACCTATGTTGTCGAACAATTTTCAAGAATAAATATACATGGAACAACCTCCTGGCTATGTCCATAATGACTCCAACCTTGTTTTTCACCTTAAGAAATCTCTTTATGGTCTCAATAAAGCTCCTTGATCTTGGTATGCCAAAATGGACAATATTATTCTCGACACCATCTTTTTTATATTCCATTTTGATCCTAATTTCTATACCAAGAAAGTAGGAATCCATCTCATAATCATTTTTATTTATGTTGATGAACTTATCCTCATTAGTAGTGACCCTAAACTTTTAACCCATGTGAATTCCAGCCTTAAAAATAAATTTGAAATGACAAACTTAGGAAATTTGCATTATTTCCTTGGCCTCCAAGTATTGCAAACCAAAGAAGGAATTTTGCTTTTCCAGTCTAAGTATTCTTGCTACCTTCTTTGTCACTTTCACATGGATGATTCTAAACCAATCCCTTCTCCCTTCCAGTATGGAGTCAAACTTATTGCCACTTTTATTTCTCTCAAAGTTGATGCCACCTTGTATTGTTAGTTAGTTGGTAGTCTCTTATATTTGACTCATACCCATCTTGATACTTCCTTTGTTGTTGGTCTTGTTTCTCGGTATATGCAAAAACCCCATGAAATCCATTGGAAATAAACTAAAAGGATACTTCAGTATGTCCAAGGTATAGTTCAGTTTGGGATACATTATAGTTCAAGGGGGACTCCTTTTTTGGTTGGTTTCACTGATTCATATTGGGATAACAAACCTGATGATTGAAAGTCTACTGCAATTTATGTTTTCATCCTTGGTTCAGGACGTGTAACTTGGGACTGTAAGAGACAATAGGTTATTTCTCTCTCTTTGGAAAAATAAGAGTACCAAGCAGCGGTTAATGCAAGCCAGGAAGCCTTGTGGCTTTGATAGATCCTTTAATAGTTTGGATTCTAGCAACAACATCTGATCACCCTCTTGGGTGACAATCATAGTGCCATCAAGATTTCCAAAGATCCAGTTCAACATCAGTGCAAAAATTACATTGATCTACACCTTCACTTCATCAAAAATCTCATTTGTGATCAATTTATTGAAGTGTTATTTTTCCTTACAAAATATCAAGTTACAGACATTTTTACAAAGTATCTTGCATATGTGAAGTTTTCCAAAATTTGATCTATGTTAAGATTTCATGAAGTTTTCATTAAGGGGGGATAGGCTCTAACCTCTTTTCTTATCCTATTGTGTCACCTTTTTAACTACTTCAATCATATCCCAAGTTTTTCTTAAGGGGGGATGTTAGGATATTTAGACACTTAGGAGTTAGTTAATATCAACTTGATCTAATGTGTCGTCAGGTTAAGGTGGTTTTCTTAATGTGTTTCCTTGGTATGTATTAATATGCATTTGTAATATGATGGTCACGATATCTTCCCCACATAGAGTGATCTAATGGATCATATTCTCCTCGATATTAACGACTATATTGATCTATGGCTTAGAACCCAATTGGTAGATTATACATATTTAAAGAGAATGGTGGGTCATTTGTTGATGATTGACTATGAGAAACACTTTGTAACATATTTTCTTTTGCATTAATAAATTTCTCCAAGTGGACACATTGGCTGGGGCTGTGGATGTTTCCCCACAAGAGTTTTACCATGTTAAACAATTTGTGTGTTTATCTTTGATCTGGTTGCGTTAGTGGTTACTGAATGTGTTTGTCCTTTGTTGGAATACTTGTGTTGTCGAACAAAATCCATCTCATGCAATTGGAGAAAGAGTCAATCTTTCTCAATCCTCATTGTTTTGACATAATTGAATACTATTTGGCATGTGTGAGGGAAATGCAGTTGAAATTGGGTGAATTTGGAAATAATTATCTAAAGAAATACATACAACTCATCAAGATGGTCCTAATTAATCTTAGAACTCCATTCAACATGTTCGTTTAGAATTTCTACACCAATTGTAAGGAATGTAAGGAACATGGTAAGGATTACACTTTTGAATATTTCTATGGCTTATCGATTATTGATCAATACAGATTGCTTGATGAAGGAAATCTTGGTGGAAAAATATATCACACTTGATCAAGGGAAAGGGAAAGGTGAATCACAAGGAAAGAGGATGGTTTCATACCCATATAAAAATACCTAGATTCCTTGACCATAAACCTAAAGGGCATGCAAATGCACCTCTTTAGAATCGAAAGAAGAAGACATGTCAGTACTGTGGAAATACTAGACATGTGGATAAAGTGTTCTACAATAAGTGAATATAACTTGGTGTTCTACAAGAAGTCAAAACTTCTCAAGCGTTTGTTTCTCATTCTATGAAAAATGAATGGGTAGTTGATTCTATATGCACTCATCATATGTATAAGGATGTTTCCTTGTTCATGTCCTTAGATAGAGTCGTGGAGAGAAATATCTATGTTACTAATTACTTTTCTCTCAACATTTCTAGTTGTGGTGAAGTTCCCTGAGAATTTTCGACATCTATAATGTATCGAACCGTAGTGCCAATTTTCTGTTTGTTTCTCAATTAAAAAAAACAAGTAATATTGTGAAGTTTTATCCATATTGATTCTTTTTTTGAGATTTGAAGAAAGGTCGGTTGATTTCCACTAGAGGGTTTCTTGACCCAAATGATAGTTTTTATAATTTTTGTGACACGACTCGACGCGACTATGAACCAACTAGTCTTATTTCTCACATTGATGAATGAAGTCGAACTTGGAATGAATGACACATACACCTAAATTTTCAAAGTCTGCAGTCGATGGAAACTCAGAATATGGTTGCTAGCCTACCTAAAGTTTTTCCCCCTAATGGAGTCTGCAGAGGATGTATGTTTGGAAAACATTATCAGGCACCCTTCGACTCTGGAAAAGCGTGGCGATCATAGAACCTATTTGAGATAGTTCACAATGATATTTTTTCCCATCAATCTACATTCCTTAGTAGGTGCAAGGTATATTTTGAATTTTACTGATGATCTCTCTCGTTTCACTTTGGATTATTTTCTGAAAAACAAGAATCACGTCTTCGATAAGTTCAAAAAATTCAGGGCCTTTTTCTGAAAATTGATGTGGTTGACCCATCAAGTGCCTGAGATAAAAAAATGATGGTATGTGAATTGACATTTTGAATAATACCTAGTTTAATATAGTATTGACTGGAAACGATTGGTTCCTTATACCCCTCAGAAGAATGGCATTGGAGAACACAAGAATCAATTGTTAGTCAAAATGTCTATATGTCTTTTGTAGAAAAAGTATTTTCCTCCTCACTTCTAGGCTGGAGTTGTTTATTATGAAAACTATATTCTCAATCACATCTCGAACTGATCTATTCCTTTGATGACTCCAGTTGAACGATGGTGTGGAATGAATCCCTCAGTCGACCACATATGTGTGTTTAAATTTGTTTCCCAGG
This sequence comes from Picea engelmannii, assembly GCA_009831015.1. Lineage (NCBI taxonomy): Eukaryota > Viridiplantae > Streptophyta > Pinopsida > Pinales > Pinaceae > Picea > Picea engelmannii. The sequence continues at coordinate 488,671 of ML777641.1, forward strand.
ATCATATTTATAATGATTTCAAAATAAATTGGAATCAAAGAGTCATTATTGCATCATGATGGGATACTCTAAAGAGTCAAAAGCCTATCAACATTTTGATCTTGTCAAACAACAGATCATTATCTGAATAAATGTATGGTTTGATGAGAAGTCTTCTGGCATCAACTTGTTGAATTCCTCCTCTAGATTGTTACATGATGATCACTTTGATTTTGTTTTCAAATGTGGTTCTCCTATTCTATTTTTCATTCCTTCGACTAGACAGTCAAACTCTATTCCTATTTTGACTGGGTCATCGACCTCTGAGTCAATTGGTCAGTTGATTTCTATTTTGACTAGTCCACCCTCTCCTTTTACTAAAACTATTATGACTTCTTATTAACATTCTACAATGAACAACATTTCACCCCTTTGTTGTATACATATATGCACTACCAAGACAATTGAAACTATTAGTCCTAATGTCATTGATATTTGTTTAGGAAAAGAAACTCATAGTTAAAAGTAGCATGCCAACATTGCTTTAATGGCTCATGTGCTTGAAACCTATGATCCTATTACCTAATTAGATTCAAAAGGACAACCTAAATGGGAGTACTATGCATACATAAATAGATTCTCTATTGAAGAATCAAACTTGGGATTTAGTTCCTTGACCCCAAAGGAAGAACATTATGAAGTGTCGATGGGTCTACAATACCAAATTTACCTTTGAATTTGTTGTTGAGCATAAAAACGTTTTCTTGGTTGTGAAAGATGCTTATCAACAAGAAGACATTGACTACATTGAGACCTTTTCCCCTATTGCAAAAATGAACTTTGTTAGACTGATTCTTTCCCTTGCTTCTCATTTAAGATGGTAGATCAATTAGATGGATGTGAAGAGTGTATTTTTTCATGGATATCTATCTAAATAAATTTGTATGGAACAACATCCTAGTTTTCTTCTAGATTATAACTTGGTTTTTGGACTTCAGAAGTCTCTTTATCATTTGAAGAAATCTCCCAGAGTTTGATATGCTAAGATCGATAGTTTGTTTCTTTGACTTGGTTTCAAATGTTGTGAATTTGATCACAATTTATATGTACTCCATACACATGGAAACACTTTGATTATTGTTTTATATGTTGATGACCTTTTCATAACTGGAAATAACATTGATCTCATTCTCAGATTGAAGAAACAACATGTTGACTCCTTTGACATGATAGGTCTTAGTATTTTGCATTATTTTTTGGGTCTTCAAGTATTACCATTGTTTGATGGTTTTTTCATTTCTCAATTTAAATATGTACTGGATATATTGAAACATTTTAAGACGACAAATTGTAAGCCCCGTGCTACTCCTTTTCAATCTATAGTTAAGTTGAGAAAAAAATTTCAAACTCCCAAAGTCAATGCTACTCTTTATCAACAACTGGTCGGCAATGTCATTTATCTTACTCGTAGTCAACTTGACATTTATTTTTATGTTAGTATGGTTTATTTTTTTATGCAAGATCCTATAGAAAACCACTGGAAAATAATCAAAAGGATTTTTTGCTCTCTCAAGGGTAGCACTCATCTTGGTATCACATATTGTCAAAGTTCATATTCGTTGTTCGACTTCACCGAATCTAACTGGGAAAGCGAGAGTAATGATCAAAAGTCCACTTTTGGCTATGTGTTTCACTTCAACATTGGATCATTGGTTTGGTCGTGCAAGAAATAGAAGGTAGTCTCTTTGTCGACTACAAAAATAGAGTACCATGGTGCCATTCATGTAGGTATAGAGGTAGTATGGATTCACCAACTCTTGGATGAACTTGGATATTTTGTACAGACGTCGACTACAATTTATTGTGACAATCAAAGTTTCATTTAAGTTGTAGACAACCTTTTTGTACAAAATAAGATGAAACATGTTGAGCTCCATGCTCACTATTTGAGATAGTTGGTTCAGAAGAACATTGTCTCTCTTGTCCATTGAAAAACATATGATCAAATTGTTGATACCTTTAAAAATCCTTTTTCTAAATCAAATTTTATCAAGTTAGATTCAATGCTTCGGATTCAGGATGCTGAAATTATGGGGGGGTTGTCCTACTAACTTAATTTCACCTCTTGGATCTCCAAAATCATGTGATGATCAGGGTGGGGTGTTGGAACCTTAATTTCTAATGGTTCATCACATTTATCTTGAAATCAGTCGGCCAAGAAATCGGCCAACATTTGGAAATAGTCGGTCGAGTGATCGATCGTATATCTACATCAGTCGGTCGGGTGATTGATTGTATATATACATCATTCAGTCAAGTAGTTGACAAGACTATCGATAAAAAAATCAACCAATAGTCAAAGACTATCGATCTATGGATCAACCAACTAAGAAATTAACTACGATTTAGATGCATGGATGGTCGGGTCAAGCATCCTCATTGATTCGACTAGATAGTGTGGATTTGATGGAGCCAACCTTAACCACCAACAGTTCTATGTTGACAACATATTCCTGATTCCATGGAAGTTGGTTAAATCTTGAGGCTATAAATAGAAAACCCAATGGGTCATTATCAAGTCCTATATATATGAATATTGAACATGGCGTGTGTGTTCAATACGCATTGTGATGTCTTAATCACAATGCATTGTTCTTAAGTTCTATAATGGTGTCTATAGACACCACTGTTGACATTGAGAGGGGGGTGCAATATCAAGTACAATTTATCACTTTTTACAACTTTACTTTCCAATCAAATAATATATCCAATGAAGAGAAGAAGAAGAGATACACAATGCACAATAGATAGAAGTGGAAATCCACTAAATGTTTTTATTATATAATAAAAGATTTCATTCAAAGGAAGCTGCAACTTCCAATTTCTCCAGCTCCAACTGGAAGGAGGCTCCAACCCTCTAATTTACAGGCTCCAACCTGAAGGGATCTCCAACTCACTATATTCTCCGACACCAACCAGAAGGAGGCTACAACCCCTTTCCTTGCCCCTTCCTTCAACCCTTAAGTATGTATATAAAATAATAAACTTATCAAACCATCACAATTAGACTAAGTACAATAGTTTCATAAAAAAATGTTCCCAGATATTCAAGAATACACCTCAAAACATATGCCAAAACTAAAATACTAGAGATCCTCACTTAACATAATCGGGAAACTAGCGGGGCCTCGCATGACGAGGCTAGGTCCACCCACAAAGGCCTCATGGGACACTGTATGCTCAACTAGCGAGGGCCTACTTAGATAGTGGTTTTCAGAAACCCTCCTCGCACCTACGACTTTGACCTTCCTTGCTCATGTAGCTCCGAGTGCGACCTCCTTCCTTTATTTAATTATAGGGCTAACCTGTAACTTCTTGTTTGCAATTCACATTATCATCTTCAAGAGAGCATATCTCTTAAACCGTGAGAATCCACATGGTGTTCCACCTATCATTGGAAACAAATCGATGAGGGATATCAATACATGAGGGTTCTACATGCATTTTTAATTCCCTTCATGCTCTTTTTCTTAAACCAATATATGAGGATTTTGAACTTCTTCTAGGGTTGACATCAATGACAACTAATTTTCCAACAATCTCCCGCTTTGTCATTGATGGTAACACTCATGCTCCCCATTTCTTCCTTCTCTCCCCCTGTCGAAATTCTCTTTATTTTTATGTCCCCCTTTGAAATCAATGGAAAATGGTGAATGTTTTCTTTAGGTCTTCTCCCCTTGAACATATGGCACTCAATAATACTTCTTTCTTTTCTATCTTCTTGTCCTTTCTTTCTTTATTATGGTCGCTAGATATATTTTGTGCAACTTCAATTTTCTTTATATTTTGTTTGTCTAGGATGTATATGGTATTTGGTCTTCTTGTTGTTGTTGCAACTAATTTTCCTGAGTCTTTTTCTCTGATTTCACATTTTTGGGAATCAAACTTAAGAGTCCATACTTGATCACATATTTTACTGACACTAAGGAGGTTATGCTTTAGATATTCAACCAGTAGAAAATTTTCTTCTTTTACATTTTCACTCCAATATTTCCTACACCTTTTCCAAGTATTTTGATAGAGGAGTCATACCCAAACGCAATATTTCCACCCTTTTTATTTAAGTTGATGAATTTGTTTTGGTACCCAAACATGGGTGTTGAGCACCCACTGTCTATGTACCATTCATCTTATTCTTTATATTCAACGATCATTGCTATTTGACAATATTCTTGGTTTGGTTTCTCTTTCCTTCTCCATACTATAGCTGGTTTTATGATAGGAGCATCTTCTTTCATATCTGTGCAATCTCCTACTTTGTAACCAAGATTATTGCATTTGTGGCATATAATATTTTGATCCATCATTGGATCAAATGGATTGTAATTTCTGTTGACATATCCATAATCATTTATAGGTCTACGGTTTATATAATTGTTCCTTGGATATCCATAATGATTTATGTTTCTCACATAGTTGTTTCTTGCATTGATTTTGCAGTGAATTGATTTGTGTCGAAAGTTTCTACAAGTATAAAAATGATCGAGAAAATATTCTCATACCTCATAGGAAGTGACCTTCTTGGTGCTTCATGCCTTATAAATTCTGGTCTTCTGTTCTAGTTGGAGGTTTTATATTCCTGTTATTCTTCAACCCCCTCTTCATTGTTCTCATACATGGTAGGAAAGGAGCTTCTTGATGTCTCACTCCTTTTGAATTTTGATATTTTTTCATGTTCTTTTTGTTCTTAAATCTCTTCTTGATTGATGATTCCACTTCTTAAGGCATTTGCATAGCTTCTATAATTTCCTTCATCTTCCTTGCTTGATTTATCTGTGTATGTTGTCTTCAAACTGTTATTGTATCCAAGTTCTATCTTATCATCCGATGATCTCTGATTGCTAATAATTCCATCCATCTTTTCAATACTTTTTTCAAAATTCTTCAATTTTTCTGTTGTCAACATCAACTATTTTCTTGTGTGATCCAATTCTTATTTTAATTTCTCATAATCTTCCAATTTATCCTTCAAGCTATTAATTGTATTTTCAAGCTCATGATTTTCTTCTTCACAATTTGAAAATTCATTTTTCAACTCTCTATTTTTATTTATGAGCTTGCGATTTTCTTGTTCAACATGCTTAAATTTCTCAATATTCTCATAATATTCTTGTTCACGTTTTGTGATGTCTTTGCCTCCCTAGAAAGTGTCAAATCTTGTTCGTTCATCAGACTCTTATTTAGAATTGATTTCTTCTATTTCAAAATTTTTGTGATCATCATTATGAGTTTCTTGAGTTATGAAGATAAATTCTCTTACATCTTCTCCATCACTTTCTTCTGAAGAACTGTCATCGTGATTGGAGTAGAGGCTCCTTTTCTTGTGAAATATTTTTTTTCTTCAAAGGGACATTTCTTAGCATAGTGTCCTATTCAACCACAATTGAAGCATTTAAAAGGTAACTTACCTTTGTATTTGTCGGTTCCCCTCTTGAGATTTTTTACAAAATGTTCTTCTTCTTCATCTAAATCATAGCCCGATGTTTCTTCTGCCTTGTGTTCCTTGTCCTTTGTTTTCTTGATAGATTTAAAGGTTGCTTCTCTATTTGAATGTTCATTTTTTGTACCTATTCTCATTTCATATGCTATGAGGGATCCATGTAATTCATCCATTTTCATTTTGGTCAAGTCCCTATTTTATTCAATGCCTGAGACCTTGACATCATATCTTACAAGAAGTGATCTCAACTCTTTCTTTACAACCAAGGATCCATTGTTTTCTTCTCATAATCCTTTGATAGCATTAACAACTTCATCAACTCTGAGTATATAGGTTGCAATATCTTCCTTTTCATCCATTTTCATATTTTCAAATTGTTCTATGTGTCATTGAAGTTTGACCTTCTTGACTTTAGCGTCACCATCATAAATATTTTTAAGTTTGTCCCATACCTCTTTGGCTATGCTGCAACTCATCGCCTTGCTAGAAATAGTTGGTGTCAATCCACCTAGGATAACATGCTTGGCTTTTTCATTTCAACTCATTAATTTCTTCTCATCTGGATCATTGGGAGTGGTTTTTGGAACTTTATAGACATCGACAACTGAGAGCCAAATATCCACTCCTAAATATGTCAAGTAAGTTTGTGTTATGTTTCTCCGGTATGCATAATTGTTTCCATCAAATGGTGGAATCCCATTTGGAATCTGGCCTTGGCCTTCCATTTTTGTTCATGATCTTCCTTCTAGTGATTAAAATGTGCTGAAGGTAACTTTCTCTGATACAAATTGTTGATATTGGAGGGGGGTGAATAAGTATCAAGTACAATTTATCACTTTTTACAACTTTACTTTCCAATCAAATAATATTTCCAATGAAGAGAAGAAGAAGAGATACACAATGAAAAATAGATATAAGTAGAAATCCACTGTAGTTTTTTATTATATAATAAAATATTTCATTCAAAGGAAGCTACAACTTCCAAGTTCTCCATATCCAACTGGAAGGAGGCTCCAACCCCCTAATTTATAGGCTCCAACCTGAAGGAAGCTCCAACTCCCTATATTCTCCGGCACCAACAGAAAGGAGGATACAACCCCCTTTCCTTACCCCTTCCTTACACCCTTAAATATGTATTATAAATAATAAACTTATCAAACCATCATAATCAAAATGAGCACAATAGATGCATAAAAACCTATGCCCATATTTGTAAGAATACACCTCAAAACATGTGCCAAAACTGAAATACCAGAGATCCTCACTTGATAGAATTGGGAAACTAGAGGGGCCTCATGTGACGAGGCTAGGTCCACATGTGAGGGCCTTACAAGACACTGTATGCTCAACCAACAAGGGCCTACTTAGATAGGGGGGTGAAATCACGAAGGTGGGTAACACTTTCGTGACAATCTGATCTCCAAAATTCCGAAAAACATTTTTTCGGCCGAACTAATATTATTTTTTGGTCGAAAGATACTTTTTTCGGCTGAACTATTTTTCGGCCAAAAAGTGGAATGTCAAATCGAATGGTACAGTGAAGACACCCTCGATTTGCATGTAAAAATTTAGTCGGATGAATTTTTTCCATCCGACAATATGTTTTCGGCCGAAAGATATTCCGATTGAAACATTCTTTCGGCCGAAAGAATGTTTTAGCCAAAAACTCTTTCGACTGAAAGAATGTTTATATATCAACCACACATTAGTACTGTAACATTTTTCTAAACTCTTTGTGTTTGTCATAGGTGAGTGATTGTGATCATTCCTGTGTGAGCGTTCCTGCGTTTGTGAGTGTTCCTGAGTGTTGGCACAGATGTTCCTGTGAGCGTTCCTGAGTGTTGGCGCGGGCGTTCCTGCGGGTGGTTGGTGCAGCGGTCATGTTGGCATGTGTTGCTATAGACGATCGAGTTATTGTGTTGGTGGGTGGTCGGGGGGCCGAGCTTCAAGTATTTCACTGTAAATTTCCCCCCTTTAAGTTTAATTTTAATATTTAATTTGTAATATCAAATTAAATTTTTATTTTTAAATTAAAATGTAGTTATGTGGCGGATTCTGTGGCCAAGCCATGGGCACAGACTGTGACTTGGCTACTGGGGCCCAGCCCTGTGTCCAAGCCATGGGAACGCCAACGGCTTGGCCATAGGGCTGGCCCCCCACAGCCAAGTCATAGTAAAAATATATCTGTCCTATGATTTTACACGCTAACTAAGGCACTTTATTCTTACTTCCTTGGCCGCACTCATCTATTATCATTTCTGTAACTAGATAATAGTGAGAACCACTTCCATTCATGGCATTCCTGTAGGATAGGTAAGTCTCGTAGGATATGCCACTTCCATTCATGCTTGAGACATTTCTTTCATGCTAGTACCGTAGGATAGAACAGCCAGAGAGGATCCTTTGCTTGCATGCATCCCCATTCCCCTTCCAGCAAGCAAGCTGGCAAGCAAGATTTCCATCGCTAACTCAATTCCTGACAGCCAAGTCACAGTTATTTAAATGTTAATTTTTAACATATACACATTCTTTTATTTAAATGTTTCTAAGTATATGCAAATTCATGATATAAAATTTTTATTAGCTAGTTAATTTTTAACATATACACATTCTATTATTTAAATTTAAATGTAGTTTTTTTATTTAACAAATTGTACTCTTTTTTATTGTAACATCCCGCTCCGGCGCACTGAGAAAAAATATTCTTTGAGGACACTTGCTTGCAAGTGATTTGGACTTTTATGATGTTAAAACATTTATCCTTGATTATGATGCGTTATGATAGATGACATGATGTTTTACTGCTTGACGTAGACAGGTGCTTTTGTCTCAGTTTTATTGAGTGTGCAGGGTTTTTGGACCTTGAGGATGAAGAGGCATCGGTGGAACCCCCTTGGACTCCAGATTGAGTCAGGGAGTGTGCTATTGGGTTGATTTATTTACTGTGATAGTTCATTGATTTCATGATATGATGTTGACATGTTCTGACATTATTTTTGGATGATGCAGGCTGACGATAGCTTGCCGACCAGACTCACATATGGAGTAAAGGGGCCAAACACGATTTCCAGAGAGGTTGAGGGAGAGGTGTGGACAATAGCCCTGCCATAGCCTACTAGCACTCCCGCCGTGGCTTGAACTGTAGGTTAACGATTACCTAGTTCGAGAGGATCCACGATGCCGTGAGGGCAGACTGCGACAGTCACTCACGATGATTCTAAGGGGCGCACAATAAGGCGGGGGTCTTATTCCTTAGAGCCATTAGTCTCCCACAAGTTCACCTGGCGGAGTGTTGACTCCAGGGGTTATAGATGTCTACCAATCAGTCAAGTTGGCTAGTGGCACCCTTGGAGCATGTGGTGCATCCTGAAGGGCACGTCGCGCAAAGGAAACAAACGAGGCTAGTGGCACCCTTGGAGCACGTGGTGAGTCCTGAAGGGCATGTCGCATTGATGTTGATGAAGGAAACAAACCTAAATATCCCTAAGACAATAACACCTTAAGAAATCCTTAAACAACTTCCCTAACCCAGTGTCGCCCGGTTCAGAACCTAAGTCCTAAGTCTAAAACTTTCTATGGTAAAAATTTAGCTTAACCTTAAGAAAAATACGCTAGAATAAAAATAACAATTTAAACAAAAACCCACTTAAGTAATAGTTGGGTCTTCATAAAATTCTTGGGGTAATGACGGGTAAGAATTAAATTAAAACTAATGGTTTTAAAATTTTACAAAGAAGAAATTATTTCTTAACTTGTGGAAGTACAAAGATATTAAATTAATAATAAAGGGGAAAGAGTGAATAACACAACTTCCATTTTGGGCTTTAATAAAAAGGGGAAAGAAGAGAATAATAGGAATTAGGAAACTAAGTAATGGAGGAAACTTAATAAAGGAAAGATGGGAACTTATGGTAAAAAGCACGGTCAACATAGTAAGGAATCTGAAATTAAGAACCTGCTAATCTGAGCTAATTTAGTAACATCCTTTTTAGGAAAGCATTTAAAACATGTAAGGGGATCTAGGAACACCTAGGTGTAAATTTAGGAGCGATTCTAGGTGGATGGGGGAAATGAGTAATTTAATAAATTAAAGAAAATAATTATTTGAGGAAAGTAGGTGGGTCTCAAAACTCTATAAAAGAAAGGGGAGATGAGGAAGAAAGGAGGGGGTTATTAGCGTAACGTTACGTTGTCGGAATTGTGACTCGACTGATTTCTTGTGAAGAGTTGGGATTTTCTCAGCTCGAATAGGAGTGGTAGATCGGCCTTGCGAGGCGAGCTGGGAAGCTAGACTTACCTTCTGGATTTGTGTGGCCCCTTTGCGGCTCGGGGGGCTAAGGGGGAAGCAGAGTACCCCTAGCGATTGGCTGGGTGGTACCGGTGTAGTCTCTACGGTCGACGAGCAGGAGTGGGACGGAGCGTGCAGACAATGTTTGGAGAAGGAAAAAGGCAACAGTACGCCCTTTAATTTTGCAGAGTAGATTTGCTTAAGATTAAGCTTGGTTGGCTTGTTGATAAAAAAACAAATGAATTGGATAAACTTGTTTTGGTTCCGTCTGAATTTGATTGAATTTGTTGCATGGTTGAAGGTTGGGTGTTTGCATTTAGAATGGGAGCATTTCTTTTTGAATTACCAGTTCGCTGTATTATTATTAAAACCTCGACTGTAATTCACTAACCCTCCCTGGCCCATGTAGCTGTGTTCACCTTACTCTTCATTTTTATTCTATCCTTCTGTTTACGTTGGCCGCTTCTCATGTATACATGGATAACTTAGATTGTTCTGATGTGTTATGGAAATTGAGTTGTGTTGTTACCCTTCCTGGCAATTTAAAATAGGAGTATTACTCATGGTAATTCGTTTTACCTTGTTGCTGTAAATTCGTTGAGTGTATTGTCATTCTGTTCATGTAAAATTATTCGGGCATTTCGTTTTACATTGTTGCTGTAAATTTGTTGAGTGTATTGTCATTCTGTTCATGTAAAATCTTCTGGCATTTCATTTTACATTGTTGCTGTTATCCGCAATTTTGGTATTGGCATTGGGAGATGAACGTGTATCAACCATTTTTATAAATTAAGTTGTTGCTAGTTATTCTAATTATGTCTACAGATCATTGGAAGGGATCAAACAAATGCTTTATGTGTGTTCTACGGTCAAATAGTTAAGTATCCAGGCAACAACGGTCTTTCCCTTAATTCGCCGCTCTTGATTGATGCGTTGCACATTAGTTTGAATTTGTGTAAATGTTAGAGGCAAGTTTAATTACGCCTTGGGCATTGTCAATGGTTTCGATTGTCGGTGTAATTAATTCCTCATCTACAACGCTATTTCCCCTTTTAGTTGAGTCATTGGCTGAGTAATTATACCTACATACATAAGTCAAATGTTTTATTAATCACTTGGTTTAGCGCTCTATTAATTCCCATCATCTTCATCCATTCGTTGGGTGTGCTGTGTTCAATCACTGCTACAACCATGGTTCGGGCCATTATCAATTTATTCATGGAGGGCAACGCGTCCAAGGCATCTCCAACCCTGGGTATTTACCCATTCAAATGCAGTATTTTATATTTAGATGTGGCTAGTATTACAACCATATCCAATCTTTTAGAGCCTTACTAACTGTCAGCCATAGCGATTCACACAATTGCTGTTCACTGGTAATTCTTGTTGTCTAAATTGTTCCAAGCAATCCCCCTTCAACTATGTATGTTCATACAATGATTGATGGTTAATGTTTCCTGCATTGAATTCCAGTCCTGCGTCCTATTCGATTGCGTGTTGAATAACCTTTGTCTACATTTCAATGCCCATTCCTGCGCATGGATGGCGCTCCTGTACCCATTAATGGAAATTCTTTATGACTGTGTTGGTTATAATAGCTTTTATTTATGACTGTGTTGATTATAATATGGGCGTTTCTGTTACAGTTGTTAATTGGTAAGTTCACGGTTGCATGGTTCATTTGGTGTAAATCCTCATTCTGCGCCCTGGTATTTATATGTATAAATCTCCTTTCGCTGTTAAAGGTAGGGCCCCTGTTATTTACATTTGTAACACTAACAGTGTAAAGGTATCGACCTGATTAGTTCTGACCTGGTGGTTGTAGTTTCAACTGTTAATAATAATAATAGAATGTAAATGTTCTTGTCATTTAATTTCCAAGCTACTATAATATAAAATGGAGGGTTATTAAAAGTTATGTGTTGGCAACATACAAAGTAAGATAACAGATTTTTGGTCTACGTTGTCATTTAGTTTTTATTTAGTAAAGTCCTTTTGGTTTATTTATGTAGTAATGTTAATTTAGTTTTTATTTAGAAATATTATTGTAGTTTCTTATTTAGTAATGTTCTTTCATTTCTTTATTTAGTAATGTCTCTTTCCTTCCTTACCCTTAAATAAATATGTCCTTTATTTTTACCATTATCATTTGTTAGGAATGGTAGGAAATGGTTGAAGTTTTGTTTATGATTATTATATTAGGGCAATGTAGTACTTTCACTAATAGTCATAAATTGTCATGATTATTACTGTGGGATGAGGAATTGCTTTATGTATTCAATTAAGGAAGGAAACTCCTTTTGTATTAGGTCATGGTTGCAAATTTTAGGGGTAATGCAATTTTAATATATTGTCTTGAATTATGTAAGAGCAATGTTCTTGTAATGAGTAAAAAAGTAATAAATAAAAAGGTACTGTTAGGGTTACCTAACATATAATTGTAATGTTGATTGCTATCTAATTTGCAAGTTATGGTAACATGATGTCATGGCCTTGGTACTGTACTGTAATTTATTACTATGGTGATGTGTAAGGAGTAATGTCATTGCAATATATCATTGAAATGTGTAAGGGTAATGTTATACCCATATAAAATAAAATGAAATTTTAGTGTTAGATAGCATATGAAATATAATAGGCATGGTGGTCTTATCATAAAACTATTGAATCCTTAGTTGGTAATGATTTGTAAAACATTAGGTTCCTGGAACTAAGTACTATAGAGTATTATGAATTTGTAAATGAGGTTTCTTGTTCATTTGTATAATGCTAAACTTGGTGGGTCGTCGTCTGAATCCTTCTGCCTTGCGCCTCCCATAGAGGCTGAGGTCGTGCGTTTTATTATTTTCGTACTTGGCTGAGTCATTTAAATACTGGGTCTGCTTGTGTCGGGCGGGATCTAGACACCTCCTTGTAGCCTTAGTATATAAGTCTGTGTGTGTGCTTATTTTCTGAGTAAAGAATCCAGTGCTGTATCAAGAGTCTCAGGCCCTTTAAAGGCAGGGTTTCCACTCTTGCGACACACCTGATGGATATTACTAGTTTCTGCCTGAGCAGTCGGCCAGGAGCCTATCTGACCTTCTCTCTCTCCGGAGCAGAGAACTAAGATTAAACGCCCTGCTTTCCTATGCAGAGATAGTAAAATCTACTACCATGGATTCTTCCCTCTATGTTCGTACTGTACTTAAGCCGTTGTCGTTTAATGCTTGCGATTACTTGTTGTGCGCTTGTGTCTATGGTCGTTCAATGCTTGCAGTTACTGGTTATGTGCCTTATGTCTTTTTGTTGTGATCATCGTGGTTCCGTCTTGTTAGTCGTCGGAGGGAGACATAGAGTCTAGTGTGTCTGTTTCCTTTTTACACGCGCGCACACACCTTAAAAAAAAAAATAAAAAAGAAAATTTTTTCACCTGTTAAAGAGTTGTGGTCGTAACGAGGAGGTTCGTTACATATGGTATCATAGCCGGTTCGACCCGCATCTTGGGATTCGCTACGGCTTTCGTTGACATGATTAGATTTGATTATACTGTTGCTGATCGAGTTGAGTGTGTGCGTGCAGGTAATCATGGTTAGAGGGCACCACAGAGGCAGACGACGAGGTGATAGGGGAGGAGGCGTGAATCCTCCAGTAGCATCCATGCTTGAGGGGTCTAACCCCCAGGGAGGCGAGCAGGATCTCGGACAGGAGCAGATAGTGGTTGGTAATGTTGTTGGGATGATGAGATCTTTTCAGCGCATGTCCGAGGCACTGATCAGTCGATTAGATAGAGACGAGGCCAGGGTGCCGGCACCCGCTGAGGTTCCACCGCGCGCACCGGCCGTTACAGGTAGTGTTCACCGTGAACTCGAGAAGGTTAAATTTCCCGAGTTCTTTGGTGCCTCGGATGGTGCCGCCTCCGAGGCATGGTTGGAGAACATGGCGATGTGCTTCGCAATTCGAGATTATACCTCCAACATGAAGGTCCGCATGGCGGTATTCCAACTGAAGGGGAACACTATACTATGGTGGAAGACGCTCCTCCCGCAGCTGAACATGGCCGTTGAAGACGTGTCATGGGAACTGTTCGAGGAACGGTTCCGAGAGAGGTACCTTTCAGAGGAATTCATTGAGTGTCAGCTCAATGATTTCAACGCAGTATGATAGGAGGTCGTACGGTGCCCGAGTACGAGGCACGTTTCATGGAGCTGCTCCGGTATGCTCCGCACCTTAACACAGAGAAACTCAAGGTCAACCGGTTCATGTTTGGCCTTAACAACAACCTGCGTGCAAAGGTTAGGATCTTGATGCCTCAAACTTTGTACGACGCTATCCAAAAGGCCCTCATAGAAGAGGAGGAGCTTACCAGTGGGGGTCAGACTAGGACTCCAGCGAGACTAGCAGGGCAGGGTTCATTTGGAACCCCGTAGCACCAGACACTAGCGAGACATACACTGGGATATCGTGGCTTCCAGAGGGGATCCACTTCCACTACACCCCGATGACCACCGCCTGAGCAGCGGACACCTTATCGGGGACCACAACACCAGCACTAGCGTCGCCCGCAGCAGCAACAGTTTAGGTCTGTTCAACAAAACAGACCTGGGTTCCAGGCCAGTGGGCCATCGTCTTCTACTTCGGGTACCAGGACTACTGGGCCGAAGAAGGGGTGTTGGACGTGTGGGGAGCCACACTACTAGTGAGACTGTCCTGTGGAGAGGACCAGGGCATCCGGATCAGTCGGACCCGTTACTGTGGGAGATATGGGCAAGGCCCATCAGATTCATGCAGTGGTGAATAACCGCCAGGTAGAGCACCAGTCGACTGTGCTTGAGACGACAGGTACTGTTGCTGACCAGACCCTTAGTATTTTGATAGACCCAGGTGCTACTGAGAGTTTCATTTCTGGTGCAGCGCTAGAAAGGATTAAGGTAAAGGCAGTCGAACAGGATGAGTTTATCTTCGTAGAGATGGCTTCAGGAGCCAAACAGAAGGTTGGAGGAAAGGTTACGGGTTGTGCCCTTAAACTGGGAGAGTTTGTCACGAGGGTCAACTTGTACATCACGATCTTAGGATCTTATGACATCGTGATTGGTATGGATTGGTTGGAATCGCATGAGGCGATACTCAACTGTAAGACAAAATGGTTGAGCTTGGTCGATGACGAAGGACAGAGACGTGTGATAGTAGGACGGAACCAGGGAGTTTTCTTGAGGTTCGTCTCTTCCTTACAACTACGGAAGAGTATGCGTAAGGGGTGCAAGCTTTATGTGATCCTTGCGCTAAATGAAAAGGGAGTGGCGAAAGGTCTAGAACACCTTCCGGTGGTGAAGGAGTTTGCGAAAGTATTTCCAGAGGAGTTACCGGGGATGCCACCAGAAAGGGAACTGGAGTTTACCATAGAACTGAAACCAGGAACCGAACTGATAGCAAGAACACCTTATCGGATTTCGACCCCGGAGTTGCAAGAGCTAAAAATGCAACTGAAGGAGTTGTTGGACCTGGGACTGATACGTCCTAGCGTGTCACCGTGGGGTGCACCAGTTATTTTCATATGAAAGAAGGACGGATCATGGAGGCTTTGCATTGACTAAAGTCAACTGAACAAGGCTACGATCAAGAATCAGTATCCCTTACCAAGAATTGATGATCTGTTCGATCAAATGAAGGGTGCGACGGTGTTCTCCAAGATCGATTTGCGATCTGGGTATCACCAGTTACGGATCAAGGAGGATGACGTCCCTAAGACCGCCTTTAAGACAAGATTTGGACATTACGAGTTTACTGTTTTACCATTTGGACTGACAAACGCCCCAGAGGTATTCATGAGTTTGATGAACGGGGTGTTCCGCGAGTACTTGGACAAGTTCGTCCAAGTATTCATTGACAATATTTTGATCTACTCTCGGACGATGGAGGAGCATGACGAGCACTTGCGCTTAGTACTACAGTGTTTGTGAGAGCACAAATTGTATGGGAAGTTGTCCAAATTCTCTTTTTATCAATCGAGGATTCACTACTTAGGGCATGTCATCTCTGGCGAAGGCATCACCATGGATCCATCAAGGTTGAGGCTATTATGGAATGGCCTGCGCCAACGAATGTCACAGAAGTGTGTAGTTTTATGGGTTTAGCAGGATACTATCGACGATTTTTCGAGGGATTTTCGAAGATAGAAAATTCGATCACGGAATTGCAGAAGAAAAACAAGAAGTTCGTTTGGACGGAGAAATGCGCGGAAGCATTTTGGAGGCTTAAGGAGTTGTTGACAACAACGCCGATACTAAAATTCCCTGACATGGACGCAGACTTCTTGGTATGCACAGACACATCCAAGGAATGTTTAGGTGGAGTCTTGATGCAAGACGGACGAGCGATTGCTTACATTTCGAGGAAATTGAGAAGGCATGAGGAGAACTACGCGACGCACGATTTGGAGTTCTTAGCCATCGTATATGCCTTGAAGGTTTGGAGACACTACCTTGTTGGATGAAAATTTGAACCAAGGACTGATCATTGTGGACTACAACACATATTTACGCAAAGCGACCTGAACGTGCGACAACGACGTTGGTTGGAATTGCTTAGCGAGTATGACTTGAGATTACTTACATAAATGGAATGGTGAATCGAGTGGCGGATGCTTTGAGTCGGAGACCATGCATATTTTCGGTGTTGCCTCTTCAGACGAATCTACGTGAGAAGATTCTCACTTTACAGCGTGATGATGATTGGTACAAAGAAGTCGAGGATTTTATCGGACAAAACACAATGATGGTACCACGATATGAGGGATTTTATTTTGATAGCGATGGGTTATTGAGATTTAGAGGTCAGATTTACGTACCGCCAAACGAAGAGTTGAGGATGTTGATCCTAAGTGAGGCTCATAGAGCAGTTTACATGGCTCACCCAGGAGTCACGAAGATGAGGGCAGACCTTAAACCCTTATTCTTCTGGAAGGGAATGAAGGCCGACATAGTCAACTTTGTGGCTAGATGTCTAGAGTGTCAGCAGGTAAAGGCTGAACATAGACACCCGACAGGATTACTTCAACCACATGCCATTCCGGAATCGAAATGGGAAGTCATTTCGATGGATTTTATTGTTGGATTGCCACTGACGACAAGGAGACACGACTCGATTTTTGTAGTAGTAGACACTCTGACGAAAAGTGCTCACTTTATTCTTGTGCGTACGACGTATCATGCACCTGACATAGCGAGAGTTTTCATCAGTGAGATTGTGAGGCTGCATGGCGTGCCTAAGAAGATTATATCCGATCGAGGGTCAGTGTTTACTGGACGATTTTGGACGAGTTTCCAGGAGGCCTTGGGAACTCAACTTAACTTTAGTATTGCGTATCACCCAGAGACTGACGGACAGACAGAACGAACGAACCAAACCTTGGAAGACATGTTGTGCATGTACGTGATGGACCAACAAAAGAGTTGGGAGGAGTTCTTGCCTCTAGTAGAGTTCACTTACAACAACAGTTACCAGAGCACCATTAAGATGGCGCCTTTTGAGTTTCTTTATTGGTGACCGTGTCGGACACCCTTGAGTTGGGATCAACTCGAGGATAGGGTCCTGGTGGGACCAGAAGCGATCCAAGAAATGGAAGAGCAAATGCAAACCATAAGATAAAGGATTAAAGAAGCATAGGATCGACATAAGAGTTATGTCGATGCGCACCGAGTCGACCGTAGTTACGAGGTCGACGATCGAGTCTTCTTGCGGGTTAAACCGCATAAGAGTTCGATCAAGTTTGGAAAGGGAGCTAAACTCTCTCCTAGATTTGTGGGACCTTTCGAGATTGTGGAGAGAAAGGGGCCCGTGGCCTATCGACTAGCCTTGCCTGATTCTTTGAGGCGTATGCACGATGTATTTCATGTATCTGTTTTGAGACATTATATTAGTGATCCTACACACGTGATTGACATGAGTTCCTTGCAGGTATCGGATGAGGGAGCACTCACGGCTAAGCCGGTCCGCATCTTAGATCATCGCGCTCGACAGTTACGACGTCGAATGGTAGATCAGGTCAAGGTCTAGTGGGACAGTTATAGTCCACACTCAACGACCTGGGAGGACACATATGATATGTGCCAGCAGTTCCCATTTTTGTTTGATAGATAGACTTATGATACTATAGTACTTTTATTTTGGCATTTATACTCAGAAACTTTGGGACGAAGTTTAGACCAAGAGGGGGTGTATGTAACATCCCGCTCTGGAGCACTGAGAAAACTTATTCTTTGAGGACACTTGCTCGCAAGTGATCTGGACTTTTATGATGTTAAAACATTTATCCTTGATTATGATGCGTTATGATAGATGACATGATGTTTTACTGCTTGACATAGACATGTGATTTTGACTCAGTTTTATTGAGTGCGCAGGGTTTTTGGACCTTGAGGATGCAGAGGCATCGGTGGAACCCCCTTGGACTCTGGATTGAGTCAGGGAGTGTGCTATTGGGTTGATTTATTTACTGTGATAGTTCATTGATTTGATGATATGATGTTGACATGTTCTAACATGATTTTTGGATGATGCAGGCTGACGATAGCTTGCCGACCAGACTCACATATGGAGTAAAGGGGCCACACACGATTTCCAGATAGGTTGAGGGAGAGGTGTGGACAACATCCCTACCACAGCCTACAAGCACTCCTGCCGTGGCTCGAACTGTAGGTTAACGATTACCTAGTTCGAGAGGATCCACGATGCCATGAGGGCAGACTGCGACAGTCGCTCATGATTATTCTAAGGGGCGCGCAATAAGGCGGGGGCCTTATTCCTTAGAGCCCTTAGTCTCCCACAAGTTCACCTGGCGGAGTGTTGACTCCAGGGGTTATAGATGTCTACCAATCAGTCAAGTTGGCAAGTGGCACCCTTGGAGCACGTGGTGCATCCTGAAGGGCATGTCGCACAAAGGAAACAAATGAGGCGAGTGGCACCCTTGGAGCACGTGGTGCATCCTGAAGGGCACATCGCATTGATGTTGATGAAGGAAACAAACCTAAATATCCCTAAGACAATAACGCCTTAAGAAATCCTTAAACAACTTCCCTAACCCAGTGTCGCCCGGTTCAGAACCTAAGTCCTAAGTCTAAAACTTTCTAGGGTAAAAATTTAGCCTAACCTTAAGAAAAAGACCCTAGAATAAAAATAACAATTTAAACAAAAACCCACTTAAGTAATAGTTGGGTCTTCATAAAATTCTTGGGGTAATGACGGGTAAGAATTAAATTAAAACTAATGGTTTTAAAATTTTACAAAGAAGAAATTATTTCTTAACTT
>ML777641.1:512687-523286 GCA_009831015.1 Picea engelmannii
AAGAGAATATATACGCTTTACACTTAGATTCAACTTATGTATCTTTCATTCTATATTGGGAAGTAGTTTCATTTGCATAAATGTGCAACCTAAAAGAACATAAACTAAATTTCAAAATTATACTCAATAACAAGCTTAAGAATTGATTAAATAATTAATATTTATTAGGAAAAATTTATAGGATGAGTTAATTCTCAAAATTATGCTCAATAAGTATATAAATACTTTATTTAATAATTGATATAGATAAGATAAATTTGCAGGGAAGTGGAGAAGCCCAATAACAATCATACTACAATGTTGTTACTACCTCTACTCATTTTGAACTCATAGAATTCAAAATGACAACCATTGTAACTTAGCATCCCAAAAATTAAAATAATCTAAATTTTTGTAAGATCAAAATTTCATTTTATCTATGTGAAAATAAATTCATTTTTAATGAGGTGAAAAAATATGTTGCAATAGGTGATACACCAAGAGCTACATAGAAGGAATGTCCGTACACATTTAAGTTTTTTTAAATGAAAAGGAAAGGAGCTGAAAGATATCTTGCAAAAAGGTAGAATTCATTTCATTATCAAATATAAACAACCATGAGTAAGATGAAATTGAATTGCAAAGAGTGAATATGGCATTGTACTTAACAAAGAATAATCTAGTGTCATATTGTATGATTGTAGTTCAAGAACAAGAATCTATATGGAACAATTATTTCTTGAGTGCATCGTATTTTTTTAACACAATTTCGTAGTGTACAAGAGTCTTGAAAAAATATTATTAAAAAGAAGTAATCACAAGTGACAAAATCCTTAAGAATGAATTGATCAAATAAAACTAGGTTCAAGGTGTTTGCTAGCAAACATTTACACTAAGAATCAACACTAAGATTCAAGATATTTTCCATGAATAGAAAATCTATAATACTTTGTTAATGTTGGTATTTCGATAATGAGTCAACCTATTCATAGATTGATTAGGTTCAAAGTGTTTGCTAGAAAACATTTACACTAAGAATCAACACTAAGATTCAAGATATTTTCCATGAATAGAAAATATATATTAATTTGTTAATGTTGGTATTTCTATAATGAGTCGACCTATTCATAGATTGATTTTTTTTTAGGTAATCTGTAATGGTCATTAGCCAAGCTATCAAGATTCCTTAGGTTAGTGAGTCGGGCAAAGCTATGATATATGATGAATAACGTGAGTTGGGCTCCATACAAATCCTCAAAAATTCATGAGCTCACTATTACTCCCAATTGGATACTCTGGCAGGCATCCCAAACTGTAACATAAGGGAATCCAAACATTTTGTATTTTATAAAAAATTCATAAAATTTTCAATCTGTCTAACTTTTTAATTCATTTTTTTTGTATTTTATAAAAAATTCAAATCTTTAGGAATTCAATATATAAATCCATTTTTACATATTGATGCAGGAGCATCCACACCTCATCAAGCGAGCCAGCACGTGGAGCCGGAAAAGACAGCTGGACAAGCCAACAAACTTCTTTTTGAATTAAACCTTGAGATTTGTTGCGCCAAGCATTAATGAGATTGATGTAATGAAGCACACTTGTATTGTAAGACAGACCTTGAGTAGATAAGCTCTCGTCCTTAGGTAGCTGAGGCATTTATTAGATTTAATGCAGGTAGATAAAATAATTAAGTCTAGATTAGACAGTTTTACTTTTGTGAGGGAAAACATAATATAGGCACCCTCCTTTGTATTATTGTATTGAGTCAGAGCAGCAGATTATTATCGAGAATAAGCAGAGCAGAGCAGAGAATTTGAGGATAACACCCATGTACAGATATTGAATTAATAGGAAAACTTTGATTCAATTCCATGGCTGTGATTATTCTCTGTGTGCTGTTGATATTATGCTATTGCATATTTGATTCTTGTTATGATTTTGTTTTATATGCTGTGTATGTGATTTCATGGTAGATTCGAACTCTGTGAGAGAGCCGAGAATGAGTTTCAATTGTTTCTCTATTTGAGCCAGGAGATTCTTTCATAAAGTGCAATCGAATTCATCCGCATAGAGTGCGTTGATGAGGCTCAACAGTTAAGCTCTCATTCTCGTTCGCCCAGAAGTTGATTTGGGTTGAGGAAGTCGTGCAGGGAAGTGCCGACCGAATTTGGAAGTCTCAGTGGCGATTCTGAGCTAAGGGAGTGGAAGACCTCTGTTGCAGGTGAGTGCATGGGATTTGAAGAATTCAACACTTAGAGAGTTGTTGAAAAGTTGAGCACTGAAAGTGGGCGTAAAAGTTTCTGAAAGAGTCAAAGTTGCAAAGCTCAGGAGGGATAGTTCCTTACTGTTGTTGTAGGACCAAATCCATTCGAAGGCTCGAACAGGATGAACTTTGGAGCGAGGAGATCTCCAGTGAAAAGGATCAACGACCAGGGATCACAGAGGAAGGTCGCGAAATCCCGCTGATTGTTAGATCGTGGAGAAGTTGTGGGGACGTTAACCCGTAGACGTAGGAAGGGAAAGTCCATCGGGTTTCAGAGTTCGGCGTTTGACGAGGCATAAGTTTCATGCTCATTAAAATCGCGATTCATGATTTCCCGAATCAACGGGAGCCGTCGATCAGAGCAGGGACACGTGGCGAAGAATCCCGAGGAGTCGAAGAATCGGGGTTTCCAACAGCAAGGGAAACTTGTATCGTGGATCTGCGATCTGCGAAATCCCGATGGTGATGTGGGCGCGTGGGACCACGAGATATAGTGGAGGACAGGTGGCATCACGTCAGACAATCGACGCATCGGGGTTCGGAGATTGGAACTCCAAACCGTTGACATCGCGGGCAACGATATCCCGATAGGAAAATCCCCGATGAGTGGAGGCGTTGACCTTTGACCATCGGAGCTCGGGCTTGGGAAATTGAAGGGCCGATATCGTGAGCATTGAACCCGCGAACACGCGAGTTCCGGTTTCCCGATTTGCGAAAGGGAGATCGCAGATAGAGACACCTGTGGGAAAAGAACTCCCGACGAGGGAGTTGGAAGAGTCTTGGACTCTTTGGGCCCGTGAGACGAAGAAGGTCCTAGTGAGGCAACTGCTGCTGAGAGAGGTTGCAATCAAGTGGTATCAGAGCGGGAGTATCTTTGCTTTCTGTAGCAGAGACAGAGGAGATATAATGCCGCCGTAAAGAGAGAGGCAGTCACCTGATCGTGAAGGCAGGGATGCCCGGAGAAGAGGAAGGCCGACAGGGAATCCAGAGATGGAGCGATGGATACGAGATCTCAGGGTGAGACTCGAAGATATGGAAACCACCCAAAGGCACGGAGCTGGCGCTGGAGAGTTCAGTGATTCCGAAGTGGAAGAGGAAGCTGGACACGATGCTAAAGAGGTCTCAGCAGAAGATGCATCGATCGAGCGGTTGATTAGGGCCATCGCTAGGATGAGCTCTAAGATAAAAATGGACATTCCCGTCTATGAGGGGAGTCTAAATGCTGAAGAGTTGTTGGATTGGATCCGAGCACTCGACACCTACTTCGATTACGAAAACATCGAAGATGATAAGAAGGTAAGGCATGCTGTTACAAAGTTGAAAGGACATGCAGCCTTATGGTGGGATGAGTTGCAGGTTGATAGGCACTGCAAAGGAAAACAAAAAATCAAGAGCTGGGACAGGATGATCACTAAGATGAAAGCGAAGTTCATCCCCAAATATTATCAGATCACTCTGTTCAGGCGTATGCAGAACCTGAGACAGAAGTTGATGACGGTGAAGGAGTACACCGAGGAATTTTACAGGCTCAACATCAGAGCTGGTCATCGGGAGAGTGATGACAAAAAGGTGGCGAGATACCTGAATGGTCTGAGGTATGACATTCAGGATGAGCTGAGCATGCTGACCATTAGGACGGTGGAAGATGCATACCAGATGGCTCTAAAAGCCGAAGAAAAGCTGAGCCGCAAGCAAGGACAGCGAGGGCAAGGCAGGAGTCAGCCTAGAGGCAAAGCAATTTCCCAGGAAAGAACTCAGAAGCCCAAGGAGGAATGGAGGAAGCCTCAGGGGAAGACTGAAAGAGGTGGAACCTCACAGTAGAGGCAGCCGAAAAATGAGCAAAGGCAGCAATATGCTGAGCAAAGGTAGCAATATGCTAAGCAGAGGAGGCAGCATACGGAGCAGGGTGGCGGATACGTGGACGCCAACGCTATTCCTCGTACCAGAGGTAGAGGAAGAGGCCGTGGAGGAATCATCACATGTTTTACATGTGGAAAGGATGAACACAAAGCCATGGACTGTCCAGACAGGAAGCCGGACAGAAGTGAAGCTCACATCACTAAGGTGCAAAGGCGTGATGCTGAGACAGAAGATGCAGATAGTGGAAGATCGCTTGGGATGCATAAGATTCTTTTGACACCTGAGAAAGAGGTGGACAGCTCAGTGCAGAGGAGCAGACTGTTCAAGACCGCTTGCACAGCCAAGGACAGAAAGTGCAAGGTCATCGTGCACAGCGGAATCACCGATAATCTCGTTTCAACCGAGATGGTGGAAAAGTTGGAGCTGGAAACAACTAAGCACCCGAGTCCATATAAAGTCTCGTGGTTACCGAAAGGACACCGGGTAAGTGTCACTAAACAATGCTTAGTTAAATTCAAGATTGGGAATTACCATGATGAGATCTTGTGTGATGTTATTCCCATGGATGTATGTCATATATTGCTGGGTAGACCATGGCAGTATGACAGAAATGTTGTCCATGATGGGAGGATGAACACATACACCTTGGAGAAGGATGGGAGAACACACAGATTGATTCTGATAAAAGATAAAGAAGTGAAGCCGGAAGTGACCAACATGATACTTCTCATGAGTGGGAAGGAACTTCTCACGGAGATGGAGAAAAACGAAGATCCACAATTCTTTGTTGTCAGGAAGCCGATAATTGTCTTGACAAGCACAAGAGTGGATGACTTTCCAGAGGAGATTCAGGAACTGCTGGGAGAGTTCGCTGATATCATCGTGGACAAACTACCTCGTTCGTTGCCCCCGATGAGGAGTGTGAGTCACCACATCGATCTCATACCCGGAGCAAGTTTGCCGAATAAGGTAGCATACAGGTTAACACCTCAGGAGAACGAGGAGGTCAAAAGGCAGGTACATGATCTGCTGGACAAAGGACTGGTGAGGGAAAGTCTTAGTCCATGTGCTGTTCCGACAATATTAAGTCCGAAGAAGGATGGAGGCTGGAGGATGTGTACAGACTCCAGAGTGATAAACAAAATCACCATCAGGTACAGATTTCCACTACCGAGAATGGATGACTTGATGGATTGCCTGAGTGGGGCAAATTATTTTTCGAAGATTGATCTCAAGAGCGGATACCACCAGATCCGGATGAGAGAGGGAGATGAATGGAAGACATCATTCAAGATTAACGAGGGTTTGTACGAATGGCTGGTCATGCCGTTTGGTTTGACAAACACGCCGAGCACTTTTATGAGACCGATGATCGAAGTCCTGCGGGAATTCATCGGTAAAATTGTGGTCGTGTATCTGGATGACATACTGATTTTTAGCAAGACCAAGGCTAAACATATGAGGCATTTAGCCATTGTGATGAGGAGGCTACAGCGGGAGAAGTTGCTGATCAATTTGAAGAAGTGTTCATTCATGCAGACATAACTCATTTATTTGGGTTTTGTAATCTCGACGAATGAATTGAAGATGGATCCTGAAAAGGTAGAAGTAATCAGGAATTGGCCATCGCCGAGGAATATTTTTGAGGTAAGGAGTTTTCATGGTTTGGCTAGTTTCTACCGAAAATTCATTCGGAATTTCAGTGGAATTAGCGCCGCAATGATGGACACAGTGAAGAAACAGGATAAGGTTTTTTACTGGACAGCAGAGGCCGAAAAGAGCTTCAATCTGTTGAAGCAAAAGATAACAGAGCAACCGATTCTGGTGTTTCCTGACTTTCAGAAAACCTTCCAAGTGAAGTGTGATGCCAGTGGGTATGATGTTGGAGGGGTATTAAGTCAGGATGACAGACCTATTGCATATTACAGTGAGAAGCTGGATGATGCAAAGTTGAAATACTCCACATACGACAAAGAGTTCTATGCCATCATACAGGTATTGAAGAAGTGGAGGCATTACTTGATACCCAAGGAATTCGTTTTGTACAATGATAATCACGCATTACAGTTTGTGAGTCAACAGGAGAAGTTGAACCAGAAGCATGCGAAATGGGTAGAGTACATGCAAAATTTTACATTTGTGATCAAGCACATTTCAGGAACTGCTAACAAAGTAGCCGATGCTTTGAGCAGGAAATGTTTGTTGCTGCAGGAGTTTAGAGTCAAAACCTTGGGTTTTGAAAATTTAAAAGATATGTATGCAGGTGATGCAGACTTTGCACAAGCGTACGAGGCAGCTGAGAATCCAGTTCTCAGGGATCGAAGTCTGTGGCTGGAATATATGATCCAGGAAGGATTGTTGTTTAGAGGCAACCAACTATGCATTCCCGATTTCTCCATGAGGGAGAATTTGGCGAAGGAAAAGCACAACGGAGGCTTAGCAGGTCATTTTGGGCATGACAAAACATTCGCCAAGCTGAGAGAATCATATTATTGGCCGGGGATGCGCACTGATGTCAAACAATTTGTTGACAGATGCAGGATATGTCAACATTCAAAGGGCCGGAAGCAGAACACAGGGTTCTATCAGCCGTTGCCCATACCCGAAAGGCCATGGGAGGCGATCAATATGGATTTTGTGCTAGGACTGCCGAGAACACAAAGAGGAGTGGATTCCATCTTTATGGTGGTGGACAGGTTTTCGAAGATGGAACATTTCATCCCGTGTCGCAAGACCAGCGATGCGACTCACATCGCAAATTTATTTTTCAAAGAAATCGTAAGATTGCATGGATTGCCGAGGAGCATAGTCTCGGATCGGGATACAAAATTCATAGGTCATTTTTGGAGGATGCTATGGAAGAAGCTAGGAACTGACTTGGCGTTCAGTTCTTCTTATCACCCCCAAACAGATGGATAGACGGAAGTGGTCAACAGGAGCTTAGGGGACCTATTGAGAAGCTTGGTGACAGAGCACCACAACAGTTGGGACCAGATATTGCCACAGGCAGAATTCGCGTACAAAGATTCAGTGAATCGAAGCACAGGCAGAAGCCCGTTCCAGATTTTGTATGGAACACAACCGAGAGGAGTTTCTGAGCTCAGGGAGTCAGGACAGGCTGAAACTAGCAGCGCTCGTGCTGAAGAATTCGTTGAGGCGATGCAGGAAATTCACACGCAGGTGAAGCAGCGTCTGTAGAAGTCGAATCAAGAATATAAACGCAGAGCCGATCAGAGGAAGAGACAACTTCAGTTTGAAGTTGGAGACATGGTTCTGGCGCACTTAAGGAAGGAAAGGTTCCCAAGGGGAACATATAACAAGCTCAAGATGAAAAGTATTGGGCCGTGTAAAGTCCTGAGGAAGTTTGGGGAAAATGCATATGAAATCGAATTGCCAGAGGGCATCGGGATATCTTCGATTTTCAACATTTCGGATTTATACCCATATAGGTTTGAAGAAATAGAAGCTGGAACTGAGGAGCTAGTGGTACAGTGGCAAAAGCAATTACCAGTTGCACAGAAACCACAGATGGAGTGCATACTGGATACAAGAGTAGGCAGGAAGACCGGGAGAAAGAAGTATTTTGAATACCTGGTGAAGTGGAAGAATCACCCAGTGGAGGATGCCAGCTGGGAGACTGAGGCAGTGATACAAAAACATGGGCAGACTGTGCAGAAGCTCATGGACAGGAGCCCATGAAAATTTTCGAGCCGAGGAGTATGATGCAGGAGCATCCACACCTCATCAAGCGAGCCAGCGCATGGAGCCGGAAAAGACAGCTGGACAAGCCATCAAACTTCTTTTTGAATTAAACCTTGAGATTTGTTGTGCCAAGAATTAATGAGATTGATGTAATGAAGCACACTTGTATTGTAAGATGGACCTTGAGTATATAAGCTCTCGTCCTTAGGTAGCTGAGGCATTTATTAGATTTAATGCAGGTAGATAAAATAATTAAGTCTAGATTAGACAGTTTTACTTTCGTGAGGGCAAACGGAATATAGGCACCCTCCTTTGTATTATTGTATTGATTCAGAGGAGAAGATTATTATCAAGAATAAGCAGAGCAGAGCAGAGAATTTGAGGAGAACACCCATGTACAGATATTGAATTAATAGGAAAACTTTGATTCAATTCCATGGCTGTGATTATTCTCTGTGTGCTGTTGATATTATGCTGTTGCATATTTGCTTCTTGTTATGATTTTGTTTTATATGCTGTGTATGTGATTTCATGGTAGATTCGAACTTTTTGAGAGAGCCGAGAATGAGTTTCAATTGTTTCTCTGTTTGAGCCAGGAGATTCCTGCATAGAGTGCAGTCGAATTCATCCGCATAGAGTGCGTTGATGAGGCTCAACAATTAAGATCTCATTCTCGTTCGCCCAGAAGTTGATTTGGGTTGAGGAAGTCGTGCAGGGAAGTGCCGACCGAATTTGGAAGTCTCAGTGGCGATTCTGAGCTAAGGGAGTGGAAGACCTCTGTTGCAGGTGAGTGCATGGGATTTGAAGAATTCAACACTTAGAGAGTTGTTGAAAAGTCGAGCACTGAAAGCGGTCGTAAAAGTTTCTGAAAGAGTCAAAGTTGCAAAGCTTAGGAGGGATAGTTCCTTACTGTTGCTGTAGGAACAAATCCGTTCGAAGGCTCGAACAGGACGAACTTTGGAGCGAGGAGATATCCAGTGCAAAGGATCAACGACCAGGGATCGCAGAGGAAGGTCGTGAAATCCCGCTGATCATTAGATCTTGGAGAAGTTGTGGGGACGTTAACCCGTGGACGTAGGAAGGGCAAGTCCATCGGGTTTCGAAGTTCGGAGTTTGACGAGGCATAAGTTTCATGCTCATTAAAATTGCGATTCGCGATTTCCCGAATCAACGGGAGCCGTCGATTGGAGCAGGGACACGTGGCGAAGAATCCCGAGGAGTCGGAGAATCGGGGTTTCCAACAGCAAGGGAAACTTGTATCGTGGATCTGCGGTCCACGAAATCCTGACGGTGACATGGGCACGTGGGACCATGAGATATAGTGGAGGACAGGTGGCATCACGTCAGACAATCGGCGCATCGGGGTTCGGAGATTGGAACTCCAAACCATTGACATCGCGAGCAGCGATATCCCGATAGGAAAATCCCCGACGAGTGGAGGCGTTGACCTTTGACCATCAGAGCTTGGGCTCGGGAAATTGAAGGGCCGATATTGTGAGCATTGAACCCGCGAACACACGAGTTCCGATTTCCCGATTTGCGAAAGGGAGATCGCAGATAAAGACACCTGTGGGAAAATAACTCCCGACGAGGGAGTTGGAAGAGTCTTGGACTCTTCGGGCCCGTGAGATGAAGAAGGTCCTGGTGAGGCGACTGCTGCTGAGAGCGGTTGCAATCACATATGTGATATTAGAGTATCATAAGTTTCTTACAAAGTTTAGCTTACAAAGTATCTTACAATGCCTTGTTTACTGTTAAGTTATATTAACTCTTTCATAAGTTATGTTGTTTTCAATCTTTTTGCACTTGATGCTACAAAACATTGGTTGTAGGCTTTTAATAATGTGAATCTAGATTATAAAATGTATTCAAAATATTTTGATGATATTAAATATCAAGGTTGTATGGTTTTAATAATGAAAGTAGATTATAAAGTTTATTCAATATTGAGGATATTGAAAGAGTCCTACACATGAAATGATGTTCTTATTAGATGAGATTCTCATATTATAAATAAAATCCATGGGATACCTTGATCTATAACACCTTGAATACCATTGCACCACTTTTCAACAAGTGAATGCATATAGTATGTTTGTTGTGTGTACAAGGAAGAATTCCCTCAATTCCTTAGACACCTTGCATTTATGAATGCCAATTTTCCCAAGGAGACAATTCCATTGATTGTTGATGCAAGGAAAATGACATAGAATGTATTTCATCCGACCACACTACTTTGGGCATGGATGGCACTATATTGGATTTGATTGGACTGGATATATTCTCCCTTAGCTATGGCCTCAAATAAAAATTTCATTCAAAAACTCTATGATTAACATGATTATGTAATTCACGCCAAGTTTTGCATTTTTCCGTGTTCTTCATTTCATAACAAGAGAAAGAAATATTCATTGCCAAGAGTCATTTATATTTGGACTAGATTGACAAAACACATCTTGAAACCATCTAGTGAGACCTAATGATAATGGGTAAGTAAATCTCCCCCTATGCTTCACATGTCCTACATATTGTCATGAGTCTTGGTCACATCTCTGTGTAAGACATTAGTGACCTACTTGTGTAGATTTGGTCACATCTCTGTGTAAGACATATCCCACACATAGACGATAATAACAAGTGATGTTTCTTATATGCATATTTTTAAAATGTTCACAACTAATCATGCATACAAATAAATAAAGTAAATCAAACTTCAAATAATCATCATTAAAGAAAGAATAATAATTCAACATTCATCCATCTTTAAAATTGAATTATTATAATTTAAA
>ML777641.1:529187-546224 GCA_009831015.1 Picea engelmannii
TATATATATATATATATTTCATAATTTTGGAATTCAAAATAACAATTATTGTCTCATATTTGATTTCTCAAAGTTGATGGAAAAAAAGTGGCAAAGTTAATTAGTAATGAACCAATGTTTTGTATATTCTCCTTTTTACAATGCATTAAATTAAACATCAAACTTTTAAATACTTTTTTGTTATGTATTAATTTAAATGTTTCATTTTATGTTCACTATGTACGGTCAAAAATCTGATTCTATTATCAAAAAGTGACAAAGTTAACTAGTAATGAACTAATGTTTTGTATATTCTCTTTTTTATAATGCATTAAATTAAGCATCAAACTCTTAAATACTTTTCTGCTATGTATTAATTTAAATGTTTCATTTTATGTTCACTGTGTACTGTCAAAAATATGATTTTATTGTCAAAAAGTGGCAAAGTTAACTAGTAATGAACTAATGTTTTGTGTATTCTGCTTTTTACAATGCATTTTAAATTAAGCATCAAACTCTTAAATACTTTTCTGCTATGTATTAATTTAATTGTTTCATTTTATGTTCACTGTGTACTGTCAAAAAAATGATTCTATTGTCAAAAAGTGGCAAAGTTGACTAGTAATGAACTAATGTTGTGTATATATTCAGCTTTTTACAATGCATTAAATTAAGCATCAAACTCTTAAATACTTTTCTTAATTTAAATGTTTCATTTTTTGTTCACTGTGGACTGTCAAAAATATGATTCTATTGACATATCATCAAATAATTTTGGCAAATTCTAGTTACTAATGAAAAAAAAAAATTCTATTTTTTCTAGCAGATTAGTAGATTTTAGCAGATTCTATTTTAATTTTTTCTAGTTACTAACGATTCTGGTGGTTATATAGGTGCATTTAACCAACAAAAAAAATTAAAGAAAAAACTATTTAGGAAAGAAATGCACATGAGATCTGCTAAATAAATTGGTTTAAATGGATGCACTTAACTAATAAAAAAAAGTAAAGGAAAGATAGGCATATGAGATCATAGATGCAAACTCATAGAATGTGGTGTTGTTTAAATATATTTAAGAATATGCAAACTCAATAGATGGAAAATAAAAAAGTGAACTATCAAACATATAAGATTGTATCATTGCATATCTATTTAAGAATATATGATAGTAGACAACATGTTAAATCATGAAAAACTTATTTGAGAATATATTATGGTAGTAGAAAACACTTTAAACCATGCAAAGCCTATGCTGGTATGAACTGCACTAAAAGGAAACAAATTTCATGATCTACCAATTTACTTTCAGAAAAATTGTGTTTGATTTTGGAAGAAGGTAACAAATATGGAATTCAAGAGAGGAGGTATGTATTCAAGCATTGTGTTTTATACATGCCAATGAACAACACATACCCCTTGTACAACTCAGATAACATGTATGAAAGAGAATTACATTAGGAAAACGATTTGCAGGCTATGGTTTAGTACTATTCACATAAACCTACATTTTTGCAAGAGTCTTCACTTGACTTTAGGCAAGGTTGTATTAATTTCCTTGACTTTGTTAGAGAAGAGATCTATTAATTACAATTTAATTCACTTGACTTTAAACAAGGTTGTATTAATTTCCTTAACTTTGTTAGAGAAGATATCTATTAATTACAATTTAATTCTAATGATTAACACTTCTAAAAAAGTTTACATGAAAATCAATTTAATTATTAAAATGAATATTCTAAATAATTTCAAAATTTAAATGTATTTATCAACTTAATAATTAGAATGGAGAT
The DNA here is from genome assembly GCA_009831015.1 of Picea engelmannii. NCBI lineage: Eukaryota > Viridiplantae > Streptophyta > Pinopsida > Pinales > Pinaceae > Picea > Picea engelmannii. Next base: position 530,957 of record ML777641.1, read on the forward strand.
ATTAGTATATATATGATATTATTAGTAAAGTGTTATTACAATGAGTGGAAGAGATGTTTAAATTGTTTTTAGTTGTTAGTTCATATTAATTTAAAAAATGAAAAAAAAATTACCACTTAAAGAAGTCAATGCTCTCAAATCAAGGATAAAATAGATGTTCAACTCTTCTTTGATTGGTGCACTAGTAATAAAAATAAAATTCTCAAGATAGAAGAGATATATAAATTAATTATACATAATGTTCATACAATAAAGTCTTGAGATAGAAGATATGTTTAACTCTTTTTCGGTTTGTGTGTTAAGGATAAAATAAAATGCTCAAAATGATGTCACAATAAAATAAAACCTTAAAATGGAAGAGATCTTCTTTAATTTTATCATGTATTCATTAAAAAAATGCTAAAGCTATAAGAGATATTCACCTAAAGGTTCATATACCCTTGAACCTAATGCAATATTATTAAAATAAAATGGAAATGGTGTTTAACAATGTTTTAGTTTAAAATAAAATTCTCATACAAGAGGTATACAACTCAATTTTGATTTGTGTAATTCTTATAAAATAATTTTGATTGGTGTAATGGTTGAAAAACACAGATAAAATATGGCTGAACCATATTTTATCTGTGTTTTTTAAGAATGATATGGAGTTTTTTTTATACATATACCTTTTTTATAAATATCCTATTTGGAAATATGTTTGAAGATAGTCAAAACAAGTCATCAAAATATGGAATGTACTTTCAATGAAAAATAAAAAATTCTGGAATGTACATGTGCCACTTGTTTAAAAACACCGTAATGGTATTCCATTTTCAATTATTCGTTCATGATCGACTTTGTACATTTTTCATTTTCTACCTTTTTTTTTTTATTGAACTTTTATTAACTTTATGCGCGCTGCACATACCAAATGACTATATTGACAACTTGTGACATCTGACTGGTAGCCTTGAAAGTGAACATGAGTATCGGTTTGAAGGGTTTCTTGGAAAAAATATCCTTTCAATACAATGGATCCCCTTTCATATATAAAACCGTTATCATCAAAATTAGCCTCATATTTTGTTCCATGCATCACATCAAATAATATTTCACATTTTCAGTGTTGTCTACAGGTGAAACCATGGCAAAAACATCTCCTGCAAATAATTGGATATATTGGACAACAAATAATTCGTGTTAGATTATCACACAAGTACATCTACAAGTTATTTGAAAAAATGTAAACATAAAAATTACCTTCTCTAACAAGATCAAAAACTCTATCGCCATCAATTGACACTATAGTTTCATTTATTCCATCTCCTATGATCTTGCAAGTGACATTTTCCCTTTTAAATTAAGTTCAGTATGTCTCCAAGATTTAACATATCCTGCATTTTCATTCTAGAAAATATCTATGGATTCTGTGTCCTCTATGCGAACTGAACAAAAACAAGAGTCATTTCTTCTATCAAATGCAAACCCATTTTGAAAATGTTTTGTTTTAACTGAATGTATTTTTCGTGTCCCAGGTATTGTACTGACGTCATATGGGATTGATATATTTACATCTTCGATTCCAACATACCAAAAAAACCTACACAAGACAAAAACTTGTTAACATGAAATATTTCAAGAAAATGATTGAAGATTGAATATAAATTTGAACACGTTCAAATTTATATATCCTGTGTACATACATGTAACCTTTATATATAGACACACCTGCACACATCCCTTGATTGATTATATTCATGGATTAAAGAGATTTTGCGCCATTCAACAACTTGTTCAACATATTCAAATCGATCGGCATGAGGGTTCAGATGATACCTTCAAAGTGCTCGTTTTATACATGCCCTTGAACCGTTGTGCTTTCCTTTTCCATGACTAGTCTCAAAAAAATTCCAACAATGTGTAATGTTTAATTTTTTATGAAGATGATATAACCAATAGAATGATCATGAAGATTTGAACTGACCCGCACACCTATCTAACCATATTCAATGTCAATCGAATATGATTTCGCGTTCTTTCAATGAATCATAAAATTTATCAAAACAATGCTGTACATAATGTGTATCGTGTGCTTGATCATCACTTATATAAAAGTGATATTATTTAATAACATGTCGATTGTCATTGGTGATTTCTATGTTATCAAGACTCCATTGAGCATGTCTATATAGAACGTGGACAAATATCGTGACTTGATCAGAATGATAATATTCGCTCTATATTTCTTTTTGTGCAGCGAATGTGTAATTCTCTGCAAAATCAACTACAAACAAAATTGTCCCTGGTGGAAACACGTCATGGGATTGTTAGAATTGTAGATCTTTCCATCGAGCTCTATGTGAATACTTGGTGTATTTATATATTTCTTTCTCAAACTTCTTCAAAACATCTATCAATCCTTTTGGAAATAACATTTGAAGAATGTGGAGCCGTGTTGTTTATATATTCATATCTCTTCCAATTGACTCTTATATTAGAAAATGATTGATCATTCATATCAATATGATACTTTGAATGAAACAAACTTAGATTTCCACAATGATCACATTTCTTTCCACCAACACATTTTTTTTTGTAAAATAAATCATCATCTTCTCTTTCACATAGAATTTCATATATAAAAACACGGAATGTGGAAGGAGGAGGTGAACCTGGCCATAAAGTTTTACCCAAATCCAAAAAAGTGTTGTAATACAACTCAAATTCCACATGATAATGACAACAACAAGTGTCACGAACAGTGATGGGTCTAACAAACTATGGTTTTTGTAGCACAAATGTATTGCTGGAAATTTTAACTTCTTTGTGCTCTTCTTTGAACTTGTTGAACAACTCTATTTGTGTCATTGGAAATATATGTTTTGGATGTTCTTCATATTGTTTTCGTGCTATTCTTCGTTTTAACACATCCCATGTATGTGGTGAAACACAAGATTATTCCAACCAACAATTACGGGCCAATTATTTAACATTTTTTGCATGTTTATCTTTGTAGGGTTGTCTAGAAATCACTATCCAACAAGACAATTCATCATTTACATCTATTTGAAATCAAATTTTTCTATGTTTGTACAATGATTTTCTTGACGTTCCCATCGTTTTTTCCATGTGTCATGTCAAATGATCTTTTATATTGCTAGATGAAACAACTGCTATTTGTATTGCTCTACGTGCAACACAAACATCTTCTTTTCGAGATTTTCCAAAAGTTTTTAATACACTAGTTATATTGTTAAAGACATTCTGTTTCGCCTTTGTATCCTTTGTCGAATTTTGAATACCCAATAATGATGTAGCTTCTTTTAACTTTCTTGACTTCATTAGACATAGTAAAAGTTGAGCTTGTATTGTTACTGATTCATATTTGAAAAAATTATTATACATATTCTTAGTTCGATATCTTATATAATGCTTAGCTTTTTTCTTCCCAAATTTGTCAGTATCAACATTTTCTAATATTTCATCATCAATGTTGATAGATTCTCCTGCATATTTCAATTTAACGTTTATATTAAAAAACATAACCTGAACACAAATTCACTAAATTATATATACTCGAGTGTTCATCTTGTATTATCTAAATTTATGTACATAGCTATAGGTGATTCATCTTCTGCTTCAATTTCGGTTTCAACGTCTTTTGCTTCAATTTTGGTTTCAACATTTTCTTCGACATTATGAGACAAATCTATTTATGTTTTTTGAAAAACATCAAATTGTGATTACAATCAATTATATTATTTACAATATTTTAAATTTGAATTCTATACTTTGAATTCTATACTTTCTGAATGCAGTCCCAATGTGTGTTGTGTGCTCGATCATCATATGTGCATGCATACCTAGTTGAACTTCTTCTTGTCGAAAATCTCTATTGACATTATCATTATTTCTTTCTTCAATATTTTCATGTTCTTGTTTCTTTCTCCAATAAAGCTCTTTTCTTTGTTCGAATTCACGAGTATCATCTCAAGTTCGATCAAATTTTCTCTTGCGCAATTTTTTTTTTCCATGACTTCTATAGTTATCTATAAAAGATATTTTCCACAAAGACTTCACCTTGAAAAAATGATCAACATTTATCTTTCAACAGATAATTTGTTATTCCAATAAAAACTTGAACAAAAACCATCAATTACCTTATTCAACAAAAACCAAAAAGATAATTCAAAACTTTGTTTAAGTGCTCTAGAAAACTATCATGTATCGATATCGATCCTCCGATTAAGCCTATGGAACAGAGGGAAGAAATAAAAAACAAAAAAAATACAACTGCAATCTGTAATAGAAATGCTTTGAAATCCCTATCCCCGAGCTCATATATGTCTATCCATCTGATGAATTGTGTTAAATGTGTTTGGCCGAAAACCTATTTATACAATTTGGTGCGAAATGAAACAATACGACATGTCTTTTCATTTTTTTTGACCGACGAAATTCTCTCAACAGCCTTTCGGCCAAAATAAGGTTTTTTCGGCCGAAAGCCTTGGAAACTATTCAGTTTTGACGGTTTCCGTTAGATTTTAGTCTTTTGGCCGAAATAATAGTTTTTCAGCTGAAAGAGTATTTCGGCCAAACAAATGAAATTGAGACTAAAAACAAAAACCAGAGAATTGCCCCAAGCTTACCTGAACTTCGAAAGTTGCGGACTCCTGCAAATACTAATAATTTGGTTTCGAAAATGACACCAGCATTTCGAAAATTGAATCTACTTTCAATTCCTATAATTTTTTTTCATTTTCTTTATTTTTATCTAATTTTATTTAATTTAAAAAAAAAAAACACTACACAATATTTTCAGCAGACATTATGATTTAGTGAAATGAAATATCGGTATCTCTAAAAATATACTTTGAAAAATTTGGAAAAACATATATTCATAATCCTTAAACTGTTCTTTTCAAAAGGGTATATTTAGATTTTAGTTTTAAGTAAAAATTAAGATAGATACAAGGTGTAGAAAAACATGTGTTTAACATCTGCAATGTTTTCAACTTGGTCAACTTAAGAAAATTCTAGAAATTATAATATTCATCTGTTAGATTCAAAATTATAGTCATAATAAAACAGAGTCTCTGCAGATTGTTGTAGAATATTTCGTTTCTTAAAAACATAAGTTTAATAATAGATACATTGTTGTAGGAAAAAGTAACTCATTATCATTCCTTTCATGTTTAAGGAACATACTGTTAAACAATTGTCAAACTGACATATCAAATCGTGATAATTTTTTTTTGAAAAATAGTCATTGGAAAGCTAACAAAATTCTTCACAAGTTTTGTTTTTACTATAAGGTGAAATTCTAAATAAAAAAAATACTTTTGTATGCCGGAATTTGAAGAACTTGTGAAAATATAGTTTTTTTTTCTCATAAAACAAGCAAAAGTGTAACCCATCTTCATGATCTCACCCAGGGGTTTTCAGAAACCCTCCTCGCACCTACGACTTTGACCTTCCTTTCTCCTTTAGCTCCGAGTGCAGCCTCGTCCATACAAATTCACTACCAAAACTTAAATACTTGGATGATTCAAATGAGAGGGTCATCCATGTGTATTTATACTATTTCAAGTAATTACTTTACTTTCTTTAGGGATGACCTACAATTTCTTATTTGCACTTACTTTATTTAATTGTAGAGCCGACCTGTAACTTCTTGTTTGTGTGACGACCCCAATCGTTATGATTACACGCGAAGCGAAAAATGCAATAAGTTTTTTTTTTTTTTTTTTGTATTGAAGCAGGCAAGCGATGACGACCCACAGTTGAACCACACAACCTGACGATGACTCCACGTGCACAGATCGGGCAATAGACAACAACAACGAATCAACACATATGCATGACAAACAAAAAGGGCCAAACCTGCAAAGGTCAAGGAAAATGAAGTCGGCTACCCACCCAACCTAAGAGGACAACGCCTACCAGTTGAAGGACAACATCCACCACCCGACACAATGACCTCAAAAACCCATGTTAGAAACCTCTATGACATGCAACTAATGCCATGAGGTGTCATAGAAACAAGTACTAAAATTCAGTTTCAACAACCACTTCACTCTACACGTGAAGCGCATGACCCAACCAGGTTTCGTATGCGCTTCTTTATCAAGCATGCAATGATCCCATTCTAAGTAATCATGCCACCACATTGCGTCCAACACCCAAGTAACTAAGGCACAACTTAACAATCCTAACCCCTTAATCCAGGACACAAAGCCCCTGTGCTAGAATCCGAATTTAACTATCATACCAAAAAGGGGTATAGAAATGATAACACCCAAATCTAAAATGCCATACTTTGACGCCCGATAACTACTTTCAGTACTTTTAATTGCGCAAGGTCAAATTAAAGGAGCCACAAGCCAACTCTCAATGACATGTGGAACATGAGAATGGTTGTGCGCAAGGTACACAATCAATCGAGGTTAGAAGTAAAAATCTAAGTAAGGGAAGCGATCACCTAACAACATGCACAGGAGGCAAGGGGTCCTAAGAAGGCAACGATCTGGAATCAATAATTCTAAGTGGTCGAGAGGGTCTTAAAAGAATGAGTTCCTGTATGAGTATTAACTAGAGGCTTCGGCTTGCTCTCTACAAGGTTGTCCATAATTTAAGGTTGCCGATGATACAAGGGATCCTTATCCACGGAGGAGTTAAGACAACCACTACCTTAAAACGCAATCTAAAATCTCATGTACTTAATATAATTCCAATCGACAATAAGGTCTCGTAAGAAATCGTGAATCCATTTAAGAACTCCTTTAATAAACATTTTAAATAACTGCCGTAATAAACTTAACAGATAGAGAGACGGTCCTAAACAATTACATAACTGATATAATCACCAATGAAGAAACCGCAAAAACCCATTTAAGAACTGTTGTGCAACAACAAGTCTAAACTATAGTACGCTATCTAACATGTCAAAAGTGCTGTCAGTAAATCATTATATATAAAAAAAGGGCTTTCTAAAATTGCATTCACCACCATCAAGGTGCAACTGTTGCACAGTCAACTGACAACAATTAATTCGCTGACAGCCCTATGGATAAATTCACTGTACAATGATGAATATATCAATTGATGAAGCTATATCATGTGGCCTATCACATGAGTATGTCTAACAATGATCCTATGGGAAACGCTATGAGTATTTGGGTCAATCGCTGTCAAAAGGAAATCACAGAGTAAATTGAGGTCGCTTATTATAGCCCAAAAGACGCAGACCACCAATCCTTTTAGCTCTCTGTCTCTTAAATCTTGCTCTCCCTTAAAGTAAGGAGGAGTCGCTGTGTAAGGAGGATAAGGATACGCTTGGTTCAAACAGAATAAACAAATGATGCTACCTGTAAAATAACTGTCTTGCATCGAGTAATAACGATGTAATAATTTATCAGGAATTAGTGATGCCTCTCTCAGTCTAATAAATGCAATAACCAATGAGAATCTGTCTCATTAAATCGCTATTATAAGACCAATACCTCTGTCCGTTAATAACCTAAGTTAACAAGATACTTCTGAACAACAACAACAACGCCGTGTCTGGCCGTGCACTGCCAACAACCTTTGAAAACACAGGTGTAAAATGCTAACAAAATATTGCTAGTTAATTCCTAGTGGGAAAGGCAGTAAACTCTCCACTCGGAAAATCACCTATTAGTTAAACGCCCATGGTAGTTTAAACACAATGGTAATAAAACACGCATGGTAAAACTCATAAGGAATCAATGAGATACTGAAATTTGTTGTCCTAAACAAAATGGTTAAACTCACAGTCGATATCGCTAAGAAATCGTTGTCATAGGATGCTAAAATTGTTCATAAAGGATGGATTCTAGCACTGGTGCGCAGAGCGAATATTCAAGTGGTAAAGACATCGTGCAGAGGTCGCAGGTAGGGTCACCATGGTAAAATTCCGGGGTAAATCAATAAATTCCAACACTGTCACAGTATCAGTCGTATTCACTGTGTAATAAAATAACAGTCTCCACCCAAACATTTGTAGTCAATAATAAAACAAAGTCAAAAGTAATGGCAGTCAAATACAAGGGTAATTTCGCAGGGTAATATTCTTACATCTATTACATAACGACAATCACAAAGGTAATATTTTTACATCCTTTACATATCTACAATCGTAGGGGTAATATTTTACATTTGTTACATCCATTACCCAATTACCATAGAAGAGATAATATTTATACATCTGTTACATATTTACAATTGCAGAGGTAAGATTTTTACATCCTTTACATAATGACAATCACAGAAGTAATAACCACAAGTAAATCCAACAAGAAACACAATACAGATTGAAGTCAAATACTTTTACTTCTCGGGATACCAATATAAAATGTTGACAACAGTAAGAGAACGCCGAGGCCATAAGGATAACTCATCGAAAAGAATCACAGGGATTCTATCAGTTAAGGCGCAGAAAAATAAACAACAAGGAAACAAGATAATCCATACATAGAGGTTGTACTGGAAGGCGCAAGTCAAACAATCATGCAAGGACAACAACAGAGGTAGACGACTGATAGGTTCGTCCTTCGCTTCATCATCCTCGCACAAAAAAGTAGGGCATTGAGATCCATAGGTATTTTAACGCTAAGGCGACGACCGTAGATTAGGCTCCTGGCCGACTACTCAGGCGATGACTGATGAGTTGGGGACGAAGGGAAAAACAAACAATAGGGTCACAAATCAACACCACAGTGTGGTCATGACATGCGGGAAAATGAAGGCCATGGGAGTCAACAACCATCGAGCTAGGCTAAGGAAAGTTTCAGTCACCAATTTAAAAAAAACATTATCTTACTTTTCCATTAAATAAGCATATCCAAGCATAAGTCCTAATGCATTCTACCATACAAAATGAAGAGAGCGTACCGTTGCCTGATCGCCCGCTCTGAATGATGTCCCGTGCGCTCTATGCAACTCCCACTCGCTGATCGTCGAGACTTTACTGGTACCTCCCAACCAATGCTAGGGGTACTCTGCTTCCCCCTTAGCCCCTCGAGATGCAAAGGGGCCACACACTATCCAGAGATTCGACTAGCTCCCAGCTCGCCTCGCAAGGCCGAGCTGGGTATCCCAACTCCCATAAGTAAATCAGTCAAGTAGATATTTCTGCAGCATAACATTATGCAAACAGAAGATGGATCTTCATCCTTCTCCCTCCTTCATTATATAGGGTTATGAACTTCCTTTCTTTCCTAAAATTTCATTCAATTAAAAATTTTAAAAATAAATTCCTAAATTTTTTTCTTCGTACAAGTGTCTCCCATCACCTACATTCCTCCATTATTTAATTTCTTTAATTAATTAATTATCTTATTTCTCTCACCCACCTAGAGTTACTCCTAGGTGTCCCCAAATTCCCTTACAGGTTTTAAAGGCTTTCCCTATTATTAAATTGCTAATTCAGTTTAAATTAGAAAGCTCTTAAATGGTAGATTCTTTACTAGGTTGACTTTCCGCTTTTTCCCTTAAGTTCCCCTTTTTCCCTTTTTATGTTTACCTATTTTCCTAGTTTCCTAATATTTTAGATTTTCCCTCTTTCCCCTTTTTACTTAGAACTCAAAAAGGCAGGTGTGGAAATTATCCATTTTTCCCTTTTCTTATTTAATTAGTATATTTTAATTTATCAAGGTAATAAAACAATTAATTCCCTTTTTAAATTTTAATCCAACAATTTTTTTTTGAAACAATCTATTTCTTACTCCCTTCATGTTACAAGATTTAACAAAGATCATAATTATTATTCATGTGGTTTTTATTATTATTATTATTATTATTATTATTTTGAGAGATAAAATATTACCACTAGCATAGTTTAGACCTAGACCTTAATTTTCGTGATGGGCGACATTTTATTAGGCAAAAAGTTTTTTTTTTTTTAAATCTTATCACATTGTTCATCCTAAGGCCATCTAGGTTCATTCCTTTATCAATAACAATGTGACGTGCCCTTCAGGACACACTAGGTGCTCCAAGGGTGCCACTCGCCTCATCCGTTCCCTTGCGTGAAGTGCCCTTCAGGACGCACTACGTGCTCCAAGGGTGCCACTCACCTCTTGACTGACTTGGTAGACATCAATAATCCCTGGAGTCAATACTCCGCCAGGTGAACTTGTGGGAGACTAAGGGCCTCTAAGGAATAAATTCCCTGCCTTATTGCGCACCCCTTAGAATCATCGTGAGCGACTATCGCAGCTTGCCCTCACAGCATCGTGGGTCCTCTCGAACTAGGTAATCATTAACCTATAGTTTGAGCCACGACGAGAGTGCTAGTAGGCTATGGCAGGGCTGCTGACCACACCTCTCCCTCAACATCTCTGGTAGTCATTTGTGACCCCCTTTACTCCACATGTGAGTCTGGTCGGTAAGCTATCGTCAGCCTGCATCATCAATGAATCATGTCAGAACATATCCATATCATATCATCTAATCAGAAGCACTAAAATCACAGTGAAACAATCAAACCCCAACGGTACACTCCCCAACTCGATCCAGAGTCCAAGGGGTTCCATCGATGCCTCGACATCCTCTAGTATCATAATCCTGCACACTCAGTAAAACCGAGTCAATAGCACCTGTGTATGTCGAGGCAGAAAAACAACATGTCATCATCCCATAACGCCTCATAATCAAAATCAAAAGATTTAATAGCATAATAATTCGGATCACTTGCGAGCAAGTGTCCTCAAAGAATAAGTTCGCTCAGTGCGCCAGAGTGGGATGTTACAGTTTGCAATTCACATGATCATCTTCAAGAGAGCATATCTCCTCAACTATGAGGAGCCATGTGGCGTTCCACCTATCATTGGAAACAACTTGATGAGGGATATCAATACATGGGGGTTCTTCATGCATTTGTAATTTCCTTCATGCTTTTTTTCTTGAATCAATCTGCGAGGCTTCTTAACTTCTTCTAGGGTTGACATCAATGAAAACTAATTTTCCAACAACCACATGTTTTCTTTGAAGGTTATTCCTCTTCGACTATATGTTTTGTTTATTTGTTTCATATTAGGTTACACCCAATCCCCAATAAAAGCAATGTACAACAAAATCAAGCACAACAAAATTGGTCAATGTAATATTTTGAGAAAAATATCTAACAACGCCTACACGCTAGATTTGTTGGAGGCCATTGACATTTATCCAATATTCAATGTTTCTAACTTATATGATTTCCATGAAGAAGAAGAAGATGGTGAAGCAAGAACCATGTAAGAATGAGAAGGATAGGTGCCAGTCAAGCCTACAAAATAAATTGAAGAAATATTGGCAAAGAGAGTTAGCTGGAAGAATTAAGGTCAAGAGCAATTTGAATATTTAATCAAATGGAAGAATGGAAATTTGGGGGATGCATCATGGATTGAAGAGGAGAAATCGAGTTTCCTTCGATGGCCTACATTACTTGAACGGTCTGTGACTCCATCCACATGAGCTCGATGCTCATTTCTTCTTACCAAGGCTGTTTAATGTAGGAGCATCCTTGGGCTTATGCAATAAAAATCTAATATGTGCATTTAATATGCATTTCCTATTGTTTAGTTACTTATTCTACTTGAGGAAAAATGAGGCCACTATTACTACATAATTGACACATGCTACAAAAACTCTAAAAGATAAATACCTAAAAGTTAAATTGGGATAGTCAAGAGGAGATTGACCACAAACTACCCTAAGCATATGTAGATATAGATTAGGAAGAGGTGAAGAGTTACAAAGAATGTGGGCTACCATGTGAGCTAAAGAGTCTGAAAATAAATTATATATCTATTGAATTGATAAAGGAGAGGAGTTCCAACAGTTTGCAATAGGAGAAGAGAAGGTCCAACTCCATATCTGCAATAGAGAAGAAGAGAGAAAATACCAACTCATGATCAAGGAAGTTTAAGATTTTCTACCATTCTCATCATCCTACTTTGAATGTTTTGAATTGTAGAGAGACTAAGGCCTCCAAATTATAATCCATGGGTCAAATTTGCATATTATTCAATAAAGAGTTATATTCTATCCATTTCCTTCTATTTCCTATTATTTGCATTATTTAGTCTGTCACATTTAGTTTTGTAGCATTTTCATATTGTGTTTGCTTGAGTAAGCTAATTCTGTAGTTGTTGCCCTCAGATAGTGTTTATCTAGTTCTATAGTATGTTAGAAAAATACATAACTTGTTTGGTGCATTAGCATGCATAGATCACCCTTTTAAAGGAATTTCGTAAGCAAATAAATCTCCATTGCATTGTTATGGTATGCTTGAATTTTTTATGATTTTAAATCTATTGTTTGACACTATGTACAACTCTAGCACTTTCCAAAAATTGAAAAACTTTCTTAACTCTATTATCCATCACCAATTGTTGAATCACTAGGTGGAAATATGACTTCTCCATTGTATTAATGTACAACCATAGTTCAAATTCTCCTACTTTAATCAAATCACTTAGTATACAATGTTGGTTTTTTTAAATTACAGGCATATACCTCATGCTTGAAAACTCACTAGTATAAAAATTGTTGTTTGTGTTGTGTAAACCTCCAGCTAGAGTGCCTAGCCAGGAGAATATTCCCTCTCAGATTCTCTTCAGGTCAACACTCTCCTTTGGCTATTAGACTCCATTATGGTGGTGTCGTAATAGAATGTACACCATTGCACATCTCTTATTTCCTTGTCTTTTGCGAAATATCGATTACGTCCTTATTCCCAAGCCTACTCGGGAAGGTCTTGAACCATTAACATTACATGCACATATCAATTCAACTCTAGCGTTTTATTGTCATCGCAATTTTTGTTTTAATTGTAATATTTTTGGGGCCATGGGAATTACTAATCTATGAATGGAATAATGGTTTCATTGGTTGTTTTCAAAGCATTGCATTTCACCTTCTTGATCATGTGTGTCTATCACAATAGATTGGGTTGGCTCTAAAACCTTTCAAAATCAATCATCATTATTGGGTTTGAAATTTTAATTTTTATTATTATTAAAATTTAGAATTTTTACCAAAATTATAATTTTAAATAAAATGTAAAATGAATTGAGCACCCTCTAATAATATTATAGACATAATATTTATAACTTTAAAAAATTACAATAATATAGTTTAATTTAAAAGAAAATTTAAATATTTTATTGAAATTTACTCAAAACCAATAATTGGCTTTGGAGCTTAGCCCTCCATTACATGAATTTACAATTAAGCTGTAATGGAATCTACAATTAAGTTAAAAGAAGGTCCTTTAAATGTGGTAAATTAATGACAAAATATAATGATATATTACTCATTTTAACTTTTAGTAGTCTAAATGTGTTAGGTTTTTGTCTTTTTCTAGGCATATTTTCAGGGGATATTTGCCCAAAATTTGGTGAGATATTGTTGGATTTACAGATTTGAGTGGTTAAATCTGTTTAATCCGAGTGCTCTAGGGGTTTTTCAACACGTTGATTCCATTCCATTATATGAAAGTCAAATTATTTGATGTATTGCTTTGCGAATTTGTAAGATATTTGAACGTGTAACAAGGGCTGCAAGGAAACTTAGAAATATGAATCTGGAGTAGGAGATGACTTCTATTACTACTATAACACCATGATGATATATAATACTACACTGCTTTTCTCACTTATTTATTGATGATATATTATACTACACTATTTTTCTCACTTATTTATTGATACATGTTGCTTATGGATTGAGAAGATTGAATGATTTTGGTTGAAAAAGAAAAATGAAATTCGATCAAGTTCTTGAATTGCTCTGGTAAAACGTTCATAAACAAGAGTCAACCTAAAAGCATACATAATATTTATTGATACATGTTGCTTATGGATTGAGAAGATTGAATATATTTGGTTGAAAAAGAAAAATGAAATCTGATCAATTTCTTAAATTGCTCTGGTAAAATGTTCATAAACGAGAGTCAACCTAAAAGCATACATAATGCCATTTGAAACCATTATTTAACTATGTTTAAATTAAAAAACTTTCAAACTTTTCCTTTGCAGTTTACAAGGTTAGCAGTTTGACATATTGTTATTTGAGTTTTTGTAATTTAATATATGATCATTGAGTTTTTCTTTAACTGCTTAGAAAGTTAATAATAAGATATTTTGAGTGAATTTTTCACTGATCACCTAGAAAACACATCAACGAGCACTTCATTCTCCTGCTATCTATTTTCTTCCTCATAACAAATGAATTGTTATTTAATTTTTTTTTTATAATTTATTTTACATACCTTATTTTACAAGAGTTTGTCTGACATAGTCTCATCCTTTGCAACTTATAAAAATATGTTGTATAGGAGAGAAATTGAAATCTCAACCAATTAAAAGGAGTGATTAAATAGAGAAGCCATGGAATCCAATTTAAATATTTAATTATTATAATGATATTTTTTGAAGTGCAAATTTTTAAATAATTAATTATTATTAACTTTTTTATATTCAAATGTTTTATTGCTGGACTATATTTTTTCCCATTAGATTTAAAACTTGCAATTTTAAACTAAAAAATATATTTACTAATACATCATTATGTCATCTCAAATTACGAGATTATAAACAAGTCTATTTAGTGGTATTCTTTTTTTTTTTTAACGAAAACGGTTATAGTTTTTATTAGAGGGGTGGCAAAGCCACAAATTCAGTTACAAATTGTGATGCATCACTGTTTCAGCATAAGATCCATCGCTGTTTCAGCATAATTTCCAACCCTGTGTTTCAGCATCTGTTCCAACGTTGTGTTTCAGCATAAGTAACAAAACTGTGTTTCAGCATATGTGGCAAAACTGTGTTTCAGCATATGTAACAAACTGTGTTTCAACAACTGTTCCAGCACTGTGTTTCAGCATATGAAACAACACTTTGTTTCAGTTGCTGCAACATCGTGTTTCAGCATAAGATCCAACACTGTTTCAGCCCTGTGTTTCAGCTTCTGTGTCCCAGCATCTGTGTTCCAGCATCTGTGTTCCAGCATCTGTGTTTCAACACTGTGTTTCAGCTTCTGTTCCAGCTATCTTTCTCAAGCGTTTGCTGCCTTCTACATTCTTTTGCAAGCTGCTGTCCTTTTCAAGGAATACATTTTTTAACTGGGTCCCCACAATTTACGCTGAGTTCTCCTTGAGGCAAAAGGCAGCCTTCGTTGGCTAGTTTGTCTGCTTCTTTATTTGAATCTCTGAGAATATGGTAGCACTTGAAGGAGGTGAAATCTTTTAGAATGTTTCTTAACCTTTGCAGATTCTTAT
>ML777641.1:549820-602972 GCA_009831015.1 Picea engelmannii
AAAGTTGGAACATATAAATTGAAAAGTGCAATGGTTAACTTACTTGCTGTGTGCTTGAGCTCTGTAAAGCTCCAATGCTGCGTGTTATAGGAGTTGACGAGACTGAACTGCTCTGCCTTCCACAGTGTTGCTATGCCTCCGGAGGTACCCCTTGCACTAATTTCCTTCCCTGTGTTTTTCTGCCATTTGTGTTTGCTGATCTCTAGGAGGGCTTCCCCTTCGATTTTTGTCTCTTGGAGCATGAGGATATCTGCTGGTTCCACTTTCATCAGGTCCTTGACTGCTTCTATTTTTTCCGGGTTCCCCAGTCCTCTACAGTTCCAAGAGACGATTTTCATTACTTACTATTGGGGGTGATTGGGCCTCCTCCTTTAAGAGACCTTATTCTTGTGTTTCTGCTAATTGACATTTCAATGGTGGGATGGCTTCCTTGGGTCTTTTGTCTTTCTGCCTCTTCCTCCCTTGCTTCTTTACGATATTTCCTCCCTGCTCTTTTGGCTGGCCTTTCTAGGATCTCGTCCTCCGAGGAGCTTGATGGATCTATTACTTTCTTTCTGGCTACGTCAGCATATGTTGGAGAGGGGACTACTTCCATGGTTCCTTCCGCTTGCCCAGGTGCTCCTGTGTCTTTCCCATTTGGAGGGGGGCTTGAATGTGTTCTATTGTCCATAATTTCTAGTTCTTCTGTGTCATTGTTGACCTTTTCTATTTGAGGTTCTGCGTGCAGCTGGGGGTTAGAGCTCCCTTCGATTTTCTCTGGCTCTAATTGCCCAGAGTTGCCGTTCTTGGTTGCTCCTTTGGATCTGGATTTTGCTGTCCCTATTTTCTGTACTGCTGTCCACTGATTTACTTTCTCATTTTCACTTTCTTCTGCATTCTTTTTCTTGCAGTGCCTTGCGAAGTGACCGTAGCCGTGGAAGTGCCGGCATTTGAAAGGAAGCTGCTCGTAGTCAAGCTCCTGAATGTGCGTCCAGTCTGCGGCCATAAGCTTAATTGCCTCCGGTAGTCCCACTTCCAGATCAACCTCCACACAGATCCGTGTGCATGAGTACTGATCTTTTCTTACTGCTTGATCTATGTACCTTCCGAGCATGTTCCCGATTGCAAGCAAAGATTTTTGGTTCCAGCAGTGCAAGGGGAGGTGAGGTAAACGGACCCACACTGGGACGACCGAGGGCACATCCTGGGATGGGTCGAAGTCCGGGGTCCATTTGTTCAGGTATAACCCCTGAGGCCCCATGAAGTACGACCCATTTCTGAAGATGAGATTTTTGTCTTCAGGATTGTCGAAGACGAATACAAAATATCCTTTCCCTACGAAGTGGCTCTTTATTCCTTCTGTTATGAGCGGATTCCAGTTCCTCTGGACCCATGCATCTACGGATTTGGGAGAGGGCCAGAGGCCGGTAAATTGCCCAATAAGTCTCCTGTCTACTAAGTTGACTGCCGTTATGCAAGTTTCTTCCAAAGGTAATTCAACACTGGGAATGTTGTCCAGTTTCTTCACGAATTTCTGCTGCACTGCTGACGGTGGTCTCTTGGAGGCTGCAGCGACCAACTTCCTGAATGCTTCCAGTTCTGGTAATGGGGGAGGGTTAGGGATGGTGCCCCCACCAACGTCCATGGCTGGGGATGCCCTAAATGTTGCAGAGAGCCCGGACTGGATCGCGTCCTCACGCCCCTGCGTGCTAGGTCACGATTTTTGTGGAGCCTAACTCAAATAAAGGCTCAGGCCACGCAGGAGTACTCTGAGGGTGCCGAGTTGCGGCTTTGAATGCACCAGGGCCGCCGAAAAGGGGTTGCGACCTTCAGACCGGGGCCGTTCTGATCCGAGGAAGCACTGCTGTCTACGAGCAACCTGGAACGGGAGAGGAGGAGTCGACCAAGCTAAGCCTGGCCGCCGAGAGGGCCGAGGCTGCCTGTGCGCGCAACTAGGGTTCCAGATTTCTCCCTAGCTCGGGCCATTCCCATGACAAAATTTGAAGAACATGGAGTGGGCTTATTTAGTGGTATTCTTAACTTTATACGAATTATGAGATTATAAACAAGTCTATTTAGTGGAGGGGTGATAAAAAAATATGCACTACCATTGAATACTTTTGTGTTCTCTAATTTCGTATTAAAATATTGTTAATTCTAAAAGGATATTTTGTTCATGTTAAAACTATTGAATGACACGTTTCAGGTTGAGCACGGGGCTATGGATATCCAGGGCATGCGGCTTGCCTTGGCATGTCTCTTGAGAGCTGGGCTGAGACATAGCACGTGGCCAACTTCTCTCAACCTCACACATGAATGCAGCGGTGGGCACTACTCAATCCTTTTTTCTGTACGTTTAAGCATATAGAGAGCTAACTCTTGAAAGGACTTAAGATTTTCATGGTAGGAAAGATAATCCTAGGATCAATATAGACATGACGACTTTGTATAAGATCATACCTCTAAAAAACCCCAAGGATCTGCTACTCCTAAGGATCATTATAATATCTAGCAAGGACAAAGAATATTACAACCACATATGTAGACAATATGATGTGCAACATATATATTTTAAAACTCTGAATACATACTGATATGCTCAGGCTTGCAGGCCATGAATGCACCATTACTTGCAGACTATGAATGTACCATTATATAGAATATCTTGGAGCATGGAGGCCATAAAGGTCTAACCTCACAACACATGACATGTTAAATAAGAATAATAGCTTGCATTCAATGCAACTAACATAATCCTTAGCAGTTGATGGAATATAATATGATGAAGAATGCATAAAGAGTTATATTATTGAATGATCTAGGATTTATGATAAGACTTTAGACGCTGTTGGAACAAATCTTGGAAATTTTCTCAATTCAGTGTTTTTCTCCAAAATTTATGTTAGTTACGCCTTTTAGTTTTAGAACCTTGTCGCCTGGCGTAAGCTTGTGTAACCATTAATCCCTTGAGCCATTCGGCACAACCTTTATGCCGCAGTAAAAACTCTAAATTTATTGCCATTTTCGCTGAACTTTTCTACCGTCCAGATCTCCAAGCTTTAAAAAGTTTCCCAAGGTCTCCTGTCTTGTCCTACTTCGCATTCCTTCTTTGTGAAGAGTGTCAATTATACAATCAACTATAATTTTTTCCCTTCCCATATATTATTTTAAAATTATTTTATATGATTTTAAAATTAATATTTTATTTTAAAGTTTGAAAAAATATATTTTAAGCCAAGCCCTTTGCATTGTTGAGTCCACTATCTTTCACGTCCTGATCTCCAACTATTCACCATAAAGCTATATGCCAAGTCACAAGAAACACACACAAGACTCCAATGAGGGGTTTTCACGTGGGGATCAGAGAAATGCACCATTTGTCCGAGTGTTAAGTCGCATGGAGGAAAGACTCATGAGGAAACCCGAAAGAGGTGTGCTACATGGTCATAAATCACAAGAGTTGTACTACATGTAAATCCGGGCTCTATTTCGGGGATTTGGCCGACGTAGGGTTTTAAATAACCACTTCTCTGTTGCCCCGAAACCCGATAGCCCGAAATCGGGACTCCAGTCACACAAAGCATTCACAGAGGTGGATTTGGACGCTGGATAGTTGGTTGAAAGTCTTCACATCTTGTTGCCACTACCATTGCACTGGTGACTTAATTATACATACATCATGGGAGCTTGATTATGACGGAAATCAAAGTGGTCGTAGTTTTTCAAAGGAATAATTGCATTGGCAAATATGTGAATATTTTTTACTGCAAGTTTGGCATTTGGAAATTTGTTAGCATTGAAAAAATACTACAGGCTACGATTTTATCATGACTCATTGAATATATGATGAGGATCGCATCAGAGAAGTGATTTTCTAAGCCTCATCACACCACTGCCACTAGAGAAAGATTGCAGTTGGAGGAGTTATTGAAACAAACATGAAATACTGTTATTGCATACGTTGGTGTAAAAAATTTGGAACATCAACGGAAGCCACTTAGAATTTCTATGAGGTTCTGAAAAAGATGGTGAAATCAAATCGGTTGTTCAAACGTCATCTTGTACCCAACGTTACGGCTCACACTGAGGAATCGCTAGGGTGAATAATACACATTCAGTGATGAGTATATATGGATATTGTGGGTACTCTTGAGCATGATCCATAAATTTATTTTCTCTTATAACATCTTTGAACGGCCACAATGAACAACTACGTAGAGGAGGGAACCACCCATCGGAGGCCAAATAAAATCTTGCACGGTTTGAAATGTCTCACACCCAACAATTGAAAGTAAAAGCGATTATTTGATGCCCAGGTTCCCAACAACTCTTTCAACTACCAAATTGAACTAGCACCAATTACCAAATGCCAAGGAAGCCATGAAATTCATAAACAACAAGTCACTCGAGATGATTGGTCGACTTCATTATTGTTGTTTTATGCAGAAGTTCACTGCGACAATTGCATGTTATACCGAAAAAGGGAGTTCTACCACTGTAAAATTTGCCTCAGGTTTATCTTCACGCAGTTGGGCAGAATCGACAACAACTATTAGGATTTGAAACATTTATTGGCAATCTCCTCAAAGGGACAAGGTTATTGTCTGTCATTTTTGACAAATTAGAAAAATTGTTTCATGAAGTAGATGTTGTAATCGACCTTAAAGTCCACCTTTATTACCCAAGGTATCAGAAATAGAGTAGATGGACAACTCACCGCTTACCATCTTGGCCCCAGATCACACAGATATTTCCTAAAGATAAAGAACATGTGTCCCTTAATAGCCATCACTACAACTCATGCACATGGAGGAGGATCTAATGGATGTACTGCTATAGACAGTTCGCTAGAATTTAAGGATTATTTGTGCTTTTAACAAAAGTTGGTTCGAATTATTGTTGTGATTAGTTAAAGTTAGTTAAGAATTAGTTCATTTTCAGTTAGGTATCCTACGATGAGGATTCAAACTCCTTGAGACAGAGGAATTATATAAAATGAGGATCCATAGAAAAAAAAAAGAGGGGGGGGGACCTCTTTTGAAGAGGGCTTCTATTGAAAGTTGAGTTTCTTTTGAAGACCTAAATGGAGTAAAGTAGGAGACATTTTTACTTGATATATGAGATTCATCACGGTTGACACTTTCAGTATGTTTCTCTATTGTGTTATATTCACATTGTCTATTTCTTTCTTTATCAACTGAGTTAAATTTGTTTGGAATCCATCTTGAATGCTCCTTACACATAGTTGAAATGTGTTGTGTTTCAAATGATAGCTAGTTAGAATTCACTCAAGAACAGTGCTCTGCACCTAGCTATTAGCCTTCAGTATTTTTCTTCTAAAATTGTAGTGAAAATTCATCATTAATTAGGTGCTTTCACTATGACGGTCCTTTTCCATTTTTCTGCTACCACATATTGATTATTAATTGCTGAAGGATTGACCTACTTTGCCTCATTTCCCTCAAGTAACACAATCACTGCTATTATCTCTATTCTTTGGCCTTCACTTGACTCCATTGCCCAATAGGCCTTTTCAAATCTATGCAACCACCAACCTTATCAAAATATCGTGTCTTATAAGAAATCTGGCCTTCTTACTGTGATTACTGAATATTCTTTGAGTACAGAGCCTTTGGCTATTAAGAGAGCCCTCTTTGAGTGTATTAGGTCATAAACACACTCTAAAGTAGGTTTCAGGTTAGCTCAGGGATTGGCTTGCAGCAACCCAAGTCAAGTTCCGAGTGATAATTTATTATCTCATTAACAATGTGCTAAGGCTTGGCTCTATTACAGCCTAGAACCAACTCTTGCAACAACATTTTCTGGCGCCGTTGTTGGGGAACAAAGGACGAAGTTATTGTCCCTTGGATACGACAGATCTATCTCTTGACGGTGACCAAGTGATAGGCATTCAATTGGCTGTGATCATTCACCTGGAAACTCCCTGGTTCGAAGACTCTACATGATTTCGCTGGCGACTCCACTGGTCTCAAAATGTTGAATTCGTTCACCACTTGGATTGCTACAAGGTTTGCTCCTATGGACTTTACAAATGTTTATGGTTTTCCAAACACTATCCCATTAAAATTTGGGAAGATGTCCTTCCTAAATTTGGAGAATATGCGGACAACAATCCCACTCAACACTTGTTTAAATTCCACAAGCTCATGGATTAATTAAATGCACATCATGAAGATGTCCTCATGAAACTATTTATGTTTTCGTTGGAAAGAGATGCTAGACTCTAGTATAAATCTTTACCTCATTCTAGTATTCCTTCATTGAAATATTTTCACATATTTTTTCATCAACATTGTAAAAGAATCTATTCAACTGAAATACTTTTTGAAGATTGCTGTAATATAAAATTTATAAGACAAAAAGATCAAACAAACCTTCTTGATGAGGAGGAAGGAATAACATAAATTTCTCAAGTCGATGAAGATAATTAGTATGAAGAAGTGTTGGTTGATAAAGAAGATGGATATGATAGCTCTTGTGATCATATTCAAGAAGACGATATTCAGGATCATGGTCAACCTGCAGAAGAGAAAGAAAACAATAGTTGCTTGATCTAGAAATTACACAAACCACCTCCTCCTTTAACAAAAGAATAGATAGATCTGCTCCTGAATAGTTATGTTGCATCCCTTGCTTACACAGATCTGCAACATCCACACAGGCCTAGATATGTGAGTGAAACTTCTTCTACTATTAATGCAAATCTGATTTCAAATGATGACAACCATGAAACTATACAGGAAGTCAGTGAACCTTTTTATGATGATGATTCCCTGCCAGGAGATCAGCTTGTAGACTCTGTTTTCTTTCATGAAAAAGATGTGGTTGTCATGTTTAACAATCCCAAAGAATGTTTGGTGTTCGAGAATGATTTAGATTTTGATGTGGAGGATTATAAATATGAGATAGAAAGCATGCCAGAGAAAAGATCAGAGTTGCTCACGGTTGATACCCAGAGTATTTTTCTAATTGATGATACTTCAGATTTATCTGCTGCACCCAAATATGATGTGTACACCGATGATTATAAGATCATTTCCTTGGAACAATTTGTTGCAGGTTTTTCATGGAGGGAGGATGGTCTTCAACTAGAATATAGTTGTCTTCACAAGCATACCATATCAGATGATTTTGAGCACAATGATGAAGAACAAAGAATCCTAGAGAAAATTTGTTATTTACTTGAGGACCATGCATTTTTTCATGATCCTTTTGCTGACTTTTTATATTCATTTAATGGAGGAGTATGTTATGTCATGGATATTTTGTCACAGGAACCAAGGAAAAGTTTGAACATTCATGATCAACAACATGTTAGATGGAAGTTGTCAGTTTCCTTTTTCAACCTGCTCAAAGAGAGTGTAAACAGATTTCAAATAAGTAGACAGTTATTGGATTGGCTTCACTCACATTTTTGTATCATTTGATTCAATGGGAATTTTTCAGTAATTAGAGTAGGTGATGTATATAAATAAGCTTGACTTTGAGATTTAGAGTACAACAATGGTTTTCAGTATGTTTCCAGTTCAGTTTGGCATCCAGTATGGTTTTGATTTAAGGCATTACGACTCCATAGCCCAATGAATGCATACACGGTTTTTTGTTTCAAAAAGGCGCAAGTGAAGTGACAGGGTTCATAGTTTGATAAGGATGATTTCAGGTCGCCCAATGGATGAAGGAACGTGGTCTACTATTCTTGGCGCTTTACAGGAAAGCACCATCCCTAGATGGAGCCTATGTTGGAACAAATGTTGGAAATTTTCTCAATTCAATGTTTTTCTCCAAAATTTATGTTAGTTACACCTTTTAGTTTCAGAACCTTGTCGCCCGACATAAGCTTGTGTAACCATTAAGCCCTTGTGCCATTCGGCCCAACCTTTCTGCCACAGTAAAAACTCTAAATCTATCGCCATTTTCGCCGAACTTTTCTACCGTCTAGATCTCCAAGCTTTAAAAAGTTTCCCAAGGTCTCTCGTCTTGTCCTACTTCGCATTCCTTCTTTGTGAAGAGTGCCAGTTATACAATAAACTATAAATTTTTCCCTTTCCATATATTATTTTAAAATTATATTATATGATTTTAAAATTAATATTTTATTTTAAAGTTTGAAAAAATATCTTTTAAGCCAAGCCCTTTGCATTGTTGAGTCCACTATCCTTCATGTCCTGATCTCCAACTATTCACCATAAATCTACATGCCAAGTCACAAGACACACACACAAGAATCCAAGGAGGGGTTTTCACGTGGGGATCAGAGAAACACACCATTTGTTTGAGCGTTAAGTCGCATGGAGGAAAGACTCACGAGGAAACCCGAAAGAGGTGTGCTACACGCCTAGAAATCACAAGAGTGGTATTACATGTAAATCCGGGCTCTATTTCAGGTATTTGGCTAACGTAGGGTTTTAAATAACCACTTCTCCATTTCCCCGAAACCCGATAGCTCGAAAATCGAGACTCCAGTCATACACAACATTCACAGAGGTGGATTTGGATATTGGATAGTTGGTTGAAAGTATTCACATCTTATTGCCACTACCATCACATGGGTGACTCAATTATACATACATCATGGGAGCTTGATTATGACGGAAATCAAAGTGGTCATAGTTTTTCAAAGGAATAATTGCATTAGCAATTATGTGAATATTTTTACTGTAAGTTTGTTCCAAGTTTGGCATTTGGAAATTTGTTATCATTGAAAAAATACTACAGCTTACGATTTTATCATGACTCATTGAATATATGATGAGGATCACATTAGAGAAGTAATTTTCTGAGCCTCGTCACACCACTACCACCAGAGAAAGATTGCAGTTGGAGGAGTTATTGAAACAAACATGCGGTACTGTTATTGCATACCCTGGTGTAAAAAATTTGGAACATTACCAGAAGCCACTTAGATTTTCTATGAGGTTTTGAAAAATATGGTGAAATTAAATCCGTTGTTCAAGCGTCATCTTGCACCCAACGTTATGGCTCACACTCAGGAATCGTTACGGTGAATAATACACATTCAGTGATGAGTATATATGGATATTGCGGGTACTCTTGAGCATGATCCATAAATTTATTTTCTCTTATAACATCTTTGAAGGGCCACGATGAACAACTACGCAGAGGAGGGAACCACCCATTGGAGGGAAAATAAAATCTTCCACGGTTTGAAATGTCTTGCACCCAACAATTGACAGTAAAATCGATTATTTGATGCCCAAGTTCCCAACAACCCTTTCAACTACCAAATCGAACTAGTACCAATCACCAAATTCCAAGGAAGCCATGAAATTCATAGTCAACAAGTCATTCCAGATGATTGGTCGACTTCATTATTGTTGTTTTATGCATAAGTTCACTGTGACAATTGCATGTTATACCGAAAAAGGGAATTCTACGACTGTAAAAGTTGCCTCAGGTTTATCTTCATGCAGCTGGGCAGAATCGACAACAACTATCAGGTTTGAAACATTTATTGGCAATCTCCTCAAAGGGACAAGGTTGTTGTCTGTCATTTTTGATGAATTAGAAAATTTGTTTCATGAAGTAGATGTTGTAATCAACCTCAAAGTCCACCTTTATTACCCAGGGTATCGGAAACAGAGTAGATGGACAACTCGACGCTTACCATCTTGGCCCTAGATCACACAGAGATTTCCTAAAGATAAGGAACATGTGTCCATTAATAGCCATCACTACAACTCATGCGCATGGAGGAGGATCTAATGCATGTACTGCTATAGATAGTTCACTGGAATTTAGGGATTATTTGTTCTTTTAACAAAAGTTGGTTTAAATTACTGTTGTGATTAGTTAAATTTAGTTAATAATTAGTTCATTTTCAGTTAGGTACCCTACAATGAGGATTCAACCTCCTTGAGACGGAGGAATTATATAAAATGATTTTCCATAGCAAACAAAGAGGGGCGGGGNTCTTTTGAAGAGGGCTTCTATTGAAAACTAAGTTTCTTTTGAAGACCTAAATGGAGTAATGAAGGAGAGAATCTTTTACTTGATATATGAGATTCATCACGATTGACACTTTCAGTATGTTTCTCTGCTTTGTTATATTCACATTGTCTATTTCTTTCTTTATCAACTGAGTTAAATTTGTTTGGAATTCATCTTGCATGCTCCTTACACACAGTTGACATGTGTTGTGTTTCAAATGATAGCTAGTCAAAATTCACTCAAGAACAGTGCTCTGCACCTAGCTATTAGCCTTCAGTCTTTTTCTTCTAAAATTGTAGTGAAAATTCATCATTGATTAGGTGCTTTCACTATGACGGTCCTTTTCCCTTTTTCTGCTACCACATCTTGATTATTAATTGCTGAAGGATCGACCTACTTTGCCTCATTTCCCTCAAGTAACACAATCGCTACTATTATCTCTATTCTTTGGCCTTCACTTGACTCCATTGCCCAATAGGCCTTTTCAAATCTGTGCAACCACCAACCTTATCAAAATATCTTGTCTTATAAGAAATCTGGCCTTCTTACTATGATTACTGAATATTCTTTGAGTACATAGCCTTTGGCTATTAAGAGAGCCCTCTCTGAGTGCATTAGGTCAGAAACACACTCTAAAGCAGGTTTCAGGTTACCTCAGGGATTGGCTTGCAACAACCCAAGTCAAGTTCCGAGTGATAATTTATTATCTCATTAAAAATGTGCTAAGGCTTGGCTCTATTACAACTTAGAACCAACTCTTGCAACAACAGAGGCCATGCTTGTCTTGGTATTCCCCTCTTCTTCCCTACAATTACAAAAACAAATGCTCCTTCGATGTAATAGAAGCAACAAGGCATGAACATTCAAGAAAGAGGATAGTTTGAATTACCCTTAAACTATAAATATATAAATCATTTACCCTAAAGTTGCGCTTCTGGCATATCATGTTACATATTGCAACCATAAAGGAGTGGAATGTTGGCTATAGTTTCTATCCTCGGTCAAGACTCTCGAAGTATGTGGCAATTGACGAGTATGATAGAGGGTTTGACCTCGCGCTAGGCGGTAACGAATCTACCTGTCATCAGAATCTTTTTGTGAAACAACGATATTGTTTCTAACATACAACTAGAAACAATACCTTAAAAAGTGGAGAAGATTGAAGGGTGTTCTAATTTGATATAAGTTAGTTAGTGTCTGGTGTACTAGTATCCCCCAAATTCTTTTTCAATTTTTTTTGCAGGTAATCCCCAAAATATTTAGAGCCATTAAGAATCCTAAATGTTGATCGCAAGAAGCCTCTGTAATAATTCATTTTCTATTGGTTCAATCTTGATGTAGCTTGTAGCAGAAAAAAAAAGAGAAGAAACATAAATATTGATTACTAATGTTGTTTTTAATGGGAAATATAGAAGAAAAAAAAATCTTTTATAGACATTTCCTGTGGAAAAATATGAGGGAAATTCTCCAAATAAAACTAGGTAATGTCTTTTGTAGAAAATAGTGGATGATTTCTCCCAATCCTCCCATCCTCGTTCTAGCAATTACGTCGAAATAATTAGCTATACGGACTTAAGTTAGCACATAGATGATTTGTAAAAGAAAACCATCATAAAATTTTACAAGTGGAATAAATTAAAATCAGTACCTGGAGATTTTCCTTGAGGATAGACAAGCTAGGTAGTAATGAATGTACATGCGAGGATAGACAAGCTAGGAGGTAATGAATCTAATTGTCATTGGTAGGATAATTAGACTATTACAAACGATTACCATAAATTCAAATAAAATTAACATTGTTGACATATTCTCCGAGACCTCCAATATCTCAGTGGCCTACACTGAAAGCATCTCTCATTCGGCTTACGTACAACTAAACAAAAATATCTTAAGATGATATTATTACAATAGTAATCATCTACTTTACTTACTTGCTGATGGTAGAAATATGCAAGTTTCAGAGGCAATGCATGACCTTTCTATGCCCCATCATAAGTCAAAGGAAGAGGCAATGCATGGCCTTTGTATGCCCCATCATCAGTCAAAGGAATGAGCTTGTTGCTACTTCTCTTTTTGGCTAGTATTGAAACTCGCTTGGATGGAAACATATATTCTTCTCCTCTTCATAGATTTTATTTTGTTGCATAAAGAAAATGGAACAAGAATCTTAGCAGTGATATCAAGATCCATTGCTCGTCAGAGAATATCAATATCAAATTACTTTTTTCTATAATGTATATATTATGCGTGAATTTGTGTAGAAATGTGAGGATTCCAAACAAGACGTTAGTATAATAAATTTAGGATACACAAACCATAGAAGGTGAGGAGGTGGCCAGGAAGTGAGGATAAGTTCTATCTCTATCCATGCAGTGGAGGTGGTGGGTAGGAGGCATTGTCAAGGAGGTGGCTAGAGAGTTTTTAGAGGAGATACAAAGTTGCACTATCAAGGCGGTGGCAGTAGAGTTGTTAGGAATCAGTGTACATAGTTGCACTATCAAGGCGGTGGCAGTAGAATTGTCAGGAATCAATGAGGATGCAAAGTTGGCAGAGGGCTCAAAATCAGATGAAATAATTAATACAGGTTGTCACCCCTGCAATAACACTATGAAGTTGAAATCCAATAATATGGCAGAAAGATAAAGTTTTTTATTTATTTTAAATCTAAACTTTTTTATTAATGAGCTTTTCCTAATTTCAACATTGTAAATCACTAAAATTTTAAAGTCAAACCTAAAACTAATAGGTTGTCAATGAGTTAGTCATTGCTATAGTCCCTAGCCTTTCCACAGGGACTAATAAGAGAGTCTACTCATTGCTATAGTCCCTAGCCTTTCCGCAGGGACTAATAAGAGAGTCCAATTGAAACAAATTTGTAGAATTTTTTCAATCTAATATTAAATCACAATTCGATTAAGTTTCTAGTATAATATATTTATAAAAAAATATATTTACACCAACGGTGAGCTCGGCTTCTCGTTTTCACATTGGCATGTGTTGTTCTCTACGTATTTCATCCTTGGTTTCACTTGCTGGTTACTTTCCATCATTATCCATGAACAAAAACAAGTATAATCAAAAGAGGTCGACGAGACTCTAGTGTGGAGTTGTTGATTGCTACTGGGACTCGATAAAATAAAAGTTTCTCCTCATTGGAACTTTGTGGGTATTTGGAATTCTTGTAAAGGTTTAAAAGTTTTGATAGCTAGTTGTTGGAAAACTAATCAATAACAATTTAACTATCTAACTGTTTAGATGCAGGTATTTGGAAAATCAGTAACTATTTCCTTTCGAATTTTTAACGATTTCTTTTGTTGTAGTTTAACTATTTTACGCTTTTGATTTTTCCGAAGGATATTTTTGGTTTAATTTTGTTCGAAATCCAGTGAAAAATTGTTGGATATGCATATTTGAGTGGTTAAATATGTATAATCCATTTATGCATTCAAAAATGCAATTTAAACAATGAAAAAATGTGTTTTCATGCAGATTTATATCATTGGATTCCGATGAAAGGAAAAAATATACAACAGTTAGGCAACGCCATTTTTTTTTTCAAACTAGGCAGAGCTCATAATGAATTTGGGAGGCACAGAGCATTCACAAAAAAAGATTTAGGTATTATGTCAAATTCCGTGAATGTTTCTTCATCTGAATCCATCCATCTATCTTTCACACTGGATCTGAAATTTATTATATTTGTCTAGTCATTATCGTGCACGTATTGCATTCAAGGAGAAGTATCCTTGATATTTAATTAAATCAAAGGAAAGTTTCCAATACATATAGGCACGAAGCCATTACAACATACTCATTATGAGATTATCATGTCATTTATGGGAATTGAACCTGGGTGGGGAGGATAACAATCATTCCTCACAACCATATAAGATAAACCCAATTGACAATGTTGACATTATATATTGTTCTAGGCATAGCGAATTGATACACGCTATTTACAATGTCACTCTTTTTGGAAAAATTATCATTTGCCACTCAATAAGGATCCAAAGAAGATAAGCCCGTTGGTTTGTGTTATAGTCCAGTATCATACTCTTGAGCAGCCTCCACTAGCGTTGTACTGGAAGCCACCCACATGTGATTCTTTATCCCGTTATTCAGGGATATTAGACCTACCATTGGGATTGTCATGTATGTAATTATGAGATACAATTCCCTTGCACTGACATCATAGAGCTATGATTGATTTCTAACCTCTTTCTTTGAGGCCATGGAATGGATGTCACCACGAGAAGATGAAGAGGGAGGCTTCAAAATTGCAAGACGCCTCGTTTATTTTTTAAGACCAGTGAGCAATTTTTTTATCTATTTTTCAAACGGGTGAATGACAAAAGTTTACAAATGCTTGAGCACACCAGGTATGTATGTATGTGATCTCCAAAAATATGGAAAATATGTATTGCATGGAACAAAACATGTGTTTCCTCCTAAGAGGTCACACATTCAAATCCAGAGGGGGTAGGGTATGTATACCTCCGTAGAATTTAGCAGTCAAATCGATTTGTTGAGGGGGTCCCTTGTCCCACAAAAACGGTCTCATACACCAATTTGGTGTCTGGCTTAAAATTAGATTATTATTATTATTATCTTAAGAAATATGGTTTTAAATATAGCTTATACAATATTAAAATTTGAGAATAAAACTAAAGGAACATAATTGGAAACATGAAAACAACATAAGAAACAAAATCAATAGTACTAAACAATGTAGGAGTCTTCAAAAGTCCATCAAACAACAAAACTTCTTTATTGTTCAACATATTTCATTCTAGTTGTAGGGATGGAGCCATCCTTCTCTTGCAGTCATTTGATCTGACTTAGCTCATGCTTTTGTCCAAAGAGTTCCTTGGAGAGTGGAGTTAGGGTTCTCTCAAAAAATACTAGTGGATACGTTCATAGTATCTTTCATGGAAAAGTTAGTGGATATGTTCATAGAATATTTCATGGGAAAGTTAGAGATAGGAGGATCTTTTGTTTTCTTAGCCTTGATGGTAGTATGTCATGGTTCATCATCCAACCTTACCACTTAGAAAAATGTAGCATCAAAGTGAGAACAAGTGAAGGTTCATAGTTTCTTCTTGTTATCACCCTTAAAGGTCATAAGGACACCTCTTCCAAAAGGGCCAACATCTTCCTTATATTCACTGGAGTCCTTGTTATAGGGCATCCAACAAACCTATGAGTACCCATAACTCTGTCCATCTTGGGGGACCCTGATTTCTCTACTCATCTAGACTTTGGGGACTCTATGGATTTCAAGTGCTTAGTAGATATGGGTTCTCCTATATCATAATGGGGAGGGGACTATCCATTGAGGTAGGAAGGTGCACAATCTTAGAGATAACCACAAGTTGAGAATGTGTAGGCTCTTCAACGAATGGATTTGAGGACCACATAGTAATAGGGAGGAACATGGTATCTTAGAGGTCATTTTTTCACAACCAAATGGATTAAAATTGCAAAATAAAATCCAAGACTGATTGGGGAGGCAAAGGAATCACCTTTAAAACTTTTATACCATATCATGTCATGATGAGGAAGGATCTAAAAATAAACCTGGATTGAAGAAATATATGGGAAGATCATAATTGCATAGTTAGGCCATACTCACTTTTGATTGTGGAAGGGCATTACTAAAATCATCAAAAGGCCATGCTTACTTTTGATCATGGAAGGGAATTACTAAAACCATCAAAAGAACCTAGGTTTGTGTTACTATTATTTCCATGCTCAATGATCCTATCACAACCTTGAGTGCATGTATCCTATATGCCAATTGTCAACATGAGAGAGCCATGTGTTCCTCCACTAGGGATGACCTCAACTTGTGTTTAACTTTTTAAATTTGTCTAGAGGAAAGTATCCGAAAAGGTATCACAGAGGGACTAAACTCATTTTTTCATGAAAAGACTACCTTTCCCATGTCAAATTCAATAAGAATCATATACAAATTTCAAAGATAATTAGATTTTTTTCATGATTCAATTTTAATGCATAGTGAAATAATGTCTGTAAAGGTTTTTCCTAACTATGAATTGATCAAAATTCTAAAACAAAATGATGTAAACTCACGTGATTTGTTGGATTACTGAGAGGGGGGGGGGGTGAATTAGTAATGAGCAATTATACCAATTATTAATCCTTTAAGCAACAAATTATATTCTTTTACTTATTCAACCATGTTTATTTGTTCATCATCAATATCTTACTATATCATAAGCATTAACATTCATCAGTGCATAGTAAAAAATAACAAACACATCCACACAATGCACAATACACCAATATTTACCTGGAAACCCAATGTGGGAGAAAACCACAAAATGCTTTTCTTATATGTCAATAATTACATTCAAGGAAGCACCAACTTCCAATTCTCCAACTACAACTGGAAGGAGGCTCCGACCCCTAGTTTCTCAGGCTACAACCTAAGGGGAAGATCCAACTCCCCAATTCTATGGCTATAACTAGAAGGAGCTTAAAACCCCCTATGTTCTCCAACTACAACCGGAAGATGGCTACAACCACCTATCCTTGCCCCACCCAACCGCCCTGAAATATAAGTAGAATGATGGAACCATTGTCACATTGTCACTGTGAGATATACTGTTGTAAACCTCTACCAATCCATGTCATTGACCTATAATCAACCTGTGCCATTGTCTTGTAATCAACCTGCACTTGTGCCTTTCCTGTACCAACAAAACTAAATACACCAACAACATGTACCAATACTCTCCTCAATATATCAGATCTAATAACATAGATCTCATACCCAAAATCACAATAGTATCACTCAAACCATGTGCCAACAATGCACATCAATTATGTACATCAACACTATACAAACATAACCAACAACATGTACCAATCATGTATCAACAACACACCAAACTATGCCTCAACAAGATGTATCAAGATCACCATGTACTTCAAGTTTGTATCTCATTCATGTACCCAATCATATACCAATAACATACACCAAGATAACCAACAAGATACCTATAGAAATGCACTACACTCTCCATAAATCAAATACCATAAATCCTCACATCAATCATGTGCCACAACCTCACAATTATGCAACCTCTATCTGTACCAATAACTTCAACAACATACCTCAACCAAAATCCCTCAAACATGAACCAATACTAAACTTCAGTAGATCTGCCTCAGATCAACTCTACAAGAAGCCTTAAACTTCTAAGAGGGAATCCAATAGATTTACAAGGAAAACCCTCAACTAGATTCATAGATTCAACACTACACATATGAAAACCATACATTTTTCTTCTTCTAGCGTTTTGCTGCTGCGGTTTTGCTTCCATGAATCTGTTGCTGTGATTTTTTTGACGCACTTTTTCTACCACACTTTTCCTGCCACACTTTTTCTAACGCACTTTTCCTACTGTGATTTTTCTGCCACACTTTTCCTGCCGCAATTTTTCTGTCACACTTTTCCTGCCGCGATTTTCCTGCTGCACTTTTAATGCCACAATTTTTCTGCCACAAATTTTCTGTCACACTTTTCTTATCGTGGCTTCTCTTCTGCACTTTTCCTGCCATGATTTTTCTTTTGCACTTTTTCTCCCGCAATTTTCCCACCACACTTTTTCTGCTGCACTTTTCTACAACACGTTTCCTGCTGCACTTTTTCTCTATCAATAATACTTGCCCAAATAATCCTTCACAAAATATATATTCAATGATATTCAATAGGTGCTAATGGGAGATCCTTTCTCTCTTATTTATATTTCCATGTAGCTTCCTCAAGAGGTTATCTTCTAACCAAGTTAAACCACTTTCCTTCTTTTAGGGCTAACCCACTTCTAACCACTTGTCCACTTGACTTAACCACTTTGTCCACTTAACTTAACTACTTTCCAAAAATAGTAGGTTCTCCACTCCTAGTTTCAACTAACTTTATTATTTAATTAATTTCTTTTGCAACCACTTTGACTTATCCATAAATAGTAAACTCACCACTTCTTGTTGCAACCACTTTATTATTTAAATACTTTCTCTTTGCAACCACTTTGACTACTTTATTATTTAAATAATTTATCTTTATTCACAACTTCTTGTTGCAACTAACTTTTCTATAATTAATCAATTCATAACTTATTTTCCCTTAACTAAATTCTTGTTGCAACCAATTTATTATTTAATTTATTTCTTGGTCAACCACTTTGACTATTTAATCTTCTCATCACAACTACTTTACCATAATTACCAAACTCACATCTTCTTGTTGCATCTAATTTATTTTTAATTATTTTCTTAATGAAACAACTATACCCATGATTAACTCCTAGTTATCATCAATTTGACTAGTACACTTCTTCTAGGAGCTTCTAGAATAATTGACTTATTTGACCTTCTAGGGGCTTCTAGATAACTCATGAGGGTTCTCCAACTTCATATGGCCATAACTCTCTAACCGTGAGGTGTTATGTGACATTCCACATATCACCAGAAATGACATGACATATATTATCCATATATAATAGTATTACCTATAAATTCATTGATCTTCATGCCTTTATACCTCAAACAGAATCAGGTCCCTTACCCATGCCTTTGTGCTACCAGAATTCTCCAAGGGTTGACATCAATCTACAATATCACTCTCCAAGGGTTGACATCAATGATAACCAATAGTCCATACCAACTGTCCATCAACCTAAGCCAACTGTCTGACATACTTCTTATGTCAAAATATTCTTACAACTAGAGAGAAGTTTTTTTCATGTTGTTAGACATCTCCTTTATTCATTACTTCCAGTGAAAGATCTGCTGACCCTATATCCATATCCACAAGTAAAAGGTCTTGATGTCCAGTTCTTTTTCACTTAGTATAATATATTCACTTACTAAATTTATTAGTTATCAATTTGAGAGTCTTATCTTCAAGTACCTATTATCGTATACTTAGAAATATTAACTACCATCCTAAATTAATATTAACTGTAAAAATATTGACCACCAATATGTTAAAACTAAGAGAGAGTAATAGCACACACACAAATACATAGGAAGCAAGATTTACTAGGGAAACCTTAGCAAGTAACAACCGTTAAAATACACTTAAGAGTTGTTCTTTCTACATCATGCACACTCAAGAATACACAATACACTTAAGAGTTTTGCATGCTACATCATGCACTCAAGACTACATTGGGCACCTAGGCCTCTAAGGGCCAACATGAGGCATCTTGCAATGGAGTATTCCAAGCCATTAAATAGGCTTCATCATATGTAATACGATGGGACCATAAACCATGAAGGGAAAACCCATTATTAATTGTAACAAGGTTATCTTAGTTACTCAAATGACTAAGTGAAGATTAACCCAACATTCCTCCCTTTAAACTTGACTTGGGATAAACACCTTCCCCTTAAAATTTTATTTACTAGATTTGCAGGAATGCAACATGTCCCCTATGCCACCTAGGTCTATGTATAGAATTTATATGGGTAAAAAATTAAATGAGGCATACGTATTCCTCAATAGCTATTAGATTCATGTGTCAGTTTACATATATGCTAAAATACAACTCCATAAAAATATTTACAACTGTATGCCTGAGCACGTGATTCTATAAAAAAACAACTTATTTAATTGCCACCATCCCTCCTACTCCATATAAAATTACATAGATCAAATCAAACACTCATTCACCAAGTATTTATTCATATGAAACCTTTCATGTTCCATTTACTGTGGTTCATATACATGTTAACCAACACACCAATTTTTGTGCATGAATATATTACTGACACTTCTCTTCCCAACATTGACTTTGACCTCAAGAGGCTCTGATACCAAATGTAAATCCCCACACTCCAAATCAATATCAAGGTATTTAGCAACTAAAAACCATTAAAATACATTTTCAAAGTTGTTTTATTAAGAGGATCAACGAGGAGAAAGATCATTCTTTATTGGCCTACATCATGCTACATCATGTGCTCAAGACTACATCGGTCACCCAAGCCTCTACATGCCAACATGAGGCACATTAAAATGGAGTATTCCAAGACATTAAATAGGTTTCATCATATGTAATACCATACTAAAATACCATGGGTTACCCAATACCATGGGCACATCAAACATGATAAATTATCAAGCACCAAGAGAGATAAAATCTCTTGAGGTGCAAGTCTTTTTGGCAATGTAAAAAAATATTAAAATATTTTCGCCTTGAATATTGGTCCCTCACAACTCTTACAGATTCGAGGTTATGATATGTATGTAAGCCAATTATTTTTAAAGTATAGTTTTAATGTGAAAAAACAATGTGCAATAAGTATTGCATTCACTCAATTCTGATAATCTTCCTCATACTAGGTTGTAGATTTCACCTACTAATAGAACTAGTTGTAAACTTGCTCCAAGAAGGGGTGTACATTTTCTAATGCCCTTGAGGCCTATGTTAAGGCCCTAAAAATAATTGATTATTAGTTTATTAGTTATGTATAGGTCATCTTATGGTAAGTAACATCATGCTCACTTTATCTCTTATTTATAATAAAGGAGATTAATTTGTATAGGCATCTTGTCTTGTAAATTGGATATATTGTAAAAATAGGTTTCCCCATCGAAGTGGATTGTTATTCATTGATTATTTTGGAGTTGGTTTATAACATTTATTTTTAGAGAATATGATCCTATGGTTTCTCTCCTTCAATCGAGACATATTGGAATTTTCACTATAACTTTTTTTATGGGATGTGTTATACCGTGAAATTTTCAGGACACTGAGGATTTATATTACAAAATGTCGGGTAAACAATTTAGGTACTGGTTCATTTTACTTTCTGAGTTACATCCTATTGAAGTTAGGGTTTGTGACTAGTCCTGAAATTAGTTTCAAATGAGTCATCTTGGAATTTTTGTTAGAATATTTTTAGTAAGGTTTCAGACTGTGAAATTGTTTAGATCTTGAGAAACATATAGAATTACTTTGTGTAAAAATTTCACCTACTTTTCATTATAATTTCTGATATATAACCTGTGTGTTAGCCTATGGCTTACCTTAACCAATCACTAAGTCTAAATTGTCACCTATATTTGTATTATTCATTTAGGATATTAGTAATATAGCCTCAAGTGATGTCCCCGAGGTGTAGGACAGTCGATGATAGAGTGTGCTGTTAAGGCGCTCCGTGATGTTAATGTCACCGGTTCGAAACCTGCGGGGACAAAAAATCCAGCCATGTTAAGGGTTAGTGTGGCTCAAGCCGGTGCAATCCCCGGGTGATTTTGACGGCTTAGATGCCCCTGAGTTGCGGTTTCTTAGCCACAAGTTAGTTCCACATGTCACAGACAAACTAACAAACATATATATATATATATATATATATATATATATATATATATATATATATATATATATCCTCAAGTGATGACTAATGAGTTAGTTAAGATTGCCTAGCCTAGTCATCATGCATGATTTTAGGATCTAGAGAAATTCTCTCTATGAGGTGGCATCACCCATTGTACTATAAATATGTACCATTGGTGTGAATATATTTAGAGTTGGCTATTGAGCCTTTTTCCGCCATCTTGTTGTTCTTGTTTATATTTTATCTATTGGTATCAACGATCTTATGGTATTAGGGCATGATAATTCCATGGTAGTTTTTCCTGGAAGGTGAGGAACTCAACCTCTATGATAATGATCCATGAGAAAATAAAGATGCTACCTACATCAAGAAAATCATAGATCTAGATTCAATTGGGGCACAATGATCTGTTGATTAGAAAGTACTTGTATCTGAGTTGTTGGTTAGAAAATTCTTAATATTTTTTGTAAGATCTGTCGTTGTAAACTGCTGCCAACGATTTCTTCTTCAGATCAAGGGCTGGATGATCCTCACTTTCTCAGTTTTCACATGATTCATACCAAGGCGTTGAGATTTGAGAATAAAATATAGGAATCAAGGATATGAATTAGAAGGCACACTAATCTATTATAGATCTGAAAACAAGATTGAGATAAATAACAATAGGTTGAAGGATCTTGAATGAATAAAATACCAAAGAGTTTCAAGACCAGAATGTGACTCTTAATCATCAAGATCTCAAGAGCATATGCAACAGTGAAAAAAAAAGTGGCCCATTTGTCATCAGATATACAATTGGAGAGGAAAGTGATCTCGTCAATCATTTAAAAATTGAAGGCATCGGTTCTGGAAGGAAAAGATAACACACAGCTCCACGCATAGCTGGAAGGAGGTATGACTGTGCATTTTTTTAAAATTTTGTTTTATCCCTTATTTCTATCCATGATTGTTTAGGTTGTGCAACCCTAACTAGAAGAAAATCATGGGATCCACCAGCTACACAAATGCATATTAATCACTCATTTCAATTCTTAAGATTTGCAATTTAAAGTTGATGACGAAGAGGTTTATACATTGTAATGAAAAAAAACATTGCATCGCACTGGGATGGAATGAACCAAAAAAAAATGTTCATGTTCTGGTTGAGAATTGACTATAGAAGAGCATATATGGAGGTGTTTATGTACTTGTAGAAGCGTGTGGGAGACTGCAAAGCATCGAGAATATTCCAAATGACATAGCAATTGATCATGGTGGGAGATCTATTAAAGCGACATGCTTCAAGGCATTCGGTCTTGGCAGCGGTTCGATCCCAACACTGATTCAGGCTATGTGTACTTCATATGCCTCCATTTGAATTTACATATGTGTGTTTCCAGATACTTGAATGCAACGATTTTATACATGCAAATTTTCTCTTAGGTTTCTACACCTTCGATGTTGAGGAAAATAGAGCACACAAGCATATGCAACCTTCAAATTGACGAAGAAGTAAGTGCTCACGTTCAAATGAAAGAGAGAGGGAACCCCCATCTTTTTTATCTACTGTAGAAAATGGATCTGAAGCCACCGCCTCCCTACGGTATCACCATAAAAAAAAAGTCAATCCCCATCCATAGCGAATGGCATATCCCAATACCCTCTGTAATCGTTTTGGTATATCTTCTTTCTATTACAATAAATATTTCTCTCTTGTCTATATTTTACATCCATCTTGCAAGGATTGTTGAAGGTTATTGCTGGAATATAAATCTCTCTCACAAAGACTTCTAAGTCTGAAGGCGAGGGTTGCGAATTGGGAGGGATGGGAGTCGATCTGACCATTGAGCCAAGAACAACTGGAAAGGAATTGTGCAACTATTGTTTCTTAGATTCCGAGAAGCAAGTTGAGTGCATCAATATCCCACGTGTCCGTTGGAGTCAACAAGAGCCCACATTGAGACAAATTCATTTTCTTGAATAAACTTTGCCACATCTAAGGTAATCA
This sequence comes from Picea engelmannii, assembly GCA_009831015.1. NCBI lineage: Eukaryota > Viridiplantae > Streptophyta > Pinopsida > Pinales > Pinaceae > Picea > Picea engelmannii. The sequence continues at coordinate 573,129 of ML777641.1, forward strand.
ATTTTTGTTTGTTTTCCTCATTAGCTAGTCCACATGGTATGTGCAAAATCATTGCCTACAAATTTTTCCTATGAGAAGTGTTGCTCATAGTAAGAAAAATTTCAACATTCACAAGTCAGTATGAGAGAAAAAGGGAGAATTTATTGAATGAAGTTTAAAAAGTATTTTGTGTAATCCTGTGACATCTTGAAAATGAAATTTTAGAGATTTTTCAATGTAAAATAGTGAAAAGGAGGTTGGTTGCTCCATTTTGTAACAATTGAGGAAGTGATGGGAATTCATAATAAAATAGATTTTTTTTGCTTGTGTCCTAGATTCGCTCGAAATTGAATAAGGGGGTCTTAGGTACACTTTGCGTAGTGTGTTGTGGTGAAATTTTCATGGAGGCTTATATTGTTTACTATCTAGTTTTGACATAAACAAACTTACAATTTTAACATTTAATGCAACACACACACGCTCAAGCACAATGTTACTCATGCACATGCATTCAAGAAAAAGTAATGCAAATCAAGCATCGAAAAAGAATACTAAAGAAATGAACCAGTCAAGATCGTAATCAAAGGAGAACTAGACTCAAAAGCATCGACAACACATTCAAATTTGAAGAGTAATTCAACTTCAAAATCATGATTTATTGTAACTTGCAAATAATCCTTTTGTAAGTTTACTTGTCTTTTTGAAATCAAGTTGAGTTGAATTGAATTTGTCATAAGGTGCATTTTCGGTTGAACCCGATACCCACAAATTTCTTGTGTCATTCTATTCATGAGTCTATAAGTTGAGTGGTTAAAACTCAAATAATTGTAATCACAAGTTTGGATGCATTTTCGGTGGTAACCGACATCCTCATCTTATTGAAAGAAAGTTCAATGGAACAAATGCAAGCGAGCATGAAGAGAAAGTGAACGTGAAGTTCAAGCAAATTTAAGTAAGCGAGTTGCAAGTAATCCTTCCTTTGTCAAGTAAAATTGTAATCAAGATCTACTTGCACAAGGAAACCTCATTTAGTGTTTTTGAAATGGCTCGAAATCTAGAATTATTAGAGTTACTGAAAACTCTAATAAACACCATTGAAGACAACACAGTGTTATTGAACAAAGAAACTCTTCAATTAGTACTAACTTGTTTGCAAGTGATGCAAGCTAAAGTTAGACTTCTTCAATCTCTATCCCAACTATTGAATAATGAAATAAGAGATCTCAAAAATCAACAGTCGGTGAAGTGTTCTGAACTAGTTTTTGTTTAGAACAATCCTCTCTATGATGATGATGATGATGATGTTTTTTATCAACAGTCGGTGAAAGAACAACACAGTGATACAACTTCAGAATCAATATCAAACGAAAATGAAGGTATTCATGAACCTACATTTCAAGAGTTTTTTTTTTAGTTTAGTGAAGAAAACCTTTCAATGATGCAACACCATACAATAAATCCATTTCCACGGATTTTAAAGAAACAAGTTTAGAATACTCTTTCCAAGCCCATCATTAGACCTTGGGAAGAAATTATTTACAACAATAATAGAACATTACTAGGATATCACAAGGAAGTTACCTTTCATATACCCGATTATTTCAGACCAATCTAGTTCCAAAGTGTTGGATTCCTTCAAGAAGCTTCAACTTCACCTGTTCAAGTTCAACATCAAAATGATAAATGCCAACATTGCAATCGAGCTGGTCAAACAAAGAATCAATGTTTTGATCTCCATCCTTGCCATCATTGTGGAAAGCATAACCATTCTTCAGGCAGATGTTCAACACTGAAGAAACCTACAAGATTGATGATTCACTATGAGTGGATTGATCCTTGGCAGTGGTCATCAACAACCAAGCGATTATATAAGTCTTACCATAGAATTCAATCTCAAGTAAATACCAATATTGCAGCACATATAATTTTTGTACCTCACACAAGTGGTCCCCTTATGGCGTATATTTCGAGAATGTCCCTCTATTAGGGTCCTAACCCGCACATAGGTAGAACAATATATTCGGATGTAATAAAGGTCAATATTAATAAGGCCTTGCAATAAAATAGAATAAGTCGGATGTAAGAAGACCTAATAGAAGCTTTTGCTCCTAGAAGGATCTTCCTCTAGATGCTTCCACTTCTAGAAGGATCTTCCTCTAGATGCTTCTTTTGATAGACATATTTAGTATAAATAGGAGTCGAGGGTATGAGAACCCTAGCTTGGATATTATTGTAATAGAGCTTTGCTCAACTAGAGGTTGCCCCCTCGAAGAGGCCCATGAACATTGCTTTCAGATTCAAAGTGCTATTTCTATTGTTATTATTATATCATTTCAGTGCTATTGTGGTGAATGTTTTGGTTATATTGTTGTTATTCTGCCATTTCTAGCATTTTATTTCTGTTCTGCATACTTTTTATATCTGGTATATTACAAGTGGTATCAGAGCACATTCCTCGACAGAAAGTGTGGGTTAATTTTTTTTTTTTTCAGGGTAGAGACGTATTCTGGCGTCTTTAAGCCACAAAGATCTGTCATTACACACATAAACCCGTTGTTGAGGGATTCATACACGTAGGAAATACAAGTGGTACTTAAGCGCACATCTGTTGTCCATCCTTGTAACCCCTGTTGGTACCCCTTTGAGTGGTAGCGCATCAGACAACACCTGTGTATGGATAGGCCTAGATTATCTGAAGCCCTCTTTAGATAAATCGATCGACCACCTGACTACTATAGTGTCACCGAGAACATCACTCGGGAAGATACTCTCTAGTACCTGGGTAGTCGGGTAGTATGGCTAAGGGTATGGTCTATCCTCCTTAGTTAGTTCCTTAAGATATTGGGCCGAGTACTACTGTTGGACCCCGCACGTATATCAGAGAGCTATAGCACAAGGCAAACCCTTGTCTGTAGAACCCTTGAATACCTAACCCTTGGGGAAAAAAACATAAACAAATTAAAACATACAAGATCTATTGCCATGCAACTATGTTCGGGTTGCCAAGTAAATACACATTTCTTTCTTGTTAAGAATTTGGGCATTTCCTCTCTGCAGTATTCTTCAAACCGGAGTATAACTCCATAGGTGTAAAAAAAAAGTCTGAAATTTTTTTCACCATTATTTGAGACCTATTCCATTGGATTCATCTCTTCTCCCTTATCACATTCATCCATATCATTTTTCGGAAAAAAAATTGACCTCGCTCGCCCCTTTTCAGTTCCCCCATCCTCATGGCCCATACCCATAGCCAAGACTTGGAAGCTCGCTTCAACACCTTTCAATCTGGCCTCATCGAGACCCAACAATAAGTGAAACAACTCAATGCCAATGTTGTCTCCGTTAATACAACCATGCAGTCCTCAATGGAGGAAATCAAACAAGACCTCACTACCAGCTTGAATCTATCTTTTTCACACTCTGCACCAAACTGCATATCCCTACAGATAACCCTTCCTCTTCCTCACCTCCACATACTGAAGGTGACCATTCTTCTCATTCCCATAACTTTCAGAACCATCACTTTCAACGTGACCTCCACCTTCCGCGGGTAGATGTGACCAAATTTGATGGCTCAGACCCCATTGGTTGGGAAATCCAAATGGAACATTATTTCTCTTTATATGATATTACAGATGACTTGTCCAAACTCTGGTATGGTGTTCTCCATCTAAATCAAGAACGTTGGCAATGGTGGAAATGGAGAAAAACTTCTTGTCAAGGGTATATTTCTTGGACACACTTTGTGGCAGAGCTTTATGAATGCTTTGACACTGACACCAACCATTTGGGTTGCTTGAAAAAATTGAAATAATCAGTAATAGTGGAAGACTTTATAGCTGCCGTTGAGTGCTTGGTTTTTCGGACAGAGGGCATGTCTGATGTCTTTTTTCTGAGAATGTTTTATCAGTGGCCTCACAGATGAGATTCGGGCCCATGTCCTCATGGCTCGGCCTCAAATTTGGGTGGAGGCTACTGAAAGAGATAAATAATCATAACAGGTTGTATCTTCTCAAAACCGGAAACCCTCCTTTATCCCTCACCCTAAACCAATAAATCTCACTACTCCCTCCGCTCCACTAAAGATCCAAAAATTGACCAGGGCTGAAATGGCTGAACGCCAACACAAAGGCCTTTGTTATAATTGTGATGACAAATATTTCCTGGGCCACAAGTGTAAGGAACAAAAGTTGTTTATATCCATCTCCGAGGATATTTCAGAAGAGGATATTGAAACCCCCCTTGTGTCTAAGTCACCTGAAACCCATAACCCCTCCCTCAGACTCTCTCGAAGTAGAACCGGTCATTTCCCTCAATGCCCTCACTGACTTCTCCGCTCCCCAAACCCTCAAGTTAATCGGTTACATCAAGCATCAGAAGGTTATCATTCTGGTTGATAGTGGAAGAACCCATAATTTTATTCATCGCCGCATTGCCCAAGAAACTCATTGCTACATCCATGTTGCCAATAATTTCCAAATCATGATTGACAATGGTGGCTCCATGAAATGTGGAGGGCGTTGTGAAAATGTGCATCTCAAAATTGGTGACTACGACTTGAAATCTCATATGTTTGTTATCGACATGGGCGGTTGTGACATTGTGTTAGGTGTAGACTGGCTAAGGACATTGGGTCCCATTCTAATGGATTTTAAGGAATTAACCATGCAATTTGACCAGGAGGGCCACCAATGTAAGTTCCAAGGCATCACCATCGGTTCACCTGAGATCATTAGTTCTCATCGCATGGAAAAGCTGCTCAAAAAGGGTCATTCTGGTGTTATTACTCAGCTCCATGCCATACAAGCAAAATAAACACCATCGGTGCTGCAAGACCTCCAAGCCATCATTTCTAAACATCAAATGGTATTTTCCACTCCCCAGGGACTCCCTCCTTCACGTGGTGTTCATGATCATTCCATTCCCCTTATACCCAAAAGCCTTCCTCCCAATATTCGTCCATATGTTCACCCCTTTTCCCAAAAAAATGAAATTGAGAAAATGGTCCAAGAACTCCTTAATGAAGGCATTATCTTCCCTAGTATGAGCCCCTACTCTTCTCCTGTGGTCATGGTCTTGAAGAAAGAAGGTTCTTGGAGAATGTGTCCTGACTTCTGTGCCCTCAAAAAACTTACCATTAAAGACAAATTTCCCATTCCTATCATTGATGACTTCCTGGATGAACTGAGTGGCACCCAATTCTTTACTAAATTTGTCCTTCGTTTGGGCTACCACCAGATATGTATGAAAGAGGCAGACATTCCCAAGACTTCCTTTAGAACTCATGAGGGCCACTATGAGTTTTTGGTCATGCCCTTTAGCTTGTGTAATGCCCCCTCCACCTTCCAAAGCCTCATGAATCATGTCTTCCATTCTTTTCTCCATAATTTTGTCTTAGTTTTATTTTTTGATATCCTCATCTATAGCAAGACCTGGACAAAACATCTTGCTCATGTGGATCGAGTTCTCCATCTACTCTCTCAGCACCAACTTTTCTTGAAACAGTCTAAATGTTCTTTTGGCGCCTCAGAAGTAGAGTACTTGGGTCATTTGGTTGGCAAAGAAGGCGTTAGGGTGGATTCTAAAAAGATTGAAGCTATGAAAGACTGGCCTCACCCAAAGACTCTCAAAATCTTGCGTGGATTTCTGGGCTTAACAAGTTATTATCACAAGTTTGTTAAGAATTACTAAAAGATTGCAACACTTCTCACTGCTCTCCTAAAAAATAACTCTTCCACTTGGACTCCAGCTGTTGCTCAAGATTTTCAAACCCTCAAGATGGCCATGTGCACCACTTCAGTCCTTGCCCTTCCTGATTTCACAAAGACCCGTGTCTTGGAATGTGATGCTTTAGGGAAAGGAATTGGTGTTGTCCTTATGCAAGAGGGTCGACCTTTGGCCTTTACCAACAAACAACTATCTGAAAGAAATCTGAGAAAATCTATCTATGAAAAGGAAATGTTGGCTATTCTACATGTCGTTGATTTGTGGCACCCTTATCTATTGGGGCAATGCTTCCAAATTAAGACAGACCATCAAAGCCTCATGTAATTTTTGGAACAACACATTTCCTCCCCGGAGCAACAAAAATGGGTAACTAAGCTATTTGGCTATGCTTATGAGATCATTTAAAAGAGAGGCAAAGAAAATGTGGTTGCGGATGCACTTTCTTGCAAATATGAAGATGAAGGATCCCTTTTTTCTCTTTCCTTCATTTTACCAGATTGGCTCCAAGTTGTTTGCCAAGAATGGCTACAAGATCCCAAAAGTTCGTAGTTGATCCAACAATTGTAGTCCAGTGCTCCATCTCCCCCAGGGTACTCTTGGATCCATGATGAGCTTCGATACAAAGGTCATTTGTATTTAAGTAAACAATCAAAGTTTAAATCCAAGGTACTTTCTGAGCTTCATGCTACACCAACAGTGGGGCACTCAGGGTTCACCAAAACCTATGACAGGGTCAAACGTTTTTTTTCTTTCTGGGATGGTATGAAACAATGCATTCATACTTTTGTCACTGAATGTGATGTGTGTCAACACAACAAGGGAGAAACAGTCAAATCTCCGGGCACACTACAACCACTCCCAATTCCACCTGCTATTTGGAAGGACATCTCTATGGATTTTATTACAGGCCTACCCAAATCGGGAAATAAATCATTCATCATGGTGGTTGTTGATCGCCTTTCCAAGTATGCTCATTTTATGCTCTTCAACACCCGTTTATAGCATCCACGGTGGCTCAAATTTTCATGGATCAGGTCTTCAAGCTTCATGGAATGCCACACTCTATTGTTTCTGATCGTAACCCAACTTTCACAAGAAATTTTTGGCAAGAACTATTCAATATACAAGGTACCCAATTGCATCTCAATACAACTTATCATCCCCATACTGATGGAAAAACAGAAGTTGTCAACAAGTGTCTGGAAACATATTTGAGGTGTTTTTCCTCGGAAAAGAAAAATCAGTGGGCTCAATGGTTACCCCTAGCTGAATGGTGGTACAACACTTCATACCATACAACTACACACATGACTCCTTTTGAAGCGGTATATGGATAGAAGCCACCTTTAGTTCTCTCATACTTACCTGGTGTATCGAAGGTCCAGGCAGTTGACCAAACACTTAAAGTTCAAGAGGCTATTCTTCGTACCCTCAAAGAGAATTTGGTCATGGAACAGAATCGCATGAAGCAACAAGTAGATCAAGGTCGCTATGAACGTCAATTTGAAGAAGGGGATCAGGTGTTTCTTCGCCTGCAACCTTACAAGAAGAATTCCCTCAAGGCTGAGCATTGTCAGAAGCTAGCACCCAAATTTTATGGTCCTTATACATTTCTCAATCGTGTGGGACATGTGTCCTATCAGTTATCTTTTACCATTCATTCGAAGCTACATCCTATTTTTCATGTTTCTTTCTTAAAGAAGGTGACCGGAACTAAGTGCCAAATTCAAACCAACCTTCCCAAGTTAGCTGAAGAAGGATCCATTTGGTTACAACCACAAGCAGTTTTGGACCAATGTGAGTGTTGCCTGCGTCAGAGAACCATCAAGGAAGTGTTAATCCAGTGGAAAGATACAACTCTAGCAAATGCCACTTGGGAACCAACTACCATTCTGCAGTAATTTCCACATCTCTAGCCTTGAGGACAAGGCTGTTTTTAAGGGGGAGGACATGTTAGGGTCCTAACACACACATAGGTAGAATAATATATGCGGATGTAATAAAGGTCAATATTAATAAGGCCTTGCAATAAAATAGAATAAGTTGGATGTAAAAATACCTAATAGAAGTTTTCGCTTCTAGAAGGATCTTCTTCTAGATGCTTCTTTTGATAGACATATTTAGTATAAATAGGAGTCGAGGTTATGAGAACCATAGCTTGGATATTATTGTAATAGAGCTCTTCTCAACTGGAGGTTTCCCCCTCGAAGAGGCCCGTGAACATTGCTTTCAGATTCAAAGTGCTATTTCTGTTGTTATTCTTATATCATTTCAATGCTATTATGGTGAATGTTCTGGTTATATTGTTGTTATTCTGCCATTTCTAGCATTTTATTTCTGTTCTGCATACATTTTATATCTGGTATATTACACCCTCACATGATGAGATAACATGTGGTTGTTTCCACATGCCCACTTTTTGTTGTACTCAAATGGAACAAATATGGTACTCTCTTGAGCATAGAAGGAGGGAGTACAATGATGCAATTCTCATGCACCTTAAGGGGGGAGGGGAGTTCAAAATTCCAGTGATGATGGTTCATGAAACCACTTGTGGTCTCTCCTTTCAGTTGACAAAGGGAGGAATTGATGATGGAATTGGTTTTCAGACTAAATTTTTCGACAAAAAGTATGCTAGGTGGGCATGAAATTTTCTAAATGGGAAACTATGGTCTGTAGATGACAGACTTTAGAAAAATTATGGTTCAATAAGTTTAAGTTGAATCATACATAATTGGGATGTTGATTTTGATTTTGAGAGAAATGATGTGGACGTTTGATTCACATAGATGGTCATTCGACCTAGCATAGGACAAGAGGATCTTTCTGCATTGCAACTTGACATTTGATTGAGTTGTCAGGAATTTTAAGGGATGTGTCATACTAGAAGTTGATTCACTTCTCTTGGTTCACTCTCATCAGATTGGCGTTTACATTAAGTGAACAAATTGCATGCATACTATCTCACATGATTGCATAGTGAGATTTTCTAGAGATGGCAGACTTTGGTAGGTTTATGGTTCAATGACTTGCAATTGAATCATACACATTATACATTAAGATGTTGTTGGACACTTAAAAGTGTCAATATTGGTTAGTGGTTATTCAAAAACCATCATATACATGGTATCAATTGGTCAATGGTTATCCCAAACCACAAATTCATGGAGCACTTTCGGTGATACATTGATAGTAGAGTGGTGATACTACATGTTCACCAATTATTAGAAGACACTAGATTCTTCTAGCTCAATTTTTTGGCAAAATCATCGCACTGACAAGTAATCAGAAAATGTTCAGATATTGCAATTGTTCACTTCCATATCTCATCTCTTTTCCAATTAATTTTAGATGAACCATTCAACATCCAGATTGGCGGTTTTTCAGGAAGTTCTTCATTGAGGCTCAACACATGAGTTTCAATATGAAGACTTGAGATTGATACCACTTTATGCTTTATTGCTGGTATTATTGACCAGACTTGTGATCGAGGGAGGGATTGTTAGCCTATGGCTTACCTTAAACAATCACTAAGTGTAAATTGTCACCTATATCTGTATTATTCATTTAGGATATTAGTAATATATCCTCAAGTGATGACTAATGAGTTAGTTAAGATTGCCTAGCCAAGTCATCATTCATGATTTTAGGGTATAGATAAAATATCTCTATGAGGTGGCATCACCCATTGTACTATAAATATGTACCATTGGTGTGAATATATTTAGAGTAGGCGATTGATCCTTTTTCCGCCATCTTGTTGTTCTTGTTTATATTTTACAACTGTGAAATTTAGGGTTTGTGAAGAGTCCTGAAATCAATTTCAAACGAGTCATCTTGGATTTTTCACTATAATTGCGTTTGCATGGTTTAGGAATGTGAAATTTTCAACATCCTAAGGGAACATCGTGAAGCATTTGTGGTAAAAATTCTACTTTTTTATCTCTTCATTTTCTTAGATAAAGGTCATGGAAATTAGGGTTATTTGACTAGTCCTAAAACTAGTCTCAAACAAGAGTTATTGGTAGAAGTGTCATATCTGAAGTTTGGGAAGTGGAAATTGAGTGCAACTAGTTTCTTTGGAAACACAAAAGACCATAGTGTTTTATGTAAAAATTTTAGAAGAACATCTAAAATTTTGGACAAGTGGAATTCCATACAAGTTATATATCAGGAAAGGGCCATTAATCAACGAGTTTTGGGAAAATTACTATAAATTTCACATGGCACATCAAATTTTGGTCAAACCTATGGAATTGAAGAGAAGAAACATCAGAGTACTACATACTGAAATTTCAAACCCAGAAGGGACAAACTTTTAGAGATACATCAGGACAAAGGACGACTTGCAAGACAATGTACCAAGTAAGGTTTTAAAGGTAAATAACTTACAATTAAAAGATTTGTTTATAGTGATTTAAAAATTGTAATAAAGAGAAAAAAGAGGAGTATTATTATTTTCCCCTATGGGAAAAGTTCCTTCAAGAGTTTCCACTCCTAGTAAACCTCTAGAGAGCTCACACATGACGTTTGAAGAAATTGAAGTTTTCAAAAATAAGTTATCCCAGTTGAAGAACCAAGTTGAGGAAATGTTGAAACTTGTGGATTTATCATGTTCCTAAGAAAACATCTAAAATGGAAATGGATGATAAAATGGAAATATTTATGAATCATAGGATGAAACAAATGGAAAAGAAGATGGATGAAAATAGGGATCAAATGGAAAAGAATATGGATAACAAGATGTGGGAATTGCAAAATCCCATGTCAACTATTTTACAAGCCCTATAGGGGAGCCTTCCTAAAAGTGACACTGTGACCGAAGAGACTCATTAAAATAAAGGTAGTACTCATGTTGAACAACATACTAGTATTGAACAATTTTTAGGTGGATTTAACTCTAATAGTGGAGTTAATTATATATGGGTTTTGAAGGGTGTCAACATTCCCAAGGTTGAATTAAAGAAGTTTGATGGAATAGAAGTATTTACATGAGTGAACCAAATAGAGAAACTTTGAATTGCATAATATTATGTATGATAAGAAAATGATTTCCTTAGAAACCTTGTACTTTGATATAAAACCCTATCAATGGTATCAATGGGTACTCAAAATGAAGCCTCATTCTTATCATTATACTTGAAGTTTGTTTACAAGAGACCAAGAAGAAAAATATGGAAAATGTTAAGAAGCAAATATAAAAATGGCATAAAAAAACCTTAGAATAAGTACTCAATGCCTTGACAAAGAGAGAATTTAAGATAATAAGCCTCTTCGAGGGGGAAACCTCCTTATACACCACATAAATTTCCAAATACAAGATGATTCCAAATGAAAATGTCTCCTTGGTATATATAGGAGACTAGGAGGTACAATTACAACTAATGGACCCAAGCTGACATAAATAAAATAACATCACTAATGTAATATGCCCCAATTAAGGGGTAATGTGCCACTATTTAGGGCTTAACATGCCCCTTCCCTTTAGACAAGTGTTGTCCGCAATCCTTGAGTAATTCTGGATGCTTATGTATAAAAGACTCATCTTCCCAAGTGGAATTTTCAATAGGTAGTTTCCTCCACTTAATGCGATACTATGAAATGGATATATTCCTCGGCTGGAGAATTATTGTGTCAATGATAGCTTCAAGCTACAATATGATTTTTCATTCCTTGTCAAGTTCTAGCAATATATTTTGAACTGGGATATTATCACCTATAACCTTCTTTAAGCACGAAACACGAAAAACTAGGTGTACTTGCAAAGATGCAGGAAAATCCAATGTGTATTTCATAGTACCAATCTTTTGCAACACCTTATAAGGGACATAGTACTTTGGTGATAATTTATTGTCCTTATTAGCTTTCTTGAGGGACAACTGTTTGTATGGTTGTAGCCTTAAAAATACCCAATCCCCTACTTCAAAACTTCTTTCACTACGATGTTGATCTGATTTTTGTTTCATGCAATTTTGTGCCATGGTCAGGTTGTCCTTTAAGAGTTTGAGAACTTGTTGTTGATGCTCGATGTGATCTTCCACTGCTTGAACCTTAGATTTTTATTTTAGATAAGAAGTGATGGAAGGTGGGTGATATCCATAGAGTGCCATAAATGGTGTCATTTTTGGTGTAGTATGAAAGGAAGTGTTATAACACCATTTTGTCAAGGGTAACCATTTGAACTATTGTGTTTATTTATCAGAGACAAAGCAACGAAGGTAGAATTCCAGACATTTGTTCACTATCTCAGTTTGTCCATCAAATTGAGGATAATAAGGTGATCTATGAGACAATTGATTACCCAAACAAGAAAATAAATTTTTCCAAAAGTGTCCAGTGAAGATGGGATCTCTATCACTTACAATAATCTTTGGGCTTCCATGTTGTTATCACATGAGGTTGTCAAGGGTCTTATGTGATTGTTTTTAATACCTATGTCTATACCCTCATCTCATTTCTCTCTCTCTTTTCCCCACCACCAAGTCCTAGGGTCTTTCCATCTGACTGATAAAGTCATTTTCCCCCTTTGTTGACGACCTGGTTTCCCTTGGTGTCTTTCCCGACCAAGTCATGGCCCAAAGATTTTTTGTTTTTCGCGAAGAAGGATGAGCACTCATCATCATTTTGTATCGAATTACTGGTCATTTTGTTTCCTGAACCCACATCAAGTCATCCAAGTCCTTATTTACACAGGAAGCAACCATGGGCACAAGGCACATCACTCAAAGCGGTCTATTGCAGGATCGAAACAAGCAAGCATGAAGATTCAATTTTCAATGGTGGAGATCCCAGGAACAGTTCAGATCAGCAGCTCACATGTATTCGACATGTCAAAGTTGCACAAGGTTTAAAGACCAGGTGAAAGCCCCAAAATCACATATCAAGCACTACACATCCTTTCAGATTGGACAATCATGATTTACTTCGGGAGTTTGGGTGGGATTTTCGGCTTCCCCAATCCTAATTTCCTCCGAAAAGTGCTTTTTCCTGAAGTCATAGATCAAGCACCATGCGTCCTTTCAGATCAAATGATCATGATTTACTTTGGGAGTTTGGGCTTTGGGAGTCTCATCTTCCCCACTCCCATTTTCCTCCGAAGTCATTTTTCCCAAAGTCACTGACCAAGTGCCACACGTCCTTTCATATCAGACGATCATGATTTATGTCGGTAGTTTGAGCTTTGGGAATTTCGACTTCTCCACTCACATTTTCCTCCGAAGTGCTTTTTCCCAAAGTTGCAGATCAAGCGCTGCGTGTTCCTCCAGATCGAACAATCAATATTTACTTTGGGAGTTTTATCTCCTCCCCTATCGCTTTCATCCGAAGCGTTTTCTCCCGAATACCACATATCGCTGCCATGTGTCCATCCAAATATAATGGTGGTAGTTTTCTTTGGGACTCCAGGCTTCGCGAGTTTCAACTTCGTCGCTACTGTTTTCATCCAGAGTGTTTTCTCCCAGAGTTAACAGATCCCTGCTGCATGTCGTCCTCAGATCGATGGTCGTCATTCACTTTGGAGCTCTAGCTCTACATGCATACTGCCTTCAAGCTCTGAAGTGACAAATTATGTTGCAGTGATTAGTTCGGATATCTGGCGCTCTCGTCAGTAATGACACTTGGCATCCATCTAGTGATGACACATGGCACTCAGTCCAGGCACCTTTGGGCATATCATCTTCTTGTTTCATAGTGACACATGTCACCTCTCTTTTCATGACACATCAGCATAGTGATGTAATGCCACCACGTCAGATCATCCTCTGGGAAGTGTTCTTTTTCAGCGCCAAATTAGCACCATCTCCAAGCACAGTTAGAATGATCCTAAAATTGGTAGGTGAATAATCTTTAATGGTGGCGCTAAATTTAGCAGGAGCGTCCAAATCGCAGGTTGCGACTAGATCAATGATCACGTTTCATTGTGGGGATGCAACATGCTCGAACAATAAAATTCTTGAGCGGTCCTGCAATTGAAACTGTGGTATAGTAAAAGAGCTACATGGCAGAAGGTGGTGAATTGCGGACTCAAAAGTAGTGTGAATCCAAACCACCTTTGAAGGCTATGAAATCATGTTCTTATATAGCATCAAATTCGAGAGCAGTGTGTGGAATCCCCCTAGGCATTAAGCCTCATCACGATCTTGATGAAGGATCAGTTAATGAAAAGGAGTGGTGGTTGAAACCTTGACTCACTTCATAAATAGAAGGCATGGAGGGTCTGGCCATGGAGACAGAGATGTCAGCCCGAGGTACCATGGTGGACAAGTTTTCCTACAGGCCCATGCTGAGTTGAATTTTCATCTGACAGGAGGATACCCACACAATCTGACAAAATAAGATGTAGACAAAAGGATTTGAATGGAATGGTCATATCACACCTCTGTTAGTTGTGGACTGATCTGAGTATAAATATATCAGTTCAATATTTTTTTATGGTCGTCGAATGGTTGAGAAGAGCTCCCTAATGTCTAATTTTTTATGCCATAACTGTTCTCTAGTTATGTATCAAACTTGAGACTTTCTCGTTGATATAAGTCAGCGTCCCTCATCTCTTTGTAAAAAACCATGCTAAAACACTCGAGCATGGAGGATCCATTCGAGGGTTGTAGTTCTATTATAATGTATGTTTGATTACAGTATTGTTGTGACCAGTTTTAGTCAGCATCCTTGTTACCTTATTTCCCCCTTGTGCTGAAAGGCTCGAGAATGGAGGATCCAGTTGAGTTGTTGTAGTTGCATGATAATGTAGGTTTGATTATTATGCTACTGTGAAATATTTTAGTGTCTGAAACTTGAGTTCAAGAGTGCTCTTGAGCTTGCATTTTTCTTCACCAAGCTGCTTGAAGGCCGAATTCCAATATCAGTCTTGTTCACCTCTCCCACTAAGTCTTCTACTCACACTTAAACTCAAATCACTGACTGAAGTTAATGAGGACCTCACTTCCCTGCATTGCTTGTCTAGTTTCTGTGATTAAAATCATTCTTGTACTGAGTTTTTTCCATTTGACCTCCACTCATAAAACCAAAATCCACCAAACATTCTGATGGGTACTGGGCTTATCCTCTTGCAATCTGAGGGTGACGCTCAATGCTAACACATGTAGCTTTTGAACTTTCTCCATGAATGCAGTGGCAAATGTATTGGCTTTGAAAGGATGAGAGAGTACATAAAAGTGTGCGTACTTGGTCAGTCTATCAACAATCACCATGATGACACTCTTTCCTTCAGACTTCGGTAAGCTTGTGATGAAATCCATGGAAACCTCCTCTCAACGCTGACTTGGGATGGCTAATGTTTGTAAAACACTTGGGTTCTTAATTGTTTCCACCTTATTGTGTTGGAAAACCAAACATTCTACCATAAACCTTTGAACATTAGTTTTAAGCCATCCCAAAAAAATTCCTTCTTGACCCTATAGTAGGTTTTCAAAAGCCCCGAGTGCCCTCCTACTGGAGAGGTGTGAAATTCGAAGAGTACCTTTTGTTTGACTTGGGGTTTATTACATAAATATAAGTGATATTTGTACCATAGTGAATCAATTTTCCATGTAAATGTATCTGATGCATTGGAATCCTACTGCAACCTTTGAATGAGAGTCCACACGTTTTTGTCATTATTACATTCATCCCTCGCTTCTATTATCCAATAAGGTTGGATGATCGAGATAGAACAAAGAAAGGACTCAACATCTTCATCCTTTCTTGAGAGTGCATCTACCACAACATTTTGCTTCCCTTTTTTGTAGATGATTTCAAAATCATAACCCAACATCTTGGTCACCCAGTTTTTTTGTTCTTTTGAAGATAATATTTGTTCCAAGAAGTATTTAAGACTATCATGATCTATTTTGACCTTGAACTTCCTACCTATTAGGCAAGGGCGCCATTTCTTCAATGCATGTATTATTGTCATCATTTCCTTCTCATAAATGGGTTTGTGTAAGTCCTTTCCCTTGAGTGGCTGACTTTCAAAAGAAAGGGACCTTCCTTCTTGCATTAGAACAACACAAATTCCATTTCCCGAGGCATCACATTCCATAATAAAGGTTTTTGTGAAGTCTGGTGTGGTAAAGATAGGAGATTTGCACATCGCTTCTTTAAGTTGTTCAAAATATTGAGTTTCCTCTGGAGTCTATGAAAATTCATCCTTTTTAGTTAATGTCGTTAAAAGTGTTGGTATTCTTCCATATTTCCGAACAAAATTGTATTAGTAACCTAGAAAACACAAAAATCCTCTAAGATTATTCAATGTTTTGGGAATCGACCAGTCCATCACGGCCTTAATATTGTTAGGGTCTACCTTGACACCTTCATGAGATACAATATGACCCAAATAATCTACCTCCTTCACCCCAAAGAAACATTTGGATGGTTTGGAATATAGTTGTTTCTCCTTTAGTAGTTGTATCACCTTGTCAACATGTCAAACATGATCCTCCCAAGACTTGCTATAGATTAGTATATCATCAAAAAATACTAACACAATTTTTCGAAGGAATGGCTTGAAATGGAATTTATCAACCCTTGGAATGTGGAAGGTGCATTCATAAGGCCAAAAGGCATGGCCAAAAATTCAGAATGGCCTTCATGAGTTCGAAATGTTGCTTTTGGGATATCTGCATCCTTCATTCTTATCTGATGATACCTTGAACGAAGATCCAACTTTGTGAAATACATTGCTCCATGTAGTTCATCTAACAATTAATCAATGATGGGAATGAGAAACTTATCTTTAATATTGATCTTGTTGATCTCTATATAATTTGGACACATATGCCATGAGCCCTCTTTCTTGAGTACTATTACCATTGGTGTAGAGTAAGAACTTTGGCTAGGTCTAATAATACTATAATCTAACATTTCTTCAACCATACGCTCAATTTCACTCTTCTGGGCTGAAGGGTATCTGTAAGGCCTAATGTTAGGAGGAACACTCCCAGGAATTAGGTGAATAGCATGGTCATGATTTCAAGTGGGTGGAAGACCTCTGGGAATATATTCAAATACTTTGTAATGTTGATCAATGATCCATTGGAGATCTAGGGGAATATATGGCTTAGATGTTTGAACATATAGTGAGCATAGTTGTACAATTACACCTTGATTCCCCTTCTTCAATAATTTTTTCATGCCATTAGAGATTATCACCTTACTGGGTTTCTGCGTGATACCCCTTAACTCAATTTCCTTTCCTACCAATGAAAATTTCATGAAAAGTTCTCTAAAATTAAAATCCATTGTTCCCAATGATTGTAACCATTGGAATCCTAGTACGACATTAGCACCACCCATGGGTATAAAAATCATTGGACAATTCATTACATATTCCCCCATAGTAAGATTGATCTTATGGAATTTTCCTGAGAAATTGATAGTTTCTCCATTTGCAATCATTACTTGAAGCTTTGGTGTTGGATATATAAAGAAATTGAGATCTTTGGCTAATTTATAGTGAATGAAATTATGAGTACTACCAGAATCAATTAGGACTATTACCTTTTTCTTTTTGATATATCCTTCAATCTTGAGGGTTTGAGGAGTGCTAATTCCAACCAATGCATTACATGATATCGTGGGAGTCAAATCTTCTGAAGAAATCTCTTCTACATTTTCATCTTGATATGGTTCTTGTTCTTCTTCCTCTTCACAATATATATAGAATAATTTCTTCTCACCACACTTATGTCTCTTACTGTACTTACTGTCACAATTAAAGAATAAACCTTTTGCTTTTCTTTCCTCCAATTGTTGATGTGTCAACCTTGTAGGTTGAGGTGTTTTAGAAGAAGGAACATTATTCTCTCGATAAATGTTAGGAGTGGTCCTTCTAGTACCCATAGCCATATTTTTACTTTCAAGATTTCTCGCCACCCTGAACACATTCATCCCTTCTAGGTCTAAAAATTTCATTTTGTACTTCTATGATACATATTCTCTACAATTCCACAGGTATAATCAAAATTGGATGTGCCAAGTGGAAGTTATGGTAACTTCTCCACACCTTGCTGATTGATTTCCCTTCTAGGAGAGTGTACTTGTAAAGTGTGCCAAGAGCACAATATATGATATTTTATTCTAAATCTTGTACCATGAATAATAATACTTTCCAGTGTCCAATGAAACTAGTCTCACTTAATTTGGATAGTCACTGAAGAAGATATCACTATTTTACTTGGAACACCTGTTTGAGACTAGTTAGATGCCCTATCTTACATAAGGTGTATATACAAACGTAGGATGACCCAGAAGATTGTATTTTTATCATAGATACCTTGATAATTTAAATGAATACCCTACAGGTTTGAGGGTTTGAAACACCACAAAAAACGTTTTATAGCAAAAATTATGAGATGACTAAATTCAGGATGATTCCAGAACCCTATATTACACAGGATATATCTCTGAAAGTATAAGGCCTCAAGAGATTAAATTTCATCCCCACGTACCTTGAAATGTCTAATAAATATCCTCCAAGGGGGTCCTTCTGAAATGTCATAGAAACAAAGTTATAACGAAATTTCCAAGGTGTCTCATATACATCAATGAAACCCCAAGACCTTGAGCTCTGATACCAAATGTTAAGAACTAAATATCAGAATATCATAAAAAAATATCAGAATAAGTACTCAAGGCCTTGAAAAAGAGATGATTTTAGATAATAACCCTCTTCAAGGGGGAAACCTCCTTATATACCGCATAAATTTTGAAATACAAGATAATTCCAAATAAAAATGCCTCCTTGGTATATATAGGAGACTAGGAGGTACAATTATGACTAATGGACCCAAGACGACATAAATAAAATAACATTACTAATGTAATATGCCCCAATTAAGGGGTAATGTACCACTACTTAGGGCTTAACAAAAACGTTTGGGAACAAGACTACTTTAGTTGAAATTGAAAAGAATCAAGCAGTTAGGTGATATTAAATATCATAAATTTTAATTTCAAGTGTTGGCCACAAGGGTGGAGAACATAAGTTAGGAACATTTGTTGGAAGCTTACATGGGTGGATTAAAGGATTAAACATGAGCTTTTATTAAAACATCCTAAAAATATTATGGAGGCTATGCAATTTTCTCGTCATATTCAAGCCAAGAAAAAATCTACATACAAGTATACCACTAGAACATATGTCGTATGCAAAGATCGATTTGGGGTTAATAGGGAAAACCTACCTCAACCTACTCAAATATCATAGAAGGAAATGGAGGAAATAAGAGAAAAATGACTATGCTTTGGTTGTAATAACAAATGATCAAAAGGGAATAGAGGTCCATAAACAAAATTGTTCACCTTGGAGAATAATGATGAAGAGGAAATCAAGGCATCTATACAAACGGATGATGAAGAACTTGATAACTTAAAAGAGTAGGAAAAATATGTAGAAATTTTGAACAATAATGACATGTGTGAAATATATGTTCATGCATTTGCAGGTTTTTCAACACCTCAAATCCTTAATATTATAGGATACATTAAGAATCAAAGGTTCACAGTGCTTATTAATTCAAGGAGTACCCATACAGTCATTGTTAAAATATTAGCAGAGAGCCTCAATTGTTTTGTGTATCCAATGACAATTTTTTTATTTTTGGTTTCTAATGGTGGTAGTATTGGTTGTGGAGGAAAATACCACAACATTAAACATAGTACCAAAGAATATAATTTAGAAATCCCAATGTATACCATTCCCATTAGAGGAATAGATGTTGTTATTGGGATTCAATGGTTTAGAGCATTAGGTACAATTTCTAAGTATTATAAGGAATTATTCATGAGATTTTAATTGGAAGGAATTCAATATGAAATCAAAGGGTTAAAATATGCACCTTCTGAGGTCATCATCTCTCATATAATGGAAAATATCCTAAAAAGGGGTAGTAGGGGACTTGTTGTTAGACTTTGTTCTATGGAAGTAAATTAGGGAGATGAAAATATTTCAGAGGAATTAAAATGCACTTTAGAAAAGAACCATAGGGTCTTCTAAGAAATTTGAAAAGGGTCTTCCATATAGGGATCATGCACATCAAATTGAACTAATACTTGGAAGTACTCCTCCCAATAAAAGGCCTTATATATATCCTCATCAAAAGAGGGGGGGGATTGAAAAATGGTACAAGACATGATGGATTCAGGTATTATTCAACCAAGTAGTAGTTCATTTTCATCTCTAGTAGTTATGGTGAGAAAAAATAAAATTCTTGGAGGATGTGTCTTGATTATAGAGATCTGAACAATATCACTATGAAGGATAAATTCCCTATTCCAAATATTGATGAAAATTTTGATGAGCTTAATGGAATGACTTATTTTATAAAGTTAGATATTAAATTAGGATACCACCAAATCAAATTAAGAAAAAAGACATTCCCAAAATAGCTTTTAGAACACATGAAAGGCACTACGAGTTCCTAACCATGCCATTTGGGTTAACTATTGCTCTTTCTACTTTTCAAAGCCTTATAAACACAAAATTTTGACCACAAATTATAAAGTTTGTTTTGGTTTTATTTGATGATATACTTATTGATAGGCTTTTCAATTACTTCCTAATTAATTTAGTAATCAACTGAAGAGTTGTGAACTTAATTATCAATATGAAGTTGTATTTTACTTATGAATTATTGTGCACCATGTATGCAAGTACAATGTTTTAATTTCCAATGAGTTGTAGTACTTGCAAATTAATATCACAAAGAAAGATATTGAAATGCTTTAACAAGTCATTGATTTGAACTATGCTAAATCCACACTTGAAAAAATAAAAGAACATGTTGCAGGGAAGTAAATGGCACTCTTGCAAGAAAGTAAATCAAATTTGCGAAAAATTAAATCACTCTTGCAAGAAAGTAAATCACACTTGTAGAAAAGTAAATCACTCTTGTAGAAAAATAAATCACACTTGTGGAAAAGTAAATCACTCTTGCAGGAAAGTAAAGGTGACTTGTCCAAGTATTAAAGTTATCTTGATTATAGTGATATCTATGTTATGGCTCATGTACATCAAATTATAAGAATCAATCCACACTATGCTTATAAACAAGGAAAATAATCTATCTCAATTGTCAAACCACACAATTGTTAATTAGAAATCTAGATGCAAAGTTGTAGCAATGAGAGTTGCAACAACAAGGGTTGCAATTGCTAGAGTTGTAGCAACATGAGTTACATCAACCAAAATCGCAACAAGGTAATAGTAATGCTACAACAAAGTTAAATAGAGGAATTGCTGGAAATAAATGGTAATGAATGAATATGTTATAGCTACACTTCAACCATTCAACAAATAAGGTTCAAAAATGTCCTCACAAAGTGGCAGGGACAAAGTTACAACAATGTGGAAACAATGCAATATTTTTATACAGGAATTGCTGGAAATAAATAAGGAAGAGAAACTAGAACTACTTTCTTATCAATCGAAGATCAATACCCTGCAATGTTAGCAATAAAAAACTACAACAATGGAGAACAACGAGATGATAATGAAGGAATTGTGGGAAATAGATAAGAAAATATAAATGCAATTATAACTACTTTTATGAACTGTAAAATATACAAATAGTACCATTTAAATTCTTTCATTGTGGTAAAGTTGTTCATTTTACTTCTAAATGTCCCTTTAAAGGAAATAACACTAATGAAAAGGAAAGAAAGGGCAAGGATAAACCTATCAATTTAAAAAAGTATTTTAAAAGGAACTGTTTCTATTCAAAGGAGGACAACAACTTTGAGGAAGAAGAAGAAGAGCTGGATCTAATTCAGGATGAAAAAATTCTAATGGATTTGGAAAAACACAAATATGATCAAATATACACAAAAGAGTGTGAAGTTGTAGTAGACATGGAAGGAGAACTCATCGGTGCTCTGGAGGAAATATCCCGACTCAAGAAAAATAACATACTAAGAAAAGAACAGTTGCGGATCTACAAAGACAAAGACAAAGACAATGAGGTCATTGAAGAAATAGTCATCTTAAAAAATCAGCTAGAAGAAACCAAAAGAAAGGAAGAAGTATTGATAAATCAAATAAAAGAAAAGGAGAATATCTATGACAAATTAGAAGCATAAATAGTTTCCTTACGAAAAGCTATAGAGACTCAAATAAAATTCATCAAAGGATTTGAAACTCTATATAGCATTCTAAGAAATTAGAGATCACTATATGACAATACAGGGTTGGGATATAAGGAAAGTAAAAAAAAATTCAAAGGTGAGTCAAGAACCAACATGACAACCAATGAGAATCCTACAAGCTATGCAAATTCTCTCAAGGGAAACAACAATTAACCTAATCAAGAAAATGATGAAAAGAAGAAGTAGTATGAACTGAATCATGCCAACTATGACGCAAGGAAGCAACATGTCCATGGATATTATCAAGTTGGAATAGAAAGACCGATTCCTACAAGTAAGTTTTTCATTACAAGGAATCCAAATTTTTTCTATAGATATTGTTTCTCTTGTGGAAAATTTGGACATAGGGATGTAAGTTGCAGATTTGTTAGATATAACAAAAGTATAGGTAAGATATTCAACAAACCTCTAAAGGCTATTGTTCAAAATTATTTCAATAATGCCTTCTCTCCTTTACCAAATGACCCCGAATGCCACATATGCAATAATTTTTAAAACAAGGCAAGTGAATGCAGAAGCAAGTTGTTTCCTATCTTTAGGCAAGACAAACAAGAATATTTTACCAAGGTTTGGAGGAAGAAAAATAAGAGTGAAGTAAATTTTGGACTAGCTCTATATGCCAAAAATAAAGAAAACCAATGGTACATTGGCTGTGGCTTCTCCAAGAACCATGGATGATTTTAGGGTCTAAATTTCGCTCATGGGCTAATTTTCCATGGTTTTTCCAAAAATGAGATTCTCTATTTTAAAAATGATTCGCCCAAATTCTATAGGATAACATTATTTTACCTTAAAAATCGCCAAAATTTTATAAAAACTATATAAAATCCTTGGAAATTTGAATTTTTTTACAAAAATATCACCAAACATTTATAGTTGGCATATGGAGGATTAGTAAGATTCGCCAAGGTTTCTACATTTTAAAATAAATTTCCATCCTTAAAATCATCCTTGCCAAGAACATGACATGAGACAAAATTAAATTTGAATTATTAACTAAAGAAAAAGGTGGTAATGTCACTTTTGGAAACAATGCTCCAGCCAGAATAAGAGGAAAAATAATTGTTGTATTAGATGAAGATAAAAAGGGAAAGACCAAAGCTCAAAATGTGTTGTATGTTGATGGTCTAAAACATAACTTATTAAGTGTAAGTCAAATGTGTTACCAAGTACACAATGCTATTTTTCATTCAAGAGGATGTAAGGTAATGGATGAAAATACATGGAAGACTGTTTTTAAGGTAGTCAAAACATGAGGGAATGCATATGTTCTAGAAGAAGGCAAAGAAAAATGTTGCATTGGTAAAACTGATGAGATATGGATTTAGCACAAAAGAATACATCTTCTTAGTTTTGATCATCTTGTTAAGCTAGGAAGAAAAGATGTTGTGAGAGATATGCCTAAGATCTTTAAACCTGAGAATATTGTTTGCAAGTCATGTCAGTTTGGAAAATAGTCAAGAGTTCAATTCAAGGAAAGAGAATACTCCACTACTCGACCTCTTGAACTGACTCATATATATATTTCTGGACCTATGAGTACACAATCTCCTCAAGGTAAAATATATTTCATTCTATTAATTGATGACTATACCAGAATGGATTGGGTTGGATTGTTGAGGCATACATTTGAGGCTTTTGAAAAATTCAAAATATTCAAAGAAAAGGTAGAAAATGAAATGGACTTAAAAATAAAATTTCTAAGATCAGACGGAGGAAGAGAATTCACATCTGATGAATCCAACAGTTTTTGTGAAAAACACAGGATTCGAAGACAATTTGTTATTTCCAGAACCCCTGAGTAGAATGGATTAGTGGAAATGATGAATGGAATGGTTCAAGAAATGTCTAGGGCCACGCTTGATGATTCAAAAGTATCTGTAACCCTTTGGGGAGAGGTTGTTCAAACTATTTTCAACATTCTCAATAAGGCACACATAAGATTAAGCAGTGAAAAACCCCCCATGAACTATGGCATGGCAGACCATCATCAATAAAGCACTTCAAAAATTTTGGCAGTAAATGATACATTAAAATAAAGGAAGACAACTTAGGAAAGTTTTACTCTAGAGATGATGACGGTATCATGTTAGGATACTCCTACAGAAGTAAAGGATACAACTGCTTCAAAAAAAGACTCCACAAGATAGTTGAAAGTATAGATGTAAATGTAGATGAAGGAGAATTTCATCCAATAAGACACCAACATCATGATGAACAAAAATATGAAAACATGAACGAGGATCAAGAAATAAAGGATTCAAAAGAAGAGGAGAGAATGGAAAAATCACAACCAAAGACTCTATCAAGGTATGTTCAAAAACATAATCCAGAAATTTAGATTCTTGGAAATAAGGAAACATGTGTACAAACTAGAAGAAAATGTATAGATACATACACCTCTACAATTTTGCATTGTTGTCCATGATTGAACCTCAAAATTTCACGCAATAAAGTCAAGATGACCACTGGGTCAAAGCCATGAATGAAGAACTAGACCAAATAGAGAAGAAAAAGACATGGGATCTTGTCCCAAGATAAAATGACAAGAATGTAAATGGCACTAAATGGGTATATAGAAAAAAGTTAAATGAAGATGGACAAATAGTTAGAAACAAGGCCAGATTGGTACGCAAAGGGTGTGCTCAAGTAGGAGTGGACTTTGAAGAAACTTTTCCCCTATTGCAAGAATTGAAGCTATTGGGATGTTTTTGGCTTTTGCATGCTACAAAAAATTCAAATTCTACCATGTGGATGTCAAATTAGTATTCTTGAATGGTGATCCCGAGGAACAAGTTTATGTGGAGAAAACAAAAGGTTTTCTGCTAAATGAAAAAAAGGATTATGTCTGCCATTTAAAGAAATTCATGTATGGGATAAAACAAGATCCAAGAGATTGTTATTATGGACTCGACAGATATCTACACCAACAAGTTTTTAAAAAGGGAACACATGATATCAACTTATACATCAAGGATGAAGGTGATGACTTTTTAATTATTGTAGTATATGCTAATGATATTATTTTTGGTAGTAACATTGAATTAATGAGTAAGAAGTTTTCAATTGAAATGCAACAAGAGTTTGATATGTCCATTTTAGGAGAACTCTTGTTCTTTCTTGGCTTATAGATTCATCAATCAAAAAAATGAATTTTTATTTCCCAATGTAAATATCTCAAGGAAATGTTGAAAATTTTTGGCATGGAAAATTGCACACCAGTAAGAACTCCCATGACTACTAGTTGCAAACTCAACAAAGAGGATGATTCTCTAGAAATAGATCAAACCATGTACATGTCCATGATAGGAACTTTACATCATCTCATAGCTTCAAGGCCCGACATCATGCAAGTTGTTGGTTTGGCAGGTAGGTTTCAGTCCAATCCGAAGGAAACTCATGTTCTTGCAGTCAAAAGAATATTCAGGTACATGCAAGGAACTATTGATTATGTATTGTGGTATCCCAAAAATAGAGACCTCCTTCTTAGAGCTCATACAAATGTATATTGGGAAATAAGTATCGATGATATAAAAAGCACTAATGGAGGTGCATTTTTCCTTGGCAGTTGTTTAGTATCCTGGATCAACAAGAAACTGAAGGATCGGATCCTGTCACTGAGAGGGGGGGGGGTGAATCAATGACACAATTATTATATAAATTTTTATTTTATTAATGAAAACTAAATTTTAACACAATATTTATTGTGGAACCCAAATGGGAAAACCAAAAAATATTTTCTATTAACTGCAAAATTTTGTTTTACATGTTACATAGAAGGAATATATTCTTCCTTTTTGATCAACACCAATTGATCAGGATGCACCCACACCCTTTTTTCACCAGCACCAGCTGGTAGGAGGCTTCGACCCCCTGTTTAGTCAGCTAAAATTGACAAGGAAGAACCAACTCCCTTTGCAGGCACCAACATACCCTTGCACCACCCAACCACCCTTTGTTTTCTGAATTTGGATAAACTTTTGTATCAAGTCTTTACTTCATCTCTCTCTGCTTCTGTGATTTATATATCTTTTGATTCACACTGCAGAGACAAATTCTTCTCAACACTCTTCCTCACTTATATAATCTTTAAAACAGTGTGAGAGTGATACACTGTGTCCCTTTGTTCAAACCATCACACCTCTTCATTTTAACTTAACCATAATCACCATTTATTATTCTTACCGTGAAGGATTTTCATAAATTGATCACAGATATGGATCAATTTCATCTTTTAAATCGATCTCGAATCTCTGCAATTATTTCAAAAACCAAGATATAAATCTCGTTCATATTATTACTGTGAAGGATTTTCATAAATTGATCATAGATATGGATCAATTTCATCTTTTAAATCGATCACAAATCTTCTGATGATGCATCTTTCCTCTGAATTTATTCTCCCCCTTTGACATCAATGGAAAATGGTTGCTTCCGCTGTGGTAAAGCTCTGTCTGACTGTATACTCCTGATCCGAATTTAAACACGGGTAACTTATCCTACAATCATTCTTTTCCTGTCATAACTGAATGACTCCTTTTGACTTTGATTGTTGTCTACCCCTAATTTGATGCCAATTCATGCATTTTTTTTTTTGAAATTTAGGTTGGAAGAAGGATTACTCCCAATTTTTTCCTGAGATGTTCAAATACATCTTTGCTTAAGGGTTTTGTGAAAATATCTGCCACTTGTTCTTGTGTTGGAACATATTCCAATTTAATGTTCTTATTTTTAGCCTGATCTTTTAGATAGTGGTATTTCATGGGAATGTGTTTTGATTTGGAGTGTTGAAGAGGGTTCTTGGAGAGACTTATCACACTTGTATTATCACAATGGATAGTAGTAGGTTCTTCAAATACTATTTTGATGTCTTGTAAGGTTTGTTTCATCCACTCCACTTGTGTGCAACATTCTGTTGTTGCAATATACTCATCTTCCATTCTAGAAAGAGAAATTGAGGATTGTTTCTTTCTTATCCAAGCTACCAATGATTCTCCTAAAAAGAATGCTCCTCCACTTCTACTTTTTTTTTCATCTACACTACCTACCCAATTTTCATCTGAATAGGCTTTAAAAGTGAATGAATCCTTGCTAGGGTAACAAAAACCAAGATCTATGGTTCCTTTCAGATACCTAAAGATTCTTTTTACAACTTGAACATGGATCTCCTTTGGTTCTGCTTGGAATCTATCCACCATCCCAACTACTTTCTTGACATCAGGTCTGGAAGCTGTTACATAGAGTAAAATCCCAATCATTGATCTGTAGTGTTTTGGATATACATCTTTGGACACATCTTCCTTGCTTAGTTTGCATCCAAATTTCATAATTGTACTAATAGGTTTGCAATCCTCTAACTAGAATATATTAAGAATATATTTAACATACTTAGATTGATGGATAAAGAATCCTCTTTTGGACTATATTATTTGTAGCCCAAGAAAGAAATTTAGTTCACCAAGCAAATAAATTTCAAATTCTTACTGCATCCTCCTAGAAAAGTCCTTACTCATTTTTTCATCATCACTGCCAAATAAAATATCATCAACATATACTTCCACAATAATCATGTTATTACCAACAATTTTACAATAAATATTGATGTCTATTGATCCTCTTTTAAGGCCTTTTTTTTGTAAATAAGACTCTAGCCTTGCATACCATGATCTGGGTGCTTGTTTTATCCCATAGAGTGCTTTCTTTAATTTACAAACATAGTCTCCTATGTTGGTTAATTTGAATCCTTCTGGTTGCTCAATATAGACTTCCTCTTCTAAGTTTCCATTTAGAAATGTTGACTTGACATCCATTTGGTACACTTTAAATTTTCTGTAGCCGGAGAAAGCTATGAACATCCTAATTGCCTCTAATCTGGCCACAAGTGAAAATGTTTCTTCATAGTCTACTCCTTCAATCTGAGCATATTGTTTACATATTAATCTGGCTTTGTTCCTAATTACTTGCCCATTCTCATTCATTTTATTTTTATACACCCATTTAGTTCCAATGACATTTTTATTTTTTGGTCTTGGAACTAGTTCCCAAGTTTGATTTTTTTCAACTTGGTCCAATTCTTCATTCATAGCATTGACCTAGTTCTCATATTTACATGCCTCTTTGATTGAGTTGGGCTCAATTTGTGACAAAAGTGCGATTTATGTTTGATACAAAAATTGTCTTCTTGTGTGCACTCCATCACTCTTATTTCCAATAATCATTTCTTCATGATGATTCTTTTGAGTTATTCTTGAGGGTGTTTTTGTGTCTCTTCTTGGAGATTCTTCTCTTATCTCTTCTTCTTGAATATATTCTTCGTCTTCACTAGTATCCATATCATCCTCTTCCCTTTATTTTTTATTCTCTTCTACTTCTTCTGCTTGTGTACCAATTGACTCATCATCATCTTCATCTTCACTGTCAAGTATAATTTCTTGATTTTTGATCCTTATCATTTTTACATCATCCACCTTGACATCTACACTCTCAAAAATCTTGTGTAATCTAATATTGTAGTATCTAGATGCTTTCTTGTTAGAAGCATATCCAAGAAAAAATATTTCATCAGATATGGCATCAAATTTTCCGAGATTCTCATCAAGCCTTTTGATGTAGCACTTACTTCCAAAGACTTTGAAGTATTTTAATGATGGAGGTCTTCCAAGCCATAGTTCATAAGGTGTCTTATTACTATCAATCCTGAGTTGACCTCTATTCAATATGTATACTGCAGTTCTTACAACTTCCCTCCAATATCCATCAGACAATTTTGCATCATTAAGCATAGTCCTTGCAGCCTCCTGAACTGTTCTATTCCTTCTCTCAACAATCCCATTTTGCTGAGGTGTTCTAGCAGCAGAGAATTGTCTTTTTATTCCATGGGTTTCACAGAAGAGATCAAACTCTTCTGTGTTGGTTGTGGAGCCTAATTATCTTCCTGATTTATAGGTCTTTTACTTTCAGCCATGTTTATACCCCATGAAGTATTTACACCCCAGAAGTATGTACACTCTTCCATGTGGGGGAGTGCAGAGGGGGGGTAACCCCTCTGCGGGGTCCAGGGGGCCTATCCCCTCGGCTAGGGGGTCTGGGGGCAAGCGGGCCCCTGAAGAAAAAATTGCCTTATAAAAGTATATTGTAATTTCATTGTAAATCTGGACCGTTCATTATAAGGTCACAGATCTAACAGTAGAGATTATGTTAGGGTTTTTTTCCCTAGAAAGAAACCCTCTTTTATGAGGGAAATGTATTGCGGCTACGGTTGATGGTGAATATTGTATTCTGAGAGAGGAGACTGTGAGAGAAAGAAGAGGAAGTTACAACGAGTTTTGCTGTAGGTTGTATCCCTTCCTTTGCTGGATAATAATAAAGGAAGGACCTGGCAATTTCTCTGGTGGACGTAGCCCACACTCGGTGAACCACGTAAATCTGTGTCTCTCTTGTATTGTGTGTCTTCTGTGTTTTGTTTCTGCATTTGTTTTATTCTATTGCTCCGCGGTCCTGTTTTTCTAACAACTGGTATCAGAGCATAAGGTAACTCACAGGAAAAGAGGGTTCCTGGTTCGAGTGGGAGCAATGTCGGAAGATGGAAAGTTTAGGGTCGAGAAATTTAACGGCCAAAACTACCAGTTATGGAAGTTGTAGA
The DNA here is from genome assembly GCA_009831015.1 of Picea engelmannii. Classification (NCBI taxonomy): domain Eukaryota; kingdom Viridiplantae; phylum Streptophyta; class Pinopsida; order Pinales; family Pinaceae; genus Picea; species Picea engelmannii. The sequence goes on from ML777641.1 coordinate 602,614, forward strand.
TGGAAGACTATTTATATCAGAAGGATCTATTCCTACCATTGAGCGGAGTAGCAAAGAAGTTGGCGGCCATGAAGGATGAAGAATGGGATATTCTTGACAGAAAGGCTCTAGGAATGATACAACTGAGCCTGGCAGTGTCGGTGGATTTCAATATTTCGAAAGAAAAGACAACGAAGGGTTTGATGGACGCGTTGGACAAATTGTATGAAAATCCATCAGCATCAAATAAGGTATTTCTAATGAAGAGATTATTTAATATGAAGATGTCGGAAGGTGGGTCTGTTGCAGATCAGTTAAATGAATTTAATACGGTTACTAATCAACTAAGTTCTGTAAAAGTGGAATTTGATGATGAGGTT
>ML777641.1:637429-667843 GCA_009831015.1 Picea engelmannii
GAAGGACCTGGCAATTTCTCTGGTGGACATAGCCCACACTGGGTGAACCACGTAAATTTGTGTCTCTCTTGTATTGTGTGTCTTCTGTGTTTTGTTTCTGCATTTGTTTTATTTTATTGCTCCGCGGTCCTGTTTTTCTAACATTTTGAAGTGAATTCACCACCATTTTCTGATCCAAGGCATTATATTTTTGTCTCCTTTTCATTTTCAACAAGGGTTTTAAAGGCTTTGAATTTGTTAAGTGCTTTTGATTTTTATTTGAGAAAAAATATCCAACCCATTCTAGTAAAATTATCAATGAACAACATAAAGTAGGACTCTCCTTGCAAAATCTTGGTCCTTGTAGGTCCACAAAGGTCAGTGTGAACAAGCTCTAAAGGTTTTAAGGTTGCGTATTCGTTTTCTTTGAACCTTATTCTAGTTTTCTTTCCGAGTTGACAGTGTCTACACATAGTATTTGATGGCTTTATGATCTTTGGAAAGTTTCTTACTGCACCAAGATTGTCGACTTTCACTAGATTGTCAAAGTTAATATGCCCCAACCTTCTATGCCATATCCAACTTTCATCAACTAGATTCATATGACATTCCTCATTCAATTTTTCATCTAGTATATACAAATTTTTGGGAGTTCTAGGAGCAGTACCAACCAATTTTCCCGTGTCTTCTCTCCTAATCACACATTTTGGGAATCAAAGATGCAAAAGTTCCCTTGATCACATGTTTGGATGACACTTAATAGGCTAGGTTTCTGTTTTTCAACAAGAAACACATTCTTGGCTTTGTCTTTTCCCAAAATCACAGTGCCTTTCCCAAGTATGCTACTTGAAGCATTGTCACCAAATGTAACTTTACCTTTTTGTTTCTTTAAGTTCAGAAACTTGTCCTTGTTTCCTATCATATGTTTTGAGCACCCACTGTCACATACCATATTTCTTCTTTATCTTAGGATTTTAATGCAATAATACATTCCCTCTTTGATATTTTTTTGTTTCCAAAGCTTCTTTTGCTCTCTAATGAATCTTGGTTGTTCTGAGATTTCCATTAATCTGCAATCACTGGCCTTATGTCCATAGTTATTACATTTGAAGCATTCTAGGTCCCCTTCTTGTAGAGGTGTAAGGGAGTTATAGTTTCTTCTTTTGACTTGATTCACTGCTTGGTTATCTTTATGATTATAATTCTTAACCCTCAATTTTTTCCTTCTATATGTTCTACAATTCATAGCTTTGTGTCCGAAATTAGAGCATGCAAAGCACTAACCAAATAAAATGCAAGGATACCTGTTTTGATAGAACTTCTTTGGTATTTTCTTATCTTCCTTCTTGATGGGTGGAAGTGGTCCTCTGGAGTTCTGATCATTTATTGTCTTCTCTTCATTTTTCTTCCTGAATGTACCGAGAAGAGTATCTGCATAAGATTTTGAATTAACATGACTTTCTTCTTGAGAATAGCCTATTCCATTTTTATTACCTGAATCCCTTTGTGTGGTAATAATCTTATCTAATATTTTGGAGCTATTTTCATATTTTGTTTGAATGAGTTTTTCATCATGTTCTTTTCTCAGGTGAACTATTTTTTCCTCCATTCTTTCACAGGTTATTTGCTTTTCTTTAAGAGACTTTTCCAGATTTTCTTCGATCCTATTTGCTTCTAGGATTTGATTTTTTAGGTTTCTCATGAATTTCTCCATCTCCTTTTCTTTCTGTTCATGTTTTTCCTTTTTTTCAATTACATAACTTTTCAGTTGTCTATATCTGGTTTTGTATTTTCTTAATTCATCCAAGGCACTAAGAAGTTCTTCTTCCATATTAACTTATGCTTCATCTTCTGACTCTTTCTCATGTTTAGTTTATTCTATCTCATTATAATCTTCAATACCTAGAAAAAGGACTTCATCATCATTAGATTCATCACTGTCACTGGACTCTGATGAACTGTTGTTTTCTTCTTTTGAGTAGAAATTCTATTTTTCTTTGTAAATTGTTTTCTTGTAGTTGGATTTTTCCTTCTTCTTGTATTGTTTAGTTTTTTTTTCTTCATGCTTAGGGTCCTCCTTGGGATAGGGACACTTGGCTGCAAAGTGGCCAATCTTGCCACAGTTAAAGAATTTGAAAGGGAGCTTGCCTTTGTACTTACCTGCTCCTTTATGAAGTTTTCTAATAAAATTGGCTTCTTCCACATCAGATTCTTCATGATGGCTGGATTGAGGTTTTTTCTTCTGACTTTTTTTTTTCTTGAGCACCTTGAAGGCTTCCTCTCCTTGTGGGAGGTTATCATGACCTAATATTAACTCTATTAGATTTGTTTAGATTGGGAGGTACTCTGCATGTTTTGTCTTGTATGCGGATGTTACCTTAATATTTGCACTACCAAGCACTTGACTATGTAATAGTTTTTATAAAGTTGTTTTAAGTGGTTCTTTTAGTAAAGTGACTTTTTAATAAAGTGTACCTTCTATTTTTAAAGTGACTTTATTTTCATAAAGCACTTATGTAATAAAGTGAAATTCACTTTAATTTTAAATGAAACATTTTGGAGGGAATGGATCATGACCCTTGATCATGAAAAAGGCAAGATCTAATCTTGGCCTTTGGATCTAGGGTTGGGAAGGTGAAAAAACACTTTTGGGGGGAAAAAGTCATTTTCAGATTATAAAAGAATGCATTGGGTAGTGTGCAAGACATGTAGTGAAGACATCGGGAGGATGTTGAGAGCACATTGAGAGGAGAGTTAGAGAGATTTTCCGAGCATGCTCTAGAGAGGAAAGTGAGCAACAAAGAGGGCACATTTTTCGAGGAAAGTGGGCACGATTCCTGAGAAAAAATTTCTGTGAATTTTTGGATGAACTTTTTTTTTGCTGTGGGAGGTCGTACTGTACGGATCCGTACAATCATACGGATTTGGCACAAAAATTGAGAAAATTTAGGCATGGATTTCTATTTTCTATTCGCTATTTTTGGGCCATATGGAACAGTCCATACAACTGACTGTGGGCATGGAAAATGAGGCAGAAGAGGACGGACTGTGGTACGGTTTTGGCACAGAAAACGAGGCAGATTTCTGTGGGATAAATTTGGTGTTGTGAGGTATTTTCCTTGGTTGGAAATGTAGATTTGCTGCTATTTTGTACTTTCCTGAAGCATAATAATAAGATCTATCTCTCTCTCGTTGGGTTTCCCCACATTGGGGTTTTACCTGGCATTTGCCTAAATTTCTTAGTGTTATTGGGTTGTTGTCCACTGTGTTTTTCCGTTGCATATTTTTTTCTTAGCAATGTGTATTTCTGCTTATGGAAATATCTGAATGTGGGTTTTTTCATTTATGAAGTTTATGAAGATAGTTATCTCTAGGTTGCTAAGTGTTTGACAAAATTTCAGTTTGCTGATTTTAGTCATTAAAAATCTACATGGTATCAGAGCTTGTTCTCTGAAGTTCAATGGGTATCATTTTGGCACTTGGGATAGAAAGTGATTTGTTGTTGTATTTGCTTGAAGAAGGTAGAAAAGGTTCTTTTTCAGGTGGACAAAGATGACAAGAATATTTCTCTTGTGGTAAAGGGCAAGAAGAAGGACATGAGAAAGGTGAGATGCCTTGCATGTCACAAGACTAGACACTATGCTAGTCAGTGTCCGAACAAGAAGGAGAAGAAGTCGGAACTAGAGGTGTCAGCATCAGCAGAGAATACAGAGTTTGTTGAGAGACATGAGAGAGAGTTTTCTCTCATGGTTGGTTCCGTGGGCAGTGGATGCCTAGTGTTCGAGGACATTGAATCTTGGTTTGTGGAATGTGGTGCTTCTTGGCACATGACTGGGTTAAGGTCAGTTTTCCTCGATCTTACAGAGATAGACTCAGAATGTAGTGTGAATTGTGGAACCGGTCCACAACATGCAGTAAAGGGGGTTGGAAGGATGATATTCCAACTAGAGTTAGGAGGTCTTCTGGAGTTTGGTGAGGTGTTATATGTTCCAGAATTGACACTTAATTTGCTCTCAGTCTCAGCTTTGGATGAGAGTGGTTTTGGAGTTGTTTTCAACAGTGGACATGTGTTTTTATATCCTGTGGGAGCAACTGCTAACACAACAGTAATGCTTGGTGTCAAGTGTGAGGGCTTGTACAAGATGTTGGGTAGACCTGTGTTGGGGTCCAGTGGATTTCTAGACTCAGATTCTGTGTCAGAGGGTTGGCAGGTATCATGGGAGAGAGAGTTGATACATGGCACTCAGTCTTCTTCTGGGACTCTCAAGGGACTCAACAGGCATGAGTCGACACAGTTGGATGCTCAGGAGAGTGTGCAGTCTCCTAGGAGCAGGTCTTCAGTTCGTGGTACAACGGAGGTAGCAGCAGAGGATTCCAGTGTAGTGGGAGTAGTGGCTTCATGTTCAGAGGGAGTAGAGGCTTCTAATACAGAGGGAGCAACTATGGCAGTTGATGAGATGAAGACAGATTTTGGTGGTGATACCAGAAGTACCTCCCTTGCTAAGAGGGAGTGTTAGATTTGTTTAGCTCGGGAGGTACTCCGCATGTTTTGTCTTGTATGCGGATGTTACCTTAATATTTTCACTACCAAGCACTTGACTTTGTAATAGTTTTTATAAAGTTGTTTTAAGTGGTTCTTTTAGTAAAGTGACTTTTTAATAAAGTGTACCTTCTATTTTTAAAGTGACTTTATTTTCATAAAGCACTTATGTAATAAAGTGAAATTCACTTTAATTTTAAATGAGACATTTTAGAGGGAATGGATCATGACCCTTGATCTTGAAAAATGTAAGATCTAATCTTGGCCTTTGGATCTAGGGTTGGGAAGGTGAAAAGACACTTTTGGGGGGAAAAAGTCATTTTCAGATTATAAAAGCATGCATTGGGTAGTGTGTAAGACATGTTGTGAATACATCGGGAGGATGTTGAGAGAACATCGAGAAGAGAGTTAGAGATATTTTCTGAGCATGCTTGAGAGAGGAAAGTGAGAAGCAAAGAGGGCACATTTTTCGAGGAAAGTGGGCACGATTCTCGAGAAAAATTTTCTGTGAATTTTTGGCCGAAATATTTTTCTGTTGTGGGAGGTCGTACTATACGGATCCATACAGTCTGTATATTCGTACAGATTTGGCACAGAAATTGAGAAATTTTGGGCACAAATTTCGAGTCAAATTTATGTTTTCTATTCGTTGTTTTTGGGTCGTACGGAATAGTTCGTATAGCTAACTGTGGACATGGAAAATGAGGCAGAAGAGGTCGGACAGTGGTTTGGTTTTGGCATGAAAAACAAGGCAGATTTATGTGGGACAGTTTTGGTGTTGTGAGGTATTTTCCTTGGCTGGAATTGTAGATTTGTTGTTGTTTTGTACTTTCCTGAAGCATAATAATAAGATCCTTTGTCTCTCTCTCGTTGGGTTTCCCCACATTGGGGTTTTCCCTTTGCCTAAATTTCTGAGTGTTATTGGGTTGCTGTCCATTATGTTTTTCCGCTGCATATTTTTTCTTAGCAATGCGTATTTCTGCTTATGAAAATTTCTGATGTGGGTTTTTGCATTTATGAAGTTTATGAAGACAGTTATCTCTAGGTTGCTAAGTGTTTGGCATAATTTCAGTTCGCTAATTTTAGTCATTAAAAATCTACAAACTCATGGGCTGTGAGGATTCCATACAATTCATCCATGGTGAGTTTATCTAGATTTTCCCGATCTTCAAGAGAAAACACTTTAGGATTGTATAGAATAGGTAGTTTTCTTATTAATTTTTAAACTATCTCATTATCTGACACTTCTACTCCCAATCCTCTGATTACATTAACAATATTATCAACTCTTTCGAAGTACTCTGAAATATTTTCTTCATCCTTCATTTCCAGACCTTTGTATTGTACTCTGAGAGTCTGGAGTTTGACCCTCTTTACTTTGGAATCTCCTGCATATATGGTTTCCAATTTATCCCAGAGTTGTTTTGCATTATTACAGTTTAGTACCTTAGAAAGGATTTTCTTGCTCAGTCCAACTTGTAGTGTGTTTAAATATTTTGCATGTTCCCAAAATGTTTTCTTGTCTTCTGCTTCTATGGGAGTGTCTTTTGGAACATCATATCCCTTTTCAACTAATGTCCATACTTCTAGTCCAATGGACATCAAATATATTTTCAATTTAACACTCCAGAAGACATAGTCTTCACCATTAAATAGGGGGATTTTTTATGACATCTTCAATTGCTGATCCATTCTAATGTATATTCATCTTCAATTGATTTAAACCTTTTGTGAAGAGACCCGATCTGATATCAATTGAAGGATCAGATCCTGTCACTGAGAGGGGGGGGGTGAATCAGTGACACAATTATTATATCAATTTTTCTTTTATTAATGCAAACATAATTTTAACACAATATTTATCGTGGAACCCAAATGGGAAAACCACAAACTCTTTTCTATTAACTGCAAAATTTTGTTTTACATGTTACATAGAAGGAAGATATTCTTCCTTTTCGATCAACACCAACTGATGAGGATGTACCCACACCCTTTTTTCACCAGCACCAACTGGTAGGAGGCTTCGACCCCCTGTTTAGTCAACTACAACTGACAAGGAAGTACCAACTCCCTTTGCAGGCACCAACCTGCCCTTGCACCACCCAACCGCCCTTTGTTTTCTGAATCTAGATAAACTTGTGTATCAAGTCTTTACTTAAGCTCTCTATGCTTTTGTGATTTATATATCTTCTGATTCGGACTGCAGAGACAACTTCTTCTCAACACTCTTCCTTGTTTATATAATCTTCAAAATGGTGTGAGAGTGATACATTGTGTCCCTTTGTTTGAACCATCACACCTCTTCATTTTAACTTAACCATAATCTCCATTTATTATTATTACTGTGAAGGATTTTCATAAATTGATCACAGATATGGATCAATTTCATCTTTTAACTCTATCCCAAATCTCTGCAATTATTTCAGAAACTAAGTTCTGGAGAGGTGCTTCCTTCAAACCATTACATGTGACCAATGACGCAAAACCATGGGCTTATCAACTTTAGCGACGTATTATGTTTTTCCTTTATATCTTTATTCCATATGACCAATGGTGGTGACCAGATGTTAGGCGAAACGAGCACTTGAGATCTTATCAAAATCAATGGTCATGATTTAATCTCCTGATGAGATGGATGACTGTCGGGACTTCGGGACTTTGTCCTTTCAAATCTTCGTAATATGATTTCGCCGAACAGATCAGATGGTTCACGTTTATTTCACGAAACTAGATTAATGGTCATATTGGATCCTTATACTTGTCCTTTCATTGCTTAATCCAACAGATGGGACTTAACCAAGAATTGAGATGGATGGCCACCATTTACTCCGGGACTTCGACTATTCAACTTGATACTTGTCATTATTTGAGTGTGCCACGTGTCCTTGCTGACATGTTCTGTTGACATGGTCTGCCACATGTCCTTGTTGACCTAGTCTACTGACGTGGTCTGCCACATGTCCTTTCTGACGTGGTTTTCTGACGTAGATCTCCCTGATCTAACAGTCATAATAGTATTCGAAATGTATCTCAGATTGACGGCTGAGAGTGACTTTAGAATTTCGGCTTTCGAGAGTTTGGGTAATTCGATATCTCGACTTCAAAAATCTTTCGAAGTGAGATTCCCAAAGTGTAACTTCCTCACATCTTTTCTTATCCTATCCTTATACTCAAAAGTGATCCAACGATCATGAAGACTCTTGAAACAGATCAACGATCAAGGATGATTGCGGAACCACAACTTGTGAATGATTTAACTCGTCACCCGAGCTCTGCAATTTGAAGTTGTGTGTTTGTTTGTGAGTAAACCACAGTCTTCAATATTTGAAGCTATAAGATCTGATCATCCTGACTAATTGCGGGATTGGAAATAGCACGATGTTTAATTCTCCTTTCACTCTCTGCAATCTATCCTTGTCGTTGATTTGGCGATTACGTAATCGATAGTCACGACTTAATCTGACTTAATCTGATCGTTTTTTGGATCAACCACAGTCGTCGATATTTTATTTTATGAGATCTGATGATCTAGACCAATTGCGAGATTGGAACTAGTGAATCATTTAATTCTTATTTCTCTCTCTGCAATTCATCCCTGTCATTGATTTGGCACATGCTTATCAACGGTCTTGATTTAATTGCACCATCTCTTTTGACATTTGATATTCATTCACTAACCTTCCTGAGATTTAATCTCTGCGCATCGTCCAATAGTTTTGGCATCAATGAAAACACATTAATGACACTATGTCCAACAAAAAAAAACTTTTATATCTCTCTCTACATCTGAAGTACAGTATATAGTTGTAGCATCCTGCTGTGAGAAAGTGTTGTGGGTAAACACCAATCTCAAGGATATTCAAGTTCCCTGTGATCAAACTGTTTCTATCATGTGTGACAATACAAGTTATATTAATCTCTCCAAGAATCATGTTCAACAATCTAAAACTAAGAATATCCCCATCAAGTATCACTTTCTCAGAGAATAGGTTTAGGATCGGGTGGTTAAATTAGAATATGTTCCTTCCAATGAGAAGATTGTAGATATGTTTACCAAGCCATTACCTAGGGACTCCTTTGAGTACCTCAGAGAAAATATGGGAGTCCTTCCCACTCCTCTTTCAAGAACATAAATACTTATGATAGGTTGGAGGATGTTGAAATACCTTCTCATCCTCAGGGGGAGCAACAAAAGAAATTGAGGAGTAGGAAATACAACATTCTGATAGGGGGAGTTACTCTCTGGATGTGAAAATTCCCTTATCCATTGATTTCAAAGGGGGAGAAACATTCAACTATGAAAAATAGGAGCATACAATAAGGGGGAGTGAAGGCTAGAGGAACACACTGACAGGGGGAGAAATCAACAATAAGAGTTTCCATCAATGACAAAGGGGGGGTTTGTTGAGTATATATTTTCATTGATGTCAACATGGTGCACATGCATTGGAAGTGTGCGGAAGGATTGAATTATGCACAAACAATATGGCACAAATTCAACATGGTGCACATACAACATAAGTGTGTAGAAGTCTTGACATATGCGTAGAAAATATGGTGCAAATTTGGTGCACAAGAAGAGGAATTGTAGAGGAGGGATTGAAGGATGGAGGGATCAACGATGGAAAATAAATCACAGAATTAATTGATTCTTCCAAGAGTGCACAAAGAATAGGAGGATAACCTATGACATAGTTCAAAAATGAAGTGGAATGCGAAAAAATCCCTTTTTCGCAATCGTGGAAGGAATCCTGGATGTTTATGCTGCAACGCGACGATGTTTTGGGAAAGCAACAAGTGACATAGTGAACTAAAATGGAGTGTGTGGAATATTGCACAAATGAAAATATGTAGGGTGCCTTGAGCCATTGTGATGAAAGGTATGGAGGAGTGTGACGAGATGAAGTCTGAAGTAGAATGTGACAATACGAGTCACCGAGGGAACTTACAATCTGATGGGGTGATTTAGTAAGCACATTGCAGGATGAGTGTGATAGGATGGAGGCTTTTGATTTGAATTTTTCCCTTTGGATCTATCTGCACAGTGGATGCTTTGTAGACCATAATGAAATTATTATGTCATTCTTCAGGATATGCTCGGATAATCTAGAGCATATTCGTAGGAAGACTTGGTCCATTTGATTTAGTCAAAGTTTATCCATAATGAAAAAATCATGCGCCCACATACTTTATTGAGACAAAATTGTAACTTACAAGATTTTGATATGGTCAAAGTTTGTCCATAATATAACCGTCATACCTTATTTAGAAAAAATCACAACTAACATGATTTTGATATGGTCAAAGTTTGTCCACATTGTAATAGTTACACATCCACATACAGGAAGGTGAACTCAAGAAAATTAGTATAATTAAGGATGTGCTATGATATTAGAGTAGTGCATGAAGTGAGGTGGAATATGATACTGCAACAGTTCATAGAAACAAAAATGTGAATTTTCTAGGATGTGTTAAAATATTTAGTGATGTAATAGATTTTTCTAAGTTTAGGCTAGTAGGGTGGTGCTAGGGTGAGTCGAAGCTCTGAGGATTGGTTTGCTAATTTTTGTAACAGGTTGGTTCCTCAGAATATTGGTTTCCTCATTATATATGACAATTTGGTTCCTAAGAGGATTGGTTTCCTCGTTATCTGCGACAGATGGGTTCCTGTTGATCTGAAAAATTATAACTTGTAAGTTGTTTCTTGCAGAAGAACATAAAGAAGATGTTATGTGGTTTTTTCCCACATTGGGTTTCCACTTAAAAATCCTTGTGTACTATGTTCACTATTCTATTTTGATTTCTCCTTGTATTTGTCATTAAATGCACACTTCTAATAACTTAGATGGCTATTTTTATTTCTTCTTGTATATGTCATTAAGTGCACATTTCTAAATAACTTAACTGGTTGTAAGGAAAGAAAAATAAATAAGGTTAATGCAATATTTTCACCCCCCTCTCAATATTGTTGTGAGTCTCAACAACAATGACCAGAGTTGCAGCATTGGGAGTTGGAGCAACGAGAGTTACAACAACGACCAAATTTGTAGTAATTATAGCTCTCATGTTGGGAAGGTTCCTTCACATCATTTTCCTATAAAACATCGTTAGCACGAAAAGTAATAATATCATGAAAAATGTGTACGAATAAGTATTGAAAATGACATGTTGGGTGAGTGATTGTACCTTAACAAAAAATGTGTCATTGTGAATGGAAAGTGTTATGCATATGGAAGTGGAAATAAGAAAAATCTAAGAAAGAAGTATTGGATGGGTGATAAAAAAATGTCAATTTGAGCACCCATCACTTATCTATAACAAATGATGGGAAGACCACATTAAACATGTGAATAAACTCCTACAAATTCTTGAGAACGATTAATTATATGTAAGAGGATCCAAATGTGCTTTTGGGAAATAAGAAGTAGAGTATTTGGGTCATATTGTTTCAAGGGAAGGGTTTATGGTTGACCAAAAAAGATCCAAGCTATTACAAAATGGAATATTACTAAGAACATCAACAGGCTTAGAGGATTTTTGGGTCTTACAGGATATTATCATAAATTTGTTAAGAATTATGCATGCATTGTGTTAAGGGGGCTGGAATCCCTTTAACTCAATAGTAGGAATCATGCCCGAAGATGAGGTCCAATCAGAATCTTATTCATTTGGGGTAGTTTTTGGATGTATGGAATGACCCCAATTCTACCTTAGTTCTCAAACAAAACCTTAGAAACCATCGGACCCTCTGGTAAACCAGAAGGCAACACTGCAGAAAGAGTGCACAACACAGTCTCACATGAGATGGCTTATGGGTGACCATAGGACCAATGTGTATATAGTTTTGGAAGGAATGTTCTCATAGGGGTGTTAGACATATTATTATTCTTCTACTTCAACATCCATCATCAAATTTACCATTCATTTAACCTTTAACAATAATTCTGCATAACTAATCTAGTGCATGATGTAAAATAACTCTAACAGATTCATTCACTTATCCATTCATTCATCGTAAAGAATAGGAAAGAATAAAGGAAAAAAATTCACACAATGACATAGTATTTTACTGTGGTTCACCCCCCCTGGGCTACGTCCATAAAGATTCAGAATTTAATGATTTTTTATTCATCTTCCTCAAAATATAGCGTTGCATGCATTACATCATAAGTTTAGTGATGGTGAGGCTGACCAGTGTCACACCAAGCTCCATATCTTGTGACCTGACCCTCAGTTACAACTCCAAAATAAACTCATCTCCAAAACTAGCTCTACGCAAAAGCACTTTAAATCTTCTCACTCACTAGATGCTATATGATCTCCTCAGATCTTACAATGCCTATTTATACTACCAAAATGGGTAAAAACCGTTACAATAAGGACCCAAAACCCTAACCCTAAGTGGATTAGGTTTTTCCACTTTACAACCTCCTGTGCGTGGTTATTCCTCGATCCAACCATTGCTTTCTTTGACTCTTCTTTTCCTCATGCTTTTTTTCCTTGATTCATGGCATGCACTACTACTCTAGTCCATTCCTTAGTTGTTTTCCTTATTTGATGCACTCTTCCTTATTCCTCAAAATTTTCTCCCAAAATAGCCTTCCTGAACATGCCCCCAACACTAACCTATGGCTCATCCCAAGCCACTCAGGTAGTGCTTGTATATCTGACAGACTTCTACAACTTATTGAATCTTCCTGAAATTTATTTAGCACGAGTCTTCACCAGTGTGCTCTTCTCAAGAACAGACTCCACAGTCTGCACAATGATATTCTCTTTGAGTATTTCTTCAGCTTCCACCCTAAGGTTTTCCATATATCCCTTGGATGCATACACCTTTGTTAGTATCTATTTTTCATCTTCCTGCAATGGATCCAACTAAGCCTGCCTCAATTGCTTCTCTACTTTCACATTCTTTAATTATTCCTGTAAATTATTTAGCTCATGCACGATCCTTAGCCTCTCTTGTATGTTCATTTCCTTCTTATTTTTCTTCAAATACCACGTGGTTGTGTTGAATCCTTCTTCCTTCTATTCCAATGCATGTAACTTTTCATCCTCCTATAGGCTTGTCCATAGTTGCGTGATTCTATCGTATAACTATGAAATTTCCTTAATATTTTGTGTGATTTTATCCATGTGTTCGACCACCTCTTTCTCTCTCTATGATCTATATTTTGGTGACGTGATTGGTTTCAAGAGTGCCATCAAATCCGAGATATGGATATTATAACTCTCCATAGATTGTGCTATTCTTCCAATGTTCTCTTTTATTTGTAAATGCACCCCTTCTTGCACACGGTCTGGAATTTACCTGAAACATTCTTCTACACACTGCTCTTTTTGGCCAATGCATTGTTTCTCTTCCTCTTTCTCAACTTGTATCTCATGTATTTATATCTTCATGGTGTCTCTTATGTCCTTAGATACTTGTAACTCCATTGCATCTACGTGTGCTCCTGATTAGACCTCTTGTGCGACACTTACTTGAAGTTTGTATAGTGATTTAGTTGGGACCTTGGCCAGTGGCAGGTCTAAGTGATCAATGTATTTCATGACCTGCTGCACTATATCCTCATCTATCTGTAACATATCCTGAGTGATAGAAAAAATTTCACTACCCGCCACTATAATCTGGATCGTCTCCTGCGCAGGGATTGTTTCTTCTTGAGAAGTATATTATGGTTCTGCCTTTTCCTTTTGATGCACTGCATTTAGTTGTAGTTGTGCCAAAGTTTCCTTAACTTCTAACAACTTATTTATGATCTCCTCTCTTTTCTTAGTATTGTCCCATGAATCTACTATGCGGTTCTGCACCTTCTCAGGCACTAGTTCAACATCATCCTCTGTCAATGTCAGATCTGGGATGATTTTGTGTGCCTTCATCTTCTTTCTCTGGCCTGCTTCCTGTAGCACGTTCCTCTTCATCGACATATTTTCTATCTACGCTGACATTGTGGGTACTTCTGTATCCGAGATATCTCCTCCTCCTTGTTCCTCTTGCACAGGAACATCATTCGCCTTTTGTGCTCCTTTGTTGGTCACTGTTGGTGTATATATATGCTTAGTATATTGCACTCATTTATATGTCAATACGAGATTCGTAATCAAAATATTTGTTACACTATATGTACTGAAAATAGGTAACCTATCTATGTTTGTTGTATCTAGCTCAATCAAGAAATAATTAATAGAATAACACTATGTTTCTAGAATATCTGAATGATTCACACAACTTTAAACCCAGAAGATAAAAATGATAACAAAACTCTCAAATAAACACTCAATTGAAAAGGCTCTTGCTTAGATGACAAGTATGTTCATTACAAGCTCATGAAATGAAGAGATGAACTTAGATCTTGCTTCTTGTAGCAATTGAAACAATAATCAACAATCCACTTTATTCACTCTTAGAAAGAAATCAACCATAACTCTATTAATTCCAATCAAACCTTCTTTAATACAAGAAACAATCAATATGATTGAGAGGCTTCATTATATGGAACATGAAGATGAGATATGAAGTCTTATAGTTCATGTACCTACTAAGAACACCACAATCATAAATTCAAAACAATAACATCTGATTGCTTAACAACCCCACACATCTATCAAACTCTTATCAATTAAATATTAATCTGCAGAAATGGAAATGGAATTATCTACTATGTTCAATGTCTAACCATTTACTCACATTGATTCAAAATCAAATAAATATGTATTGTACTTAAAATGTATTTAAAATCATTTACAACACACAACTATTAAGTGTTCACACTCACACAATTGACTTACAACACACAAAGACATGTACAGGGAGGGTTACCTTGGTTGGGGCGGTGGGCCCTTGCCGAACCAACAAGGTACCTATAAAGAAATTGTAGACTAAAACGCCTTACTCATGCTCATGAATTGCACAAAATATCATTTGTATTACTTTGATTGATCGATTGAATCAACAGTTCAATATTTCATTCAACATGACAATATGTATCATTCTCTACTTGCTACTTGCTCTCTATCATCTACACAACATCCCTTATAAAAAAGGTGAGCCGTTATTACCACGATCTAAATATAATTATCAAATGGTTTTAAAATATTACAATTGGTAATTCATATCGTATCTCTAGGGATGGACTTCATCCTCATGACACAAAGTGCATGAGTGATGAAATCTATCGTGATCTCCAAAACTACCTCAAGAGACTTCTATCCAACTAACTTCTTGGAATCACCACCAGCATACTCATTCAAAATGTAAATACTGTAGACAGAGGTTTAGTACCAAATGAACACAATCACGACTATGGGTACCGGACCAACGCAAAGGTAGTACCGGAATAGGAGTGAGGCTAGTACCAGATGAGGCACTGAGCTGGTGGTACTGGATGAGGCGCTGAGTTGGTGGTACCAGATGAGGTGTTGAGCTGTTGGTACCGAAAGAAATGTTGTGTTGGTACCGAAATAAATGTTGAACTGGTAGTACCAGAATAGGCATTGTGTTGGTACCGGAATAGGTGGAATATCGGTACTAGATCAGATAGGGTACCGGATCCAGCAGGGTTACCAGATTAGTGGAGTACCAGATTTAGCGATTGTTGCATTACCAGATCAGTGGAGTACCAGATGGAGATGAATAATTAAGAGTCAAAGAAATTAAGAGCATAAATAATCAATCATTTAATCTAATTTAATCAATAAAATCAAACAAATCATGCTTTAACGCAAGTTACCTCTCTATGCACATGGACAAGGTTACAAAGTAGGTTTGTGGAGGAAATGGTCAATCATATACACATATCATAGGTAAAATAGACTTAGATAGAGGATAATATAGGATAATAGAAGTGTCAAAATGGAGACTCAACATTTACCCCATGCTAAAGTCATTGCATGTCCTCATGCAACAATATCAAAATTGATACACAAACTTTTGCAAAACTTGAACCATTCCCCATCATTTATATGGCTATAGGATGTTGAGACCAGAAGCTTCGCTCCTAAGTTCCTTCTTAATCACCCTGGTGTATTGGATCAAATGTAAAACTTTGTTGAGTTTAGCAGAGACCTCTTCTTATGCATCATGTAACCTTAGGTTATATTCTTTCAATTGTGCATTCTCTGCCTTAATGTTCCTATCCAACACTTGGTACTCTGTAATTTCTTGTTTCAACTTCTCATTTTGTTTTGTTAGCTTCCCAATATTTAGTATCAATTTTTGTTTTCTGAGAGAATTGCCAGGATCAGATGTGGTTGGTTGTTCATTCACCTCCTCTCGGGATTCCTTCTCCTTTCTTAGACCTCTCAAGGTTTCTATCACCAACCCCTTTGTCTCACTAATCGTAGCTCCATATTTGCTTTCTTTCTCTGGAGAATTCGGAATATCAATATGATCTTATGGAAGAGAAGGCACATATGGAACTGTTATATGTTTGGCCATGCTCCTAGTGGTTCTTCGTACATGAAGTGAAACTTCCTTATATTTGTTGACAGGGGTGGAATTCTCCTCAAACAACTTCCTCTTCTTCATTTTAATAACATTTATAGGCATAGAAACTTGTTTCTCTTGTGTTGATTTGATTTTCACCTTGGAGGACCGAAGTGTGGGTTTTGGAGTCTGTCCTTGCTGAACATTCCCTATTTCCACTCTGGAGGACTGAGGTGTAGGCTTTGAGATTTGTTTATTTTGAGCCTTCCTCATTTTAAGCTTCCCTTTACTTCCACTTATCATCTTAGGACTTTCCTCCAACTCACTAATCAATTCTTGAGGAGACACAATAGCTGCTTCAGGGGTCTTCACCAAATCCTTAATCGATTCTTGAGGGAACTCAATAGTTTCCTCGGGGATATCATGTGAAACTTCCTGTTGACCTATTTTCTTCCTCTTTCTCTTCTCACTTTATGGAAGTTGATCTTTAGGACTCGAGGCTAGACTAGGTTCTTTAGATTGGGCAGGATTCTCCTTCTTAGATGTAGTGGGCTCCTATATGATTCATTCTGCTAGCACACACTTCTTTTGACCCTTTTTCCTTCTTTGAATGTTTAATTCACGGGTCTTTTCCAACTTGCTAACTAGCTTTGGTGATAAATCAATGGCTGCTTCAGGAGCACTATCTGATCATTCACCTTTCTCAGAGTCCTTCCTTTTCTTTATTTTAATTTTTGGAATCAAGGTTGGACTTATTTTCTGAGATTGAGAGGCTTTGTTATTTTTGGATGCAGTGGGCTCCTCCATAACAGACTTATCTTTCTCCAATTCATAAATAGGATGGGATGAGATAGGTGTAACAATGGCTTCTTCAACCCCTAACTTATTCCCTTTTCTTTTCTTTGTCTTTCTGCTCGACCCCTCACTGTGTACTTTTGTTTCCTGTTCTTCTATAGATTTGGACATTCCTTCTTGAGAAAAATTCTGTTGGAGTAGTTGTTTCCAACTACTTTCTTGTTTTCTCAAGTCATTGAAAACCAAAAGTTTCATTAGGCCATGGTGATGGAGGTTGATTTTGGGTTTCTTGGAAGATGATTTAACTCCTCTCACTATTTTATTTAAACTCATCCATAGGAAGTGAGGAAAATCAATTTGTGGCCCTCCTTCAAAATGTGAAAAAAGTTTCAAATGGTATAGGAAGGTTATTGCATACCTCCCCTCACAGGTGATAAATCTATCCAAACTAATGAGCATCATCCAATATTCTTCTTTGATGCATCTTTGAGGAATGCCCTTAGTCCAATCGGGGTGCTGATGTTTTGGCTTGAGAAATTTTTGACAAAGCTTCCTGTAAGTTATCACCCTCTTGAAGTATTTTTCTCCAGATGAATGGGGGTCTATAGCCTCTGCTATGGTGGCCTCCGAAATCGTTAACTTCATATCTCCAAACTGAACACTTTATCCATCATATGTATGCGCAAAAGAAAGAGAGACTCCCTCGTGATAACTTTTGAATTCCTCCAAAAATAGGACCCATCCGGCCTGTTCAAATCTCTCCCTACAAGCTTGATATTCTGGTGTTTCCCTATATAGATAGAACATGGGATCATCCCTATCAAACCCCATGCTAGCTTAAAACAATTCTTAAGTCATATGAGGCAATGGAACAAAGAATCGAGGGTTGAGTACCGAATTAGCGCAGATCGTGATGGAGTACCGAAAGAGGATAAGTATGCAAACTATACAAAGGACCGAGATCACAGTGTAAATGTAGATAGTGTGACAGTAAAAACAGTAAATAACGCTCATTTGGATGGAAAATCCATCCAGAGGAGCATTTATAAATTAAGATTCAGATTGTGAGGGTCACATCTAGGGTAATGATGACAAGGTAAGATAGGTTGAATTCATGAATAACTTATAGACTCGTATGGAAGTTGGTGTCATATCATGTTCACGAGAGTGTTGGACAATGATGACAAGAGATGTGGTCATTATGACTGGAACTCACAAGTATGAAATCTCTGGACGTCATCAGAATCATAGTTAGACATGCATAAAGATGCGGCTTAAGTCATTTGTATGGAACAATGTTGGATTATGGGATTATGATGTTTCTCTACCATATAAACGAAAGGAATGAGATTGATCCTGTTAGAGACACAATTACCTCGTACTCTCAACATTTCGAGTGTATAGGAATGATTTCTTCACAAGGATATGTAGATGAGGAATTGGAGAAGTTCATGGTAGGGAGTGTGCCATAATTGAGAGTAACCACATGTTTAATACATAATTAGTCTAATTACTTAATAAAACGAAAAAAAAATTGAGTTTATACGTCCTATTACTTGAAGCATTTAAATAGAGAAGCAAAAACTTTGAATATAGGATAAGGACTACCAACACCTCATTACTAGTACCAGATCACCTTAGTACCAGATGAATGCAGAGTTATGCCCAACATCGGAATAACACATGCCTTCTCCTTTAGTACCGGATGAGCACAGAGCTTCTCCTACAATACTGGATGAATGCAATTTTTTTCCTAGTATCGGATCAACGCAAATTGTTTCCCCAGTATCAGATGAACGCAGAGTTTTTCCCCAGTACTGGATGAACACAAACCTTCTCCCACAGTACCATATGAACACAGAGTTTTTCCCCAGTACCGGATGATCACAGAGGCAAATATTGTTTGCAGTATTGGATGAACGCAGAGATGTTATCCAATACCGGATCATCACAACAAATATATCCTACGATTTATGCAATATATTGACGTTTTACATGTTTTTAACAACATTATGAATGTAGAAAATTATATCAATAAACAACAACATATAATTTACTCAAGAAAAAAACATATGCATAGTAAGTAAAACGCATAAACAATAACAATGTCAAAAATATAAACTCTTATCTTTTATCAATAGATGTGCAATCGACTACATGGGATGAGTGTTCCACCCAACTTTATATTTTCTTCTCTAAATTTCAGAAGCAAATCACCCCTGAGATAGGGATACAAATCCACAAGAAATGGGTGTCACTCCACTATCCACTCACATCCCAATTTTACCCACAACATATTGTATTTTCCTACAGTCATCCCCTCAACCTACACAACCTAAGTAATGGGATACCCCTTCATTGCACATGATCGCTTAGTCCTTCCCACCTCCCTTCATGGCTCTAGGATAGGTTCACTAGGAATCTCTCTTGTTGGAGACTCCGGGAATGTCAACTACAACAGGAAAAGCTCACATCAACAATCTCACTACTATAGGGTAATATCTCACACAAAATCAGACTCTACAATCCTGAAAAACTACTTCTTCATGAATTTATAGTGCCAACAACATTCCAAACATCCCCACTATGGCTTCCTTCAAGCTCCAATACTCTATTCTCTCTTGTTGTCCCCAAAAACTGGTTGTAAAAACTTCTCTCTTTTCCCATACAAATTTCCTTCTTTCCCCATGCTTCCTTGACTCTCACTCTTTCCCAAAAGGATTTACTTGACTCTCACACTTCCCTCATGCTTGATTTTCCTCAACCCATGCTCTCAATAACTATGGGATGTGACTTTTCACACCCACCCTCTTACATGTGTTTAATGATTGAGATTTGATACACTTAATATGATAACTAGAAGGTTTATAAACAATGATAATTTTATAAAGTGGGTTTAGATTAATAAACATGGGTAATTCACCCTTGGACCCCTCTCTTAGACATTTTCCATCTATTGTGGAAACTTATCCCCCATTACTCTGTCTATGTCTGTCTACAATCGACAATAAATTTGTTTTATTATTTTTGATATACAATGTTTACATATTACATCATCCGACCCACGACCATATATCAAATTTACATTATACATCGCTAAATCGAGGATTAAAAAGAGGATATTACATTATCCTCCCCCTAGAAATTTCACTACAATCATTGTGCAACACCATACCAGTACACATATACAAAATTTACATCATAGTACTTGGTACATTTTCAAGTCTACAACTCCCATGACAATTACAACCAAAAATATTTCATTCTCCTAAACCTACATAACCCAAGGAAGTGTACACATTCACTGTGCCACGGTCCCTTAGGATGTACCACTTCCTTTCAAGGGCTCTAGCACATATGGATAGGAATATCTAAGATGTGGCTCCAAGAATTCTAACTACCAAAAAAGAACCTTGCACACTTATATACAAATATACATTCAAATTTCGTCAAAATTTTCAAAAACTTGTGGGTACTCCTCATGCTCCCACATAGTGTATTCAATACCATATTAGGTCCATTGAACCTTTAATATTTAGATGGTATTGTTCTTGAGCACTTTGAATTTTTGGTCCAATATGCGCATTGGTTCCACCCAAAATTCCCCTCCTACTCCACCTGGATCACAGTCCAATTAATCACATGGTTAGGATCAGGAAAATATTTCTTCAATAAAGATACATGAAGAACATTATGAATTCTCATGGATGCATGCAATGCAAGAATGTATGAAACTGATCATATCTTCTTGAAAAATTCAAATGGCCCACAGTATTGCACTTCGAATTTTGGGAAATTTCCTAATCTTAGTGAGATACTATCGACTTTTAATTTTAGGAACACATGCTCGCCCACTTTGAATTCCCTGTATGTCCTGATTTTACCCGCATAATGCTTTTTCCTACCCGGTGTAACCTTTAAATTCTACCTAATATTTACCATTTTCTCTTCCATTTCCTTTAGTAATTATGGCCCAATAACTTCTCTATTTATTGGGTTGTCACATCTTACTGGCGGGTTGCATTTATTTCCATATAAGGATTCAAATGGGATCATCTTCAAGGATGCATGATACAAATTATTATAAGAAAACTAAAATAAATGAAGGAAATCTTGCCACTTTGAAGGCTTGTCCATCACATACATTCTCAACATATCTCCAATTATTTGGTTAGTCCTCTCTATTTACCCATACGATTTTGGATGATATGTTGTACTTAAATTCAATTTAGTCCCAAATTCCTTAAACAATCCCTTCCAAAAGTTAAAAGTGAACTTGGGGTCTCTATCTGACATTATTTCCTTAGGAACACCATGTAGCCTAGCAATTTCCTTCATATAAATCTATGCAATATTGGATTCCTTGTAAGTTGGTTTCATTGGTATAAAATGTGAAACCTTTATAAGTTTTTCCACCACTGTCGTGATGGAATCATGCTGCCTTGTTTTTCTTGGAAACCCAGTGATGAAATCTATTGTAACTACATCTCATTTCCATTTAGGAATGGGAAATGGTTGTAATAAACTTTTTGGATTCCTGTGTTCAATCTTTACTTTTTGATATTCCATGCACTTGGCTATGTAATCAGCCACATCCTTCTTCATTCTAGGCTAGAAATATGCACTTCTTACTTATGTAATTGTCTTGTAGTATCCCAGATGACCAACATATGGTATATTTTACATCTACTTCATCATTAAATTTCTCAAATCTTGAGTTTTAGGAACATAACTTTGTCCCTAAACAAGAGTATTCCATCTTCTTCCAACCTATAGTTTTAAATTTCAATGGTACAATATTTTCTTTCTATAATCCTTTGATAACTTGTGCACAATGGTGATATAATGATACAAATTTTGGAATTATGCTCTTTAAATATAAAAAAATACATGCTATTGGCTGCAACATGCATTTCATGCACCCTCCTATTGAGTGCATCAACCACTTTATTATCTTTTCCTTTGATATGATTGATTTCAAAGTTGTATTCAATGAGAAATTTCAACCATGTAGTCTGTTTGGAATTCAGTTTTGGTTGTTCAAACAAGTGTTTTAGACTACTATGATCTATCTTCAGCTTAGACTTTCTTCCCATGAGATAATGCCTCAACATTTTTAGGGCATGAACTATGGCTACCAAAATCTAAGTCATGGGTAGAGTAATTTATTTCATGTTCCTTAAGCTTCCTTGGCTCATAACATATGAAATGCCCATTTTTTGTAAGAAA
The DNA here is from genome assembly GCA_009831015.1 of Picea engelmannii. Lineage (NCBI taxonomy): Eukaryota > Viridiplantae > Streptophyta > Pinopsida > Pinales > Pinaceae > Picea > Picea engelmannii. Next base: position 659,404 of record ML777641.1, read on the forward strand.
TCGACCAATCCTTTTCTTGCATGCATCTATGCACAAAAAAAAATATTCATCTAGATTTGCAACCTTTGGAGTGGGTAGACTGGTCAACAATTCCTTCAAATGCTGGAAACTCTTTTCACATTTGGTAGTCTATTCAAAATTTGCTCCTTTCTTTTACATTGAAGTGATTGGCTATGAAACCTTGGAGAAACCTTCAATGAATCTCCTATAATATATAGATAATACCATAAAGTATCTCACTTCTAAAACATCCTTTATCGTTGGCCAACTTTTAATTTCTTCAATCTTTTCAGGGTGCATCACTGTGCCCTCCTCTGAGACGATGTGGCCCAAATAATGGATTTTCCTTTGATAAAAAGTGAACTTGAATAACTTGTAATATAATTGGTTCTGTCTCAACACCTATAACACCATACTCAAATGTTTTTCATACTCTTCCTCTGTCTTGGAGTATATAAGAGTATCATCTAAGAAAACAATGACAAACTTTTCCAGGTAATTCCTAAACAATCTATTCATTAGGAACACAAAAATGGATGGTGCATTTTTCAATCCAAATGAAACCACCACAAAATAATAAAGGCCATACCTTACCCTGAATGTTATCCTATTGGTGTCTTCTTCTTCAATTCTTCCTTGATGATAACCTGATCTCAAGTCAATCTTGGAAAATGTATTTTCTCCTTTCAATTGATCGAAAATATCATTGGTCCATGGTAGAGGGTACATATTATTTACTCTAATCTTATTAAGATGTATAAATTCAATATACAACCTCATATTTTCATCCTTTTTCTTCACAAAGAGAACTGGGGTGCCCCAAGGTGGACATATGTACCCCTTCTTCAACAATTCCTATAACTGCCTTTGCAAGTCCTTAATATTTGGTGTGCTCATTCTATAGGGAGCTTTGGACACTAGGGAAACTCCAAGGATGAATTCAATATAGAATTCAATATCTCTCTTTAGTGGTAATCCTGGAAATTCCCTAAAAACATATTCATACTCCTTCAAAACTAGATAGTCTTCAAGGCTTGGATCCTTATCCTTTGTTGGATGTTCCATATGGGATACCTATATCTGGCACCCTTTCCTAAAAATTGTTTTCAACTATAATGCTAAAATATATCTAATGGATATAGGTCTTGGAATACCTTGCACCATCCTCGAATTTCCTTCTTCATCAAGGTATGTGGAATACTTCTTGTAACAATCTAGGACAACATGATTCTTTTCCATCCAATCCATACCAATCAAGTAGTCATATTACCCAAGTGGTATGATGTTTAACTCTTCCTTAGTGTTAACTCCACTAATTCTTACTGGAAAATCCTTGACAAGTTCATTAATTTTCCTCTTGGTTCATGTTGCTAGCTGAACCAACTGAGAAATTTTATGCTTACATCTCTTCAATTTAAACCTTTCAACTATTTTTGGTTCTATATAGATATGAATAGCTCAGGAGTCAATAAAAATAGCTATGGGATAACTATCAATCATGTGGGAGGTATTCTTCTTCTCTGCTTTCTAATGCTCCATAAATACTCAACATTTTTTTCCCAATTAATCCACTATATAAACTTCTTGAATCTTGTACACAATGCTCATCCTATCTCCCCTATGAGAAAAATCCTTGTACATGTGCTCTCCTTCACATCCCCAACACTTTATGGGTTGTTGTCTTGGCATTTTCCCAAAGGAATCTGTCATATTTGGCTCATTTTGTGCTTGCTTCCCTTGCCTATATGACTGTGAATTATTTATGAAGAAAGGTGGCTTGAATTATTTCTTAATTTGATCCTTCTTCTATTTCTTTTTTTCATCCCAAGCTCTTTGAAAAGATGGCCTTGCCTTAATCTTCTCATACAAATACTTATATTTTATTATGGATTCTTCCAAGGTTCTAGGCTCATCAAATTGGGTTTTATCACTATAGAAAGAAGGTAACCCACTCATAAATATTTGGGTTTTAACCTTCTCTTCCTTTATGAATCCAACATACCTCAACAATCCAAGGAACCTCCTTTTATGCTCATCCATTGTCATGCTTCCAAGATTGAGTTCAAATAACTCTTTCATATTCTTGTCATAATAATTCTCGGACAAGTATTTCTTACGAAAATAATTTTTGAACTCCCTCCATGAGATCCTCTTCTCTTTAATCTGCTTAACATTCTTGAGTTGATCCCACCACATAGATGTTTTCCTTAAATATGGTAGGTTGATATTATTGCTTCTACATTTAATGAATAATAGTGCAATTGGAAATATTTACTCATTCTCAACAACAATTCTTCCAGATCTTCATATTTCTTGTGATCACTATCAAAATTAGGAGTCTTAATCTTCCAAATCTCTCCTTGCAAATATTAAACTTCATACCTCCTCCACTATATTCAGATAGGGAACACACTTGGGATGATATTCGACCATGAATGTGCATGTCCTCTTCTATTCAACTATGCTTGTGAATGATGATGTCTACTAACACTCCTTTTTTCTCCTAGATCCCTCACGGTAATCCCTCCTATCATGAGAATTGGATGCTTCTACCTGTCTTGCACTAGCTTCTTATTTTGTTCCAACATATTTATTGACTAGCGTCTGCAACATATTTATACTTTGTATAAACTCCACCGAGGATATCATCATCCTTTCATTGTCTTCTCTATAGCTTTGCAATTATTTTTCCAAGCATCTCATAGTCTAATCCATCTCTACAGGATCCACTCCACCCCTACATCCATTGGATTTAGTATTTGAATTTCCCATGCTGACATGTAGAACTATGGCCTCCTCCTCATGGATGTAGGATCCTTGGGCGTCCTTTGTATCTCTAGTCCTCATGTAGGAACCAAATCCATTTTTTTATGTACCTCTAGTTATGCAATACTATGTGCATGCAACAATTGTTGTTATAATTATGCATAATGTAAAATATTTCATAAATTAGATGATAGGTCATGCTTCAATTGAATTTATGAGGAGTATGTATGTATTTAAATTTGATTATGATTATTTATATACATTCTCCTTTGAATAATATTTCCAATGACTATATTCATCCCTCATTCCAAGTTCTGAGCTAGAAGTTACATCCTTTTGAAGTTTGCATTTTCTACTCATTTTTGCTTCTTTTTCACTACTGCAATTTTTCTGAGACCCTTTTCTGCCACCTGTAGAAGAAAATCCATCGGGAACCAATGTTTTATTTTTATTTTTTATATTGGGAACAAATAATATTTATGATTGTGAACATTGATAAACTCTTGGATTCATAATCCAATTCTCCGGTAAAATTCTGTGTAAAAATGGAATTGATATCTTTGAGTTTTTACACTCTCCAGACTTCAAAATTTTTTCCAAAACTCGCTATCTCCCAAATGGAGTGAAACTAGGAAAAACTACCTCAAGACAATCTTATTTGGATTGATATGTAGAACAAATGTTGACTAAATAAAATATTTTGGATTGGATATCTGGGGTTCCTTTTCCTCTAAAGTTTTTTAAAAATATCTTAGATGTGCTTGAGAATAGTATAATTTTCCTTGTTTTATCATCCCCACACCAAATCCTCCTAAATTTCACCAAGATCCAAAATGGGTATCTCTATGCCTTGTTTTTGAGCTCCCTATAAAATTTTCACCTTCATCTTTTTTAAAGTCACTAATTTGCATTTTTAAGAGATTTTAAGAAGAATTTTTCAATGTCACTCACTAGAACTCTTATATCTCTCATAACTAAATACACACATAAAATTTCATTTGATTATGATTTGAAGCACTCCTGTTATGGCCAAAACAATTTTTTGGTTCCAGACCATTTTTTTGTAAAATGTCTATTTTTGTTGGCGTGGAAACTTGGATGAAATTGCATGGCACATCACTTATGATTTCCACATGTTATCCCATGATTCATCCATGTAATAATCCTCCTTTCCCTCATTGGTGATTGGATTATTTTTCTTTGCATTGACAATCGATGATTTTTCTCGGCAACCAATTTCGTCCATGAATTTCACTAAACCCGGATCATCGACGATCAACTTATTTTTCCTTCCATCAATGATTTTCCTTGGAAAACCAAGATTGTTCATGAAATTTTTTGAACCCCAATCATTAGTAATCGATGATTTCCTTAGCTGATCTAGTAACATGTGGATGATGACATGCCAACTTGGAGGACATTCTATGACACGTGGATGCTAATGTGGCATGACATGTTGATGCTAACATGGAAGCTTGGTTGAAATGGAATGATATCTGGATGATATCCACCTATCATGTTTTGAATTGGCCATGTAATACTCCTCTTTTTCCCTTCATCGGTGATCGATGACTTCTTCGACGAAATGGATTTTTCCACAAATTTCACCAAACCTCGACCATTGGTGATCGATGATTTCGCTTGGTGAACTAAAATTCCTCATGAATTTTGTTAAACCTTGATTTCTCCATCGTTTATTGGAAATTTCTCTTGGAGAACTAAAATTGTTCACCAATTTCATCGAATCTTGATCGCTCCATCAATGATCAATGATTTCTCTTGATGAACTAATCTTGTTTATGAATTGCACCAACTCTAATGAGATTCAAATCTGGAATGAATCTAGACCATTGATATTGAGTTCGAATGTGATCTTAGCCATTGATTCACCAAACTACTCCAAATGTTCATCAGACTTCTCCAACCTGGCGCTGAATTTTGGCCTTGATTCTTAATATTCAAGTGATCTCGGTCATTGACTTTCTCACTTCACAATTGCCCTGAAAACATGGAATTCAACCTCCCAATCCAATTTTTAAATCTGCAACTTGTATATCGATGCCATTGATCATATATTTAATGGTTATGAGGGAAGAACGACTTGAATTTGTTCATAAATTTGGGGATTTCACTATGGTTTCACAATTTTCCCCAAATATATCATAGATCCAAAATATGTAATAGTGAATTTTCCAAATTCAAATTTCTCCTTGGCCCATACAAATCCAGTGTTGAACTTGAATCTTTGATACCACTTTGTAGTGTTCCCCACTACTAAAACCAATAATTAAAATTTTTATGATACCAATAAAATTAATGCAATGCAACATACTAAAACACTCATGCTTCTAACAACATTACAAAGACATGAATAAAATACCATTAAACATTCATGAAACAATGTGTGCCTTTCTTAAAACTCAAATTAAAAACACAACAAATAAATCCCATGATCTATGCAATATATTGATGATTTACATGCCTTTAACAACATTACAAATGTAAAAATTATACCAATACAAAACAATAAATAATTTACTCAAGAACAAAACATATGCACATCAAGCAAAAATCATAAACAATGACATTGTAATAGATATAAACACTTTTATTTTATCAATAGATGTGCAACCGACTACAAGGGATGAACATTCCACCCAAATGTAAAAATTTTCGCTCCAAATATCAACAAAAAATTGTTGGGAAAGGGGTGGAACCTATAATGAAATAGATAAATAGTTATGTAGATAATCAAAGAGGGAATACAAATTTCTAAGACAAAGCATGGTGTCTAAAGACACCATTACAACACTTAAGAAAAGCACATTGTGATTAGAACATCACATTGTGATTAGAACATCACATTGCATATTGGATATTGATATCTCCATATGATATCATCTTGATCACCTGATGATAATGAACCAAGGGGTTTGCTATTGATAGCCTCAAGATGTAACAAAATTCCATTGAATCGGAAAGATCTTGTCCACATGTATCCATCGGTTGTTATAGTTGAATCCACCAAATCCATGCCGTCGAGTTGGCTCGACAAGGATGATCAACCCGAATACCTATATGTCCAACTCATAGTTGATTGTTGGGATGGTCGATCCATCGCCTTACAATATTTGATTGTTGGTCCACTATCCGACTGATAAGCATGTCGACTATTCGAACGACTAATGTAGAGATCTATTTGATCGCCTGATCAACTATATACATATGTAGGTTGACCTCCCAACTGATTGAATCCAGGAGATGTGTGATGAACCATCAATTCTTGATGTTCCAACATGCCCCCATAAGAACATGTCTCTGGAGATTTAGGAGGTGAAATTACATCATCATGGCACCCCCCATAATTGCATCATCCTTAAGCCCAATCATCATACAGTTCTTAATAAATCTAGATTCGTACAAAGATTTGGTGAAGATATCAACAACCCGATCATTTGTTCTACAATATTCATGAGAGACAACGTTCTCATCAACTAACTATCTCAAATAGTGAGCATGGATCTCAACATGTTTCATCTTACTATGGGAAATATATTTTTCAGCGACTTGTATGGCACTTTGATTATCACAGTAGATTGTAGTCGAGGTTTGAATAGGAAGGCCAAATTCTCCCAAAAGTTGGTGGATCCATACTACTTTAATTCATGCTTGAATGATGGCATGGTATTATGATTTTGTAGTTGACAAAGATACTACCTTATGTTTCTTTCTAGACCATACCAATGATCTAGTGCTAAAGTGAAACACATATCCAAAAGTGGAATTCCAATCATCACTATCACCATCCCAGTCGGAGTCAGTGAAGTTGACCAACAAATATAAACTTTGCCAATACTTGATACCGAAATGAGTGGTACCCTAGAGATAGCAGATTTTTTTTTTACTTCTTTCCAATCGCTTTCTTTAGGGTCCTGCATAAACAGAGAAACCAAATTAACAACAAAGGAAATGGCAGGTTTACTATGAGTAAGATAAGTAATACTACCAATTAATTGTCAATTAAGTGTAGCATCGATTATGGGTGTTTGACAATTTTTGGTGAGCTTTACTCTAGATTGAAGAGTATCACAAGGATTACAATTGGCCATCTTAAAACGTGTCAAAATATCCATCACATATATAGACAGAGAAATGAAAAATCCATCACATAGTGGTAATAATTGAAGACCCAAAAAATAATTCAAAGTACCAAGACCTGTCATGTCAAAGGAGTCATAAAGTTGTTTCTTCAATCTAAGTATGCGATCATTATTATTTCGAGTAATGAGAATATCATCTAGATATATAGAAACAATCAAAGTGTCTCCATTGGTATGGAGTACATACAATATGTTATTAGATTCACAATGTTTGGAACCAATTTGAAGAAAGAAACCATTGATCTTAGCATACCAATATTAGGGAGCATGTTTCAAACCATAAATCAATTTTTTGAGTCAACAAGCCAAGTTAGAATATGTCACAAAAACATGTGGTCATTCCATGAAAATTTCTTTAGATAGGTCTCCATGAATAAAGGCACTCTTCACATCCATCTAATGGATTTTCCATCTAAAATGAGCAACAAGGGAAATAATCATTCGAATAGAGTTCATCTTTGAAACAAAGGAAAGCGTTTCAGTGTATTCGATACCTTCCTATTGAGAAAATCACTTCACAACTAAGCATCCTTTATGTCACTCAAAAAAACCTTCAAAGGTAAATTTGGTCCTATAGACCCATTGACACTTCACAATGTTCGTTCCTTTTGTTTGGCGAACTAAGTCCCAAGTGTGATTCTTCGATAAAGAATCAATTTCAGTATACATGCCCAATTCCCATTCAGGTCATCCTTTAGCATCTGAGTAGAACAAAGTCATAAGCTTCAAGTACACAAGTCATCAAGGCAACACTGACAGGTTGTTTTTGAATTTGATTTTTTCATCTAGAGGAGATATCACTGGCGTCAGATCTATAAGATTCAATTGTCTTGGCAACCAGTTCACTATGAAGTCGATCCATGTCATATAATTTATACAAACTTTCCTTTCGGTCGAGAATCCCTCTAGAGAAAATCTACTTACCTTTCTTCAAATAATAGACATGGAACAGATCTAGCCAAATTCTACAATATTGCATGTTTGTTTTAATTGAGAAAAAGACAACATATTGGTGCTAAGGTTTGTCACATGATAGACGTCGATAAGTTTCCCATGTTTACAACTAACATCACCCTGATCAACAACTGTTCGACAACACAGGTATTCCAACAAAGGACGAACACCTTCAGTAACCACTCACATAACCAGATCAAAGATCAACACACCGATGTTTTCACGTGGTAAAACCCCTACGGGGAAACATCCACGGCCCCAGCCAACACGACCACTTGGAGCATTTTATTAATGCAAAGAAAAAGATTACAGAGAGATTTTACAAGATAGTTTCTCACAATCGATCATCGGCAAATGACCCTTCATGCTCTTTAAATAGAGATCATGGACCAATCGGGTGTTAAGCCATGGATCAAGGGCCGTTAAGATCGAGGAGAGTATGAACCGTCGGATCACTCTATGTCGGGAACATATCGTGACCGTCAGATTTCCTAACTACAAATGCATACTAATGCATACTAAAGAAACACACTTTTACCTAAAGACATATTAGACCAAGT
>ML777641.1:682061-697582 GCA_009831015.1 Picea engelmannii
CATCTTGTACTTGAACATTTAAGTGGGGTAAAAGGAGGTTGCCCCCTCGAAGAGGCTTATTATCTGAAATTATCTCTTTTTCAAGGCGTTGAGTACATTTCCTGAAGTTTTTCTATGCTATATTGATGTTTGGTTCTTAACAGATTACCTATAATTGGTTGACTTCATATCTGGACTGAAGAAATGAGTTGTCAGGCCTGTGGGTTTGAAGAGGTGGGTTTTCATGCCCGTGGATTGAAGAGGTGGGTTGTCAGGACCGTGAGAAACTCTCTCTAGGAGAGATAGTTTCTTGGGGAAGTGATTTTCCCGAGGGAGCCCAACTGCAGCTATATTTCTATGAGAATTCTTATATGTCCTATTGGTGAAGCCCTGGTAGGGAAGTGGGGCAGCTGAAGGACTGTTGAGAAGAGAAAGGGCACACTTCCTGGTATTGGAAAGGGATGTGGGGAATGAGAGGTTGTAGGTTGTTACTTTGATTAGGCTCCTGGAACGAGATCCTTCATGATGTCTGATGAGTCTCATCCTAGCCTAGGAATCCCTTTACCCAGGTGGAGTTTAGTCCCAGCTCGGGGGTGACCACTACTGAGAGTGATGAGAAGCGTGATCTAAGGCTGGGAGGATCATGGAAGGTCTGCACGTATCTAGTGGTCTTATATAAAAGAGAAGTATAAATTATGTGTTCAATTTCATGTTATGTATTTGTACAAGTCTTTATATTTATGAGTATTTCCTGTGTATGTTGTATGTATAGGATTACTGTTATTTCCGCATGAATCTGTGTATTAGCAGAATGTATTTGTCTGCTTTAAATTTTATATATATGAAGTTCTACAAGAGTTTCTGTGTGGAATATCCCAACAGGCCTATGGATGGGTATGTTATAATTTGGACATCAGAAACAAGAGAAGTAGTGATCCAGGTGGATATTGGTGGCCACCCAACTATTCCAACTGGCTCCTCTTGTCAGTTTTTAGTTCAACACGCTCTTCTATACTTATTTGTAATTGTAGGTTATACACTTTTGGGGCTGTCTTAATCCCTACACATATTCTATTTGGATACGAGTGGCCTCTCACCTAATCCAACTAGCTTATTTTGTATGTTTTCATGTCAGCACATCTTGTTGTACTTTCGGGGCCATTTTGGATCCCTAAACATTGTTTTTTTGGATCGCCACAGTGAAACGATAGACTGTGTGAGAATTTGATGATGTAATGTGTATTTTTCTAAAATACCTTTCCAACGGGCTATCAGGTGCCTAAAACGAAGATCGTATGCAAAAGTTATGAACCTAGGAAGTTGAGGTACCAACTTATCCATAGGGGCCCACATGACTTTTGGCGTTTTAGCTCCTAAGGTTAGGTTTTTGGATGTCTAGGGTTTTCGAATTCATGAATAATATTAAAAATTTCTCTGGAGCCTCATTGTAATCATTCTTCTCAGGAGAATCCACGTAGCATCCACATCTCTTCTCAGAGATAGCTACCACCATTCGAGAAAGTTTTTCAGTTATGCAATTTTATAGTTTAAGCCTATTTCATTTATTTAATAGAAGATGTTGTTCACTAGATATGTATGTTGTTCTTCATATCTCTTTTTTTATTATATTTAGTCTGTTAATCATTTCATTCTGCTCCTAAATCTGGATCAATGGTATCATAGCGGTTTTCTCTTCATTTATTTTTCTTCGTGCATGTCCCCGACAAGATCTGGGTACAATAAATTGGGACTTGAACCAATCGATTCGTTGCAATATTGGTCACACCGAGCCCGACAAAAACCCATGGGAGACAAAAATAAATATGATGGAGTAGGATATCCTTTTAAAATTTTGCTCGAGCAATCCCTTGCGCGAAAAAGGAATGAAATGATGGAAAACTTTACGTATATCCTTCGATGGCTTCCCACAGGAGAAGAATCTTCATTAAGTGGCCATGCAACCCCTTTCAAGGTACAAGTAAATTTTTATATTCCATTATTTTAAGGACTGATAGATGCAGATGTTGTAGATAAATGGTTGAATCTTCTCGAAGGGTATTTTTCGGTCCATAATCTTTCTGATAGGGAAAATATTACTTTTTCACTCCTTAAGGTCATCCCCCATGTTAAGGACTGGTGGGACACTTACTTTGAGAAAAGGGCCATAAATGAATCTGCAATATTTGTGGTTTCCCCTACATGGGATTCCTTCCGGGATGCCATTAAAGAACAATACTACCCTATTGGAAGCTACGAGGACTAGTACACTAGATGGACCACCCTACGTCAAGAAAGGGACCAGAAAGTACCATATTTCACCAATATTTTCCATACCTTGCGTACCAAGTTGGGTATCAAAGACTCTGAGCGATAATTGGTGCTAAAATATCGCGATTGTTTGCATAGATACATTCAAACAGAAATGGAGTTTCTAGACATTTCCTCATTGGGGACGACTTATAGATATGTTGTCAAGATCGATCATAAATTTAAGAAGAAGAGGCCAGAGTTTGGATCTACAAACTCCTCACAGTCAAAGCAAGGTAATGTCATCCCCAACCCAAAAAACAAGGGACATAGAAAATATGGCTACTCTCAAGACAACCATTCCAAGCCACAACATAAGAAGGGTAATGTGAAGATGAATAAGGAAACAGGAAAATTGTGTGAATACCATAAAATCCCTTGGAATAACACCGAAGAATGTTGCTCCAAGCAGTCACTCGTGGCCAAGATGAAGGCTTTTGAGTCAGAGGTCAATTATGATTCTGAATCAAATCTAGAAGGAGGGAAGAATATTATCGATGCTAAACCCAGTGCCACTGTCGCTACCACCAAAGTCCAGTCAAGCGAACCATAAGAACCAGAGGAAGGGGAACACCTCTTTCACTCACATATGTGGGTAAAGGGGTCTCCACTTAATTTCATTTTAGATAGCGAAAGTCAGAAGAACATGATCTCAACAGAGGTCGTCAAGCGGTTGGACCTGCCGACGCTACTATACCCATAACCCTACACCATTAGCTGACTTCACCAAGGAAGAGATCTTTGTGTCAGCCAATGATTTAGTCTTCCCTACGACATCAAGCCCTTCAAAGATGAGGTATTTTGTGATATCTCTCCCCTTGAATTTTGTGATGTTATTTTAGGACAACCATATTTGTAGAAGCGTCATGTTATGTATGAGTCTAGACCCCACAATTTTATTATTACTTTGGGTAGACAATTGTACAGGATACCAAAGGTAGCGTCGCCTACCTCTATTTCTTTAATCTCTGCTAAGAAATCCATTAAGTTCATTTCATAGACCGGGAAGTTCATATTCTTTGTGATCCATGCTCACGGTAAGAAGAAGGTCGTCGCCACATCTGTGGCCTCTATAGAGAGCCTCTCTTTGCAGCAGAAGTAAGTAGATGATATCGTGGAAGAGTACATAGACATCTCCTCATCCACCGGGGTACCGACGCACTGCCAAGTCAAGCATCCAATTGATCTAACCCCTGATGCACCTCTTCTGAATGGACCAGACAATCATTGCTCAGTGATGGAAAATTATGAAAAACAAGCATCATATCCAAGAGCTTCTTCAAAAGGGGCAGATCAGACCCAACTCCTCCCCTTACGAAAGCTCGATTATACTGGTGCAAAAGAAGGACGAGACCTAGGGAATCTGCATTGATTAGACAACATTAAACAAAATCATAGTCAGAAACCGGTACCCAATTCCTAGGATTGATGACCTTATTGACCAACTCAAGGGGGGAAAGTTCTTCAACAATATTGACCTAAAGTTTGGCTACCACCAGGTTCCCATTGAACCAACTAATGTATGGAATACAACTTTCAAATATAAAGAAGGTCTCTTCAAATGGTTGGTCATGCCCTTTGGCCTAAAAAATGCACCAACCACTTTCATGAGGTTGATGGATGATGTATTGAGACCCTTCACCAACTATTTTTTGGTGGTATATTTGGATGACATCCTCATCTTCAACAGAACTTGGGAAGAGCACATGCGACATATTCAATAGGTTTTAAGCACTTTGTGGCAACACAAGCTATATGCCTACTTGGAAAAATGTTCCTTTTGCATGAACATGGTCTAATAGTAAGGATACATTGTTGATGAGCATGGGGTACATGTCAATCTCTCTAAGATCTAAGTCATTTGTGACTAGCCAGCCCCGACCACACTAACTGAGCTTGAAAGCTTCCTAGGACTGGCCAATTTCTATCGACGATTTGTGTTGGGATTCTCCCATATTGCATGGGCCCTCAACCCCATAACCAAGGGTGGTGGCAGGGAAAATTTCTTGTGGGGGAAGGAACAACAATGAGCATTTGATGATATGAAGTATCACTTTTTCTCAGCTCCAGTACTCTCCTTGCTTGATCTGCAACAACCGTTCGATATTGAGACTGATGCATCTGACTATGTTGTAGGTGCATTTCTCACTCAACACAGTCATCCGGTGGCATACCATAGTGAGAAAATATTAGATAATGTCCGAAAACACCCCACCTATGACAAGGAAATGCATTTCATTGTACAACCATGTTTTCAATGGAAACATTACATTCTGGGAAAGGAGATGATCATCCATGTTGATCACAAGCCTCTACAGTTCATACATACACAGGGGAAGTTGTAGAACGACCACCATTAGAAGTGGTATACCTACCTGCAACAATTCCATTTCAACATAAAGTATAAGACACAAAACACAAATCATGTTGTTTAAACCCTCATTCGACCTCCCATAGCTTCACTCACAATTGTGCTCCATTCTTGTGGACATGAGGCATCTGAGTGGCCCCAACTTTATCATCAAGATCCAGACTTTTCCACCACCTATCAACTCTTGGGTACATGCGCGAATGTCACTGATTTCCACATTCAGTACGGGTTGTTATGCCATCTGGGCCATCTTTGTGTTCTTTCAAGCGAGCATGAAAATATGATTTGGGAAGCCCACTACATTCGAGTGGCAGGAAATTTTGGCATGGAGAAAACCATGGTCCTTCTCCATAAACATTTTTATTGACTAAAAATTCGATAGGACGTCAGAAAGTATATCATATCTTTCACTTCTTGTGCCATTTCCAAGCCAACCATCAATAAGAAAGGCTTATACACACCTCTTCCTACCCTCGAGAAGCCTTGGGGATCCATCTCGATGGATTACATGTTGGGCCTTCCATCCACCAAGCAAGGAAATGATTGTGTATTTGTAGTCATTGATCAATTTTCAAAGATGGCCATCCTCACATCTTACAAGAAGAACATCACAGTGGAAGATACTACAAAGCTCTTCTTCGAACGAGTGTGGGTCCATTTTTCGATACCACAGACCATCATTTTTGACTGGGAAAACAGGTTCCTCAGCACATTTTGGTCGAGAATCTCGTCACTGTTGGACACCAAGCTCACTAAATCCACCGCTTTCCACCCCCAAATAGACGGTGAAACATAGGTCGTCAATTGGATGATTTTGTACATCCTGCGCATGTACACCTCTAAGAATCCGCATACATGGGATTAGAGTCTCCCCTATGTTCAACACAGTTACAACAGGGCTCTCCATAGCTCCATCGACCATAGCCCATTTCAGGTGGGACTAGGATTCCAACCATTGGGTCCCATTGATGTTGCACTACCTCTGGAAACCACACAGATTGATTGTTCCTATATTCAGTCTGAGACTGATAAAACCACCATATTCATTAAGCGGATTCAGCACATCCGCCAATAGGTCCAGGAGATTTTGCACAAATACAATTCTAAGTAAAAGTAGCACCATGATCAACACAAGGTACCACACTCATTTCAGGTTGGAGATAAGCTTTGGCTACATTTGCAGAAGGAGTGTCTTAAAGGGGCCCATCAAAATATTTGCCCACTTTTATATGGGCCTTACACTATCACCAAGGTTTTGGGTAACAATTCTTTTGAGCTCAACACTCCACCATTCCTTGGCTTGCACCCATTGTTCAATGTGGACCTCCTTCGACCATATTTTCCACCGTTATTGGACACCTCAGAGATCGCAGAACAATTGAAACCAATATATTCCAACCTTGACTGCATGGAAAATCAATCCACTAATTATATAGTGGACACATAGGTCAAGGGCACTCGCCAACAGAGGATCCAACTTTATCAGGTTGTCAAGGCAGGGCAGTTCCTACACCAAGGAAAATGGCTCACCTGGGTCCAAATACAACAAAAATTTTCTCACCTGATGAGGGAACTCAATGTAATGGATACCATTGCTTCCTCAGGGGGGATTGATCCAGGTGGATATTAGTGGCCACCCACTTGTTCCAACTGGCTCCTCTTGTCAGTTTTTAGTTCAACACATTCTTCTGTACTTCTTTGTAATTGTGGGTTCTATAATTTTGGGGATCTCTGAATCCTTACACACATTCTAGGTCAATTTTGGTGGCCTCTCACTTAATCCAACTATTTTATTTTGTATGTTTTCATGTCAACACATCTTGCTATACGTCAAGGGTCATTTTGGAGCCCTAAATAATGTTTTTTTGGATTTCCATAGTCAAACTATAGACGAAGTTAGATTTTGATGGCATAATGTGTATCTCTCTAAAATACCTTTCCAATGGGCTATCACGCACCTAAAACGGAGGTCATATGCAAACGTTACGACCCTGAGAAGTTGAGGTACCAACTTACCCATAGGGTCCCACATGACTTTTGGCGTTTCACCTCCTAAGGTTAGGTTTTTGGATGTCTAAGGTTTTGGCATTCATGAATAATATTAAAAAGGCCTCTGGAGCCTCATTGTAATCATTATGCTCAGATGGATGCAAGTAGTAGCCACATCTCTTCTCAGAGATCGCTGCCACCATTTGAGCAAGTGTTTCAGTTCTACAGTTTTATAGTTTCAGCCTATTTCTTTTATTCAATAGAAGATATTGGTCACTAGATATATGTGTTGTTCTTCATATCTCTATGTTTATTGTATTCAGTCTGGTAATCAAGAATTTTGGTATTCCTATCCTGAATAGCCATGTCAAATCCAAATGTCCCACCAACCATCCTATATATTTCCATTTCTTTGGAAATATCTGCACGTTATTTTTGACTTTCCACCATCCTATGAACACATGTGAGGAATCCATCTATAACCTAAACATAAAATATGAAACCACATGAGTAAGACAATGCGGTTTTGATGTAGATCCCTACAACATGAATGAGGTGATGGAGTGCATTTTTCCATCGCTCATCAATCACTCTCCATATCAATAGTCATTTCTCAAATCCATCGCCTCCCTTGTCATCATAATAGGAACACATGGATTATTTGGCCCTATCCATGGCCTCATACAAGTAGCCCATTACAGGCTTGTCTCCATCAACCAACCGAAGAACCTTTAACAAAGGTTTTCTAGTGGTACACATCTCCTCCACTCCCACCCAAAATATCTCCTGGTATGACACTATCCTGCATATGGCCTCTCCCATCAGTTTACAGCTAAATGATAAACTGTGCCACTCATCTGAAAGGAAAATTCTCTTTGCCTCCCACATACAAGTCTAGAGAGATTAAAGAGATATGCAACTAGTGGTAAATTGTGTAATTGTAGGATGCACCAACTCCTTGTTATTTGTGAATCACTTCTCATCAAGATAAGCATAAATTCATGATTATATATGAATTTATTGATTCTCCTATCCAATTCAATAATATCCTTGACATAAAGAGTTTTTCCCATATCCTCTAAAATCAAATCTATATAATGTGTAGCACAAGGAGTCCAAAACAAAGTAGGATACTTTTGCATAAGCAACCTACTTGCAACAACATAGTTAGCAACATTTTCCATTATAACTTGGACAACATGTTGTGGACCCACCTCTCGAATGAACTCATCCAATAACTCACGTGATAATAAAGCATATTTAACATGTGCAAATGAATCAACATATTTAATAAACATCCTCCCCTTGGGAAAATTAACAAAAAAGTTTAGAAGGGTCCTGCCCTTTTGGTCCATCCAACCATTTGACATCATGGTGTGTATAGTGATTTCCTATGACTCCTTAAGCTCCTCCAATATACTAGTGCAATTATCCTTTTCATTTTGAATGATAGGCCATCTCAACGCATCATAGGTAGGGGCCTTATAGCCCAGACCAACAATATCAACCACATCAAACATAGGTTGATAGAATGGGTTGTTCTTAGAAATGTTAAAAGGAATGCCACTCCATAAGAAACACTAACCAAAATTCTTATCAACCTCTTTCTTATAATTATTTTGACAATTGACTTGATATAAGGTTGTGCACTAGGTGTGGTTCTAGGAAAAACAAAAGATGAGGTGGATGAGGGAATTGTGGAAGGTGAGGCAGCTGAGGTTGAAGTGTCACTTCTTCTCCCCTTGGATCTTCCACCTCCTCCCCTTCCAAAATGAGATTTTGTATATTCCCTAGGTTCTCTTTCTATACCCATATCATCAAGTGCTATGTTGGCAATATGAATGATTTCCAGGGTGGAATCTAGAAAATACCCACTTAATGTCCCAAAATTTGTGCAAGGTAGTATTTCAACTAGTTGATCCCCCCATCAATGAATTCCCAGAAAACTTACAATTCAAATTTTTTCTATTAAACCCCCCCTTGGGTTCACCATATTCCCACATATCATCCAATTTTGTCGGCATTTCAATCTTCAAAGTAATGATTAAACCTATGGCACACAAAAAAATGAAAAAAAATTAAAATCAACATTGAAGAATCAAAACACATTTTTTTTGTGTATAAAAAAAACAAATTTAGATTCTACTTAAATAATAGATCTCCCATAGTCCACTAGTACTCAACGAAAAGGGGGAAAATTGATAAGGATTGCAAAACCTATCACAAATTTGAAAAAAAAAAGAGTTGGAAATTGTTGCACATACCTTCAAAGTTCACCAACAGCTAATGCGAATCAATCCTGCCTCCACAATAATTTGATGATGGATATTAAAAACACTCTCTCATTGGAAAGATGAGGCAAAACTATTGGGTTGAGTAAAACCTAGCAAAAATATTAAAAAAAAAAGGTGGAAATTGTTTCCCATACCTGCAAATGCACCCATGATTGAGGGGAATCAGTCCCCACTCCATAATGAAATGGTGATGGAAAATGAAAACCATTTCCTCATCATCCTTGGATGAAGGAAAAATAACTTTTTTCTCCATTTCTCTCCAAATCCCACTTTCTGTTTGCAAAATGACAAATTAAAATCCACTTTCCGGCTTTATTTCTATCACTATCCATGTCTTGGTGTTATATTGGGTCGTCATGTGATATTATCATGATCATATTACCTAACGTTATTTTCACAATATAATCGTCCGATAATATAATCCTCCCTAAAAACACAACAATATCATGATGTCAGAGATATTATCGCGATTTTGGCAACATTGGCGTGAAATACTTGCTTGAACATCCAACAAAAAATGATAAACAAACTAGATGGCTGGAATTTCTCAATGAATATGACTTTGATATCAAGCACATCAAGGGAAAAAAAAAACAAAGTAGATAATGCACTCATCATAAGGGTACATGAAATTCCTTCTATAGTCATTAAGATGTGTACGACAGATTTAAAAAATAGAATTTTAGAGGTGGTAACAACAAACCAACATTATGTGCAAGTTAAAGAAGGATTAAAACAAAATAATGTACAACATAAGTATAAATATTACAAACTAGAAGAGGATGCAATATTCTTGTTCAACAATGGATTTTATGTTCCCAATTCTCAGGAACTGAGAAATTTGGTTCTAAGAGATATGCACAATATACCATATGTTGAACTCCCAAGGTACCATAAAACTATTGTAGCTATAAGAGGCCAGTATTTTTGACCCGGTACGAAGAGAGATGTGGCTGATTATTTAGTCAGATGGATGGAATGTCAAAAGGTAAAGGTTGATAATAGACATATAACATGATTGCTACAACCATTTCCCATTCTTGAATGCAAATGGGAAGTGGCTACTATAGATTTCATTACCAAGCTTCCTATGACAACAAAACAACACAATTCCATCATGGTAGTGGTGAACAATCTGACAAAGGTTCCACGTTTCATTACGGTGAAAATAACTCACAAGGAAGGTAATATTGCAAATATTTACATGAAAAAATAGCTATGCTACATGGTGTGCCTAAGGCAATAGTCTAAAATAGAGAACCCAAGTTCACTTCCATTTTTTGGAAGGGACTGTTTAACGGATTTGTGACTAATTTTAATTTTAGTACAACATATCACCTAGAGTGAGATGGGAAGATAGAGAGGATTAACTGGATTAATCGAACATATGTTGAGAATATATGTAATGGACAAGCCTTCCAGGTGGGAGGACTGTATTCACTTAATTATATTTGATTACAACAATTGATATCAGGAATAATTGAAAATGATATTGTCTAAAGCCTTGTATGATAGAAAATGAAACACGTCGGTGAGTTGGGATAACCCAATAGACATAGCCATTATTGAGTTAGAATTTCTAAGGGAAATGGAAGAGTAAATGGTAAAGATCATGAAAAATTTAAAGGTTGCATAGGATAGGAAAAACAGTTGTGTCGATAAAGGAAGAACACATGGGGAATTCAAAGTGGGAGAACATGTGTTTTTAAAAGTTAAATCCAATAGGGGCTCGTTGAGATTGGGTAGTTTATGAAAGTTGGAAGGGAAATATTGTGGGACATTTGAGGTCCGAGAGAGGATAGACCCAGATGCATACATGCTTACATTACTTGCATCCATGATAATTAATGACATGTTCCACATGTATTTATTAAAGAAGTATGTACCAGATCATAACCATGTGATTGATTGGACTGTGATCCAGGTGGAACACAAAGGGGACTTTTGGGAGGAGTCAGTGCACATCCTAGGCCAAAAGTTCAAAGTTCTCAAAAACAAATCCATTGGCTTGGTAAAGTTCCAATGAAATTTTTATGGCCCTAAAGATGCAACGTAGGAGCATAAGAAGGCCATGTGGGAGGAGTGCTCACAATTTTTTGCAAAAGTTGAAGAAATATGAATGTACATTTGTACATAAGTGTACAAAGACTCCATTTTGGTAGTTGAAGTTCCTGGAGCCACAACTCTGAGACTTCATGTTCGACCGATGTCGGATCACATTCCTTGGGTTGTGCGGGTTGAGAGGAACAAGAGTTTTTATTCAGAATTGTTGCATGAGACATTAAGTTGCAGAATTATCAAACATCTTGATGTAAAAATTTATGTACGTGAATATGTAATATTGTATGGCGATGTGCACCGAGGACAATGGAAATTTTCGTCGGGAGGGGGGGGAGAATGTAGCATCCCCACTTTTAATGCCTAGTTTAGTGATGTATAATGTGAATACAGTGTATGTCCATAGGCCCAATAATGTAATATGTAAATGATGTATATTGAAAATAATAAATAAAATGTACCGTCACCTACAAATAAACACAAATGGAGAATTGGGGGCTTAGTTTCCACAAGAGCAAGGTTCCAAGGGGGGTTTAACCATGTCTATTAAACCCATATCATATTTCTAGACTATCTTTACTATGAACCTTCCATTTCCTTTTGAATGTTTCCAAGCCCTAATCATTGAATATAAGAGGGATGGTGTGTGAAGTCACCTCACAGAGTTATTGAGAGCATGAACCTGAGTACAATCAACCTTAGAAATTTGGAGAGTCAACATGCATCAGAGAAAAGGAAATTCGTATGGGAAAGGGGAGACGTTTTTACATGCATATTTTTGGACAGAGAGAGTGTTCTGGAGTGTTGAAGCTTGAAGGAGATCATAGTGGGCATGTATAACAGTTGTTTGGAGTTGTAATTTCAACGAGGGATAGGTTGTAGGCTTGTGAATAACATTTACTTAAATAAATTGTAAAGGGAGAAATCATTTTCTTGTTGTGAGAATTCATGCTACATCCATAGATTCTAAAAGTCCCTAGTAAAGAGACTTCCAATCCAGCTTGTGTTGGAGCCCTGGAGGGAGTGGGATAGCCTAAGGGACTATGTGGTAGAAACAGGGATCCAGTTCCTTGGGTTGTGTGGCTTGAGGGGAAAGAGATACGGTGCATTAGAATCGTTGTAGGAATTAACTTGTGGTGAGGGGACAATAGCTAGTTTTAGGAACCACCATCTCTTGTGGATTCATAGCCCCAACTTGAGGATGACTTGCTATTAAGATTTGGAGCAACAAGTCTATGGTTGGGTGGAACATACGTCCTCTATAATGTGTTTCCTATTTGTTAATAAGATAAGTGCTCATATTTATTATGTTTATTTCTATTGAATGTTGAGTTTAATTTTTATGCACTTCATTTTAAGTTTTATCTTAATTACTATTACCTGTTGTGGGTAAAGGATGCATTCAAATCTATATTTTTATGTGATTAAATACTTTTGTATATGTTCTATGTGTTAGTCGTTTTTAATAGTAATGGGATGTTGGGAAGTTAGGTACAATACACTTGGTGTCCTATTCTCAACTTCCCTCCCTCCCTCCTCTAATTTAGGTTGTGACCCCTCTTCTCTATTTGGATCTAAATTGCCTTCTCTTTTAGTTCCCTCCTCTCCCTCTTGAGATAGGAATTGAAAGTTGTTATTAGTTATGTTAGTCATTTGAGCCACTTGGTCATTTGGCTTCTTTTTGGTTGGGACTTTTAGAAAGCCATCCTTATCCCACTCCTTCTTGGTCCTTTCTGCTGATCTTTTTGCATTTTTAGGGCAATTCCAGAACAAATGGTTGTGCTCATGGCACTTCGTGTTTCCCAACCCTTTGAGAGTATCTTTCTCCCAAAAGAGCGAGAACATATAAATCCAAACCAGTGCCTAAGTGAAATCTCTCTTATCCGCTGAAAACCTCTCCATCCACTACCTCAAGTGTAGTCGTGTCCACTATCTCAAGTGTAGTCGTGCCGAGAAGAAATACGGTCCTTTTTGAAAATCCCACTCTCTATCTTCCCAACCACTAAAAATTACTATGAAAAACCCCTTCAAACCTACCTTCAGGTCAATCTGTCCCTTGGGTTTCTACCATATTTCCTTTCTGATGGCCAAATCCCCATGAATTTCCCCACAATAACATGATCTTTTATAAACAGAATATAGCTCCTAGGTACCTATATATATTGAGATATTTGATCTGATACCTTGGATTCTCCACTGTCCTCACTAGGCACAGATTCTTCAGTCTACCAACTCCCTACTGCAATTCAGCTCCTCTATTGGTCAGCACTAGGTCATTTCCCTGCACCCCCCATTTCATTCCCTGTCGAAATTGGGCTTGCTTCTCCACTGAAAACCGCCTTGAAAGATCGCTCCCCTGCCACATTCTGCCGATTCATCTCCGCCTTTGGTTCGTTCTCCTCTGTCCCTGCGTGTGCTTGCAGAGACCGCCGCTCAGTGCTTCCTTCGCAAGCCTCCCTCGAAATCCTAGCCGGTATCCTCCCTTCGCTCATTGTTCCCTCTGCTCATTTCGATGGCAAAACCCTGTCATTATCTTTATTAATCCTTATGCCAATCGACTTTTGTCTTGCTTTGGTATCACATATGATCTGAATTGTCTTGTATAGGGCGCCAAAGTTATGGTGATATTACAGGTTCAGATGACTGTTCTGAATGCTAATATGCACTCCCAAGATTGCTGTTACAAAGTTCTCTAAAACTAGCACAGCCGCTAATTCGCGGCTGAGAACGTCGAAAGGTATCGGCTGGTAATTAGTGGTTGTGCTAGTTATATCATTTGATGTTTCTGTGTATAATGTGAATATGGATTTTTCTGGGACACGCATGTTCGAAAATGAAACGCTCTATGTTCATGTAATAGGTGGATCCGAATATGAAACACGTGGACAGCTGAGATACACATACAGTTGAGGAGGAAGTTGAAGTAGTGCTCGTTAATAATCCAAACTCAAACGTGACAATTATATGGTGCTATGATTTCTTAATATGATTAGGTAAGTGTTAAAAAGCAAAAATATAAAGAAGTTATGAAGAGTAAATCACATTCATTGATTTGAGAGGACAACTAAGAATATGCCAGCATCTTCAATTGTTGACCATCAGATTAGAATTTTAAATTAAAAGATCATTAATCGTGCCCATTATCAATAAGTATACACCTTTCTGCATAAAAATGAACAATATGTTGACCAGATTTTTTCAATTGTTCATATATATATTCGATCTTTATTGAAATTTGTAAGTGCACATGATTTCTAAACCTGTTTGTTTGTTGGGTTGTGCTTTCATGATGGACAGATTTGCTGGACTATGTGTTGGACTTGACGCATAAGAAGGTAAAGGTGAGAGGGCGTGTGGATCTCAAGAATGCACAGAATTAAATCTGTGCAAAAGAAAGGCCATTGACATTGAATTTGAGAGTCTGGGAGGAGGAGGATTCTCTGCTGTAACTCTACAGTGACAATGAGAAGAAATCAACATCAACAGATAATCTTAACCAACGGCTCTGCTATTTCGTTGCGCTTAGTCTGAGCGGCTTCTACTAATTGTACGTTTTTTCCTGTAGCTGTGAATCAAGCTACATTTAATCGAATTAAAACCTCCTCTCTATAAAATCTAACATTATCCCATACTAAAATCTATAAATACACTTTCGTTATCTTTACTCCAACAACAAAGAATATTACAAAATAAAATATATAAGAATATATTAGAATATTACATATAATTTTACAAAATAAAAAATATATATATATTTAACATAAAGATATATACTTATTGGAAATAGGTACATTTAATCATCTTTTAATTATAAATTTCAATTATATGATTATCAATTGAATACGCTGGTATATTCTTCCAAATCAATGAATGAAATCTCATATTCATAACTTTCTTTTATTTTTTATGGCTTACTTTTTAACATTTACTTAATATGATTAAAAATTACTGTATGACCATCTAATTGCCACATTCAAATGATTAGCAAACTTAATTCCAACTTTTTCATATTCTCCATTTCTGACTCTCCTAATATGAATTCCTTATTTTACCAATCAAAACCTTTCAACTTTCACCAGTCACAAGTTTGCTGCTGTGCTAGAACTATACATTTATTAACCAATTTTAATATTAAAATTTAATTATTTTTTTTATTGAAAATATTATTATCTAAAACTTCCAATAAAATGAAAAGGTTTAAAATTAAAAAACAACTAAATAAAAAGCAAAAAGTCAATGCTGAAAAGGTCATAATTATTTTATTTTTATTTAAAAATAATTATGTAAAATTTTGAATAAATTGAAAATGTTTAAAAATTAAAAAATAATTAAATAAAAAATCAATGTTAGAAAGGTTCAATGTTGATCTCATTGCAATTATTTTTTTAACATTCATCAAATAAATTCAAATTGAAATGAATTTATAAACTTGTATTGATTTAATATTAAATTAAAATTCAATTAATGTTGTAATATAAATAATTTATAAAAAAAATTAATATAAATAATTTATAAAAAAAAAA
>ML777641.1:712337-724862 GCA_009831015.1 Picea engelmannii
TTGAAGGCGTTCAAATGCTCTGCCACTGAGTCTCCATCTCTCATCCTCAAGTTATACAGCTTCTTTCTCAGGAATAGTTTATTTACCAGGGACTTAGACTGATACAACTTCCCCAAATTTTCCCATAAATCTTTGGCTGTAGCGTCCTCTGACACATTCAGTAATACTGAATCGGAGAGACACAGTCGAATTGTGCTCTTTGCCTTCCGATCCATCTTTTTCCAGTCATCTGCAGAAGTTCCTATAGGTGTCATACCTGGATCTACCATGATCCACTGATCTCTCTCCACCAAAAGATATTCCATCTTGAGATTACACAGCTCAAATCTTTTCCCATTAAACTTCTCGATCTCCATCTTCGAATTGCTTGACATTTCTTTTCACCTGAAAAACAATACCGCAGATCTCCCACTGTAACAAGGCTTATCACAATCCTGAGCCAAACCCTTGACGACAAAGGCATCCCCCTGAAGCCAATACATCTCTGATACCAAATGTAAATTCTAACCTTGTACAATATCTACTGCAAACTGATATTCAGAAAAGAACAGAAAAGATACAATGGCAAATACAAACATTACACAGAGATTTTTCACCTGGAAACCCAAACCGGGAAAACCAGCATATATTATATTGATACACATTGTGTTACATTGTTTACAATACAATATCCATATAGGAGCCAACGGCATCCAAAACCCTAACCCAATGACCTGGATTAGTCCAAAACCCTAATTCCTTAACCGAAAATAGAAAACCATCGGCAAAAACCATGTGCCGAAAACCACCTAATATCATCTGGTCCCGGAAATATGTCGTCTCGGAAATATGTTGGCCCGGCGATAATATGTCGGCCCGAAACCGGCGAAAATATGTCGGCCCAAAAAACTTTTTCGGGGGTGCTGCCCTCGAACCCCCGCGCGGGGGGCTCCACCCCCCTCTTACCCCCCTGCGCGCCCGGCGCAGGCGCTCAAACACTACTACTCATGCAAAGAATATAACACATACCCAACATTCATCAGGTAGATAACTTTACAATCATATAAGTAGGTCCAATCCTTCTGATACTTCTATTTTTCACCAAAAACTGAACCCCCTTCAATCATACAAAAATTGTCTATTTATCATTGATTACAGAGGATTTCGACCATCTTGAAAACTAAAGACTAACTCTGCATAACTTCCTGAACAAAACTCATATATTCGAGTATATCTAACTAATAACATAGTCTTGAAAAAACTTAACTTAACCTTACAAAAATGTGGCTCATACCCAAAACAAGTGACCACTTATTGTTCTTTGACACTAATGTCTCGAACCTTGAACAACTAGACATTTACAAGTGAAAAATACTTCTATTGTCTAAGTTGGAGTAAAATAACCATTAAAAAAACAAATGTAATAGATGAAAATGACTGAAATTGTGCCTTGATACCCATTTTCATTCCAGCTGGAGACTAACTAGGAGATATCTTGACTAAATGGCATTAGCCTCAGGCCCCTTCTTCTTCTTTGACAACAATAAACTAGAACAAAACTCACCTATAATATGGTGAATTTATGGAAAAAACGACCTCAAATGTCTCTTCGATTATCTCAGACCGTGATACCTATGTAAAATATGAGAGAGGTTTTTTTTCATGGGCTCGTTACCAACAAAAACCTCTTTCATTTTTCAAAAATCAATTTCCATCTATTCGAGAGGCACATTGGAAGAAAATGAAAAAAAAAAAACAAAACAAAGCATGGCGAATTTGTGGAAAAATGACCTCAAAGGTATCTTTGATTCTCTCAGACTATGATACCTGTGTAAAATATGAGATATTTTTTTGTGCATGGGATTTTTATAAACAAAAAAATCTTTCAGTTTTATCAAATTCACCTCCAGTTGTTCAGGAGGCATGATGAACGAGAATGACACAAACAGGGAAAAAACAATTTTTTTTCCGTAAATTTGGGCAACGCCTTTTGATTTTTCTTTTACATATTTTTATACATTTTTTTTAGCTTGGTATGTTTCTTTTCTAGCTATTGGTTCTTCTGTTTCAAAGTTTGAACTTGAATCTTTAATTCTTGCACCTAGTGGTTGTCCTTTGCACCTTCATCAACCTCTTGTTTTGGTTTGACCAGAACCTATTTCTTTCCTTTCTCTTTCAAACTCTGCTCTTCATCCATGATAGATTTGTTATGATCAACCAACATTCTACTTTTCCTAGACCTCATTTCATACCTATGTGTATTTCAGGTCCTTTTCTATGTGCTTCCTTCATATGATCACGTGCTTCTGATATGCTAGCCTTAATTTCGATGAAGTTGCACATGTAACTATAATACCCCACAACCTCTGTGATGATGAAAATTTCAGGTGAACTTTGCACAATTCTAACACAACCTTAACATGAATTTCATGGTGAAGAACTCAAGAATGACTTTCGTGTACCCGGGTTCTCATGATCATGCATTCGCATGAAGGTGCCAACACTGCACTTTTTAAATATTTGAATTTATTCTTGAACGTTAAAAGAATTAAAACAACACACTTTTACCATGTTTGCAAGAACAAGCATGTTCTTACAATCAGTGTTTTTTGAACTAAAAAGGCCTTGCAAACCTTCTATAAGCTCAATAAAGTATTCCAAGGTGACAACATGTTGTTAACCCAAATCAGACGTGCAACAATCTTTCAAGAAAGCAATAAAATGGTGCAAAAATAATAGAGGGGAAAAATAACTCAAGCTGACACAAACCATGGAGGAGCATTAAAACTAAAATCAAGCTTTAAGAGGATGTATAAGTGAATGAAGGGGAAGGGCAGGGATGTAGACCTCAGTTCCAATAGAGGGATATACCAAAGAGTAGAAACATTAGTTGGAAGAGTTGTTGTAGGTCTATAGAGGAGTGTTTTGAGATCCTAAAGGGTTACCACCTTAGAGAGAAGTGGATAACAAGATATAGTTGTTGCTTAAATCTCCATTACCAAATATTGGGATGTATAGACAGTCCATTTTAGAAGAAGATGAAGTGAAGAAATAGTCGCAGTATTTTCTAGAGCACAATAAGTAATTCATACAAACTCCTCACCTTGTGGGTCACCTATCATCATAGTACCTAAGAAGTATGGGACTTGGCAAATGTGTATTGACTAAAAACCCTTGGATAATATCACACTTAATAATAAGTGTCCTATATCTAGGATCAATTATTTTTTACATTATTTGTAGCATGCCAAGTACTTCACCAAGTTGGATATCAAGTCGTGATACCACCAGGTACACATTGAAAAAGAAGCCACCTAGAAGACCACATTCAAGGAAAATCAAGGTCTAAATGAATGACTAGTCAGGGCTTTTGGTTTATGTAATGCACCAGCTACATTTATGTGATTGACGAATGATGTATTGCATCCCTATTTAGATTCATTTGTAATAGTGCATTTGGATGACATATTTATTTATATCCCTACCAAGA
This sequence comes from Picea engelmannii, assembly GCA_009831015.1. NCBI lineage: Eukaryota > Viridiplantae > Streptophyta > Pinopsida > Pinales > Pinaceae > Picea > Picea engelmannii. Next base: position 715,807 of record ML777641.1, read on the forward strand.
ACAAATATCACATATCATGCAGGTGTTAGAGACTAAAAAACCATCAACTACTAGATAACCTTACAAAATATGAGCTTGCTCAGTAGTCATTGGTGTATTTGGGGTATGTGATTGATGGAGGGGAGCTCAATATATATCCCATGAATATGGAGGCCATCATGAAGTTCCCAGTTCCTAATAATGTCATTGAAGTTAGGAGCATTGTTGGGGTATTGTAGTACCTACAAAAGTTCATAACATACTTTTTAGTAGTAGTTGCACCACTCCATGACATCACTACTAGTGGTAAGAGTTTCCCATGGGGAAAGAATTAGAAAAAATATTTTGATGAGATGAAATGGAACATCAGCCAAGAACCAATTATTGCATTTACTAACTTAAGAAATCATTTTGAAGTGGAGAGAAATGCAAGTGGATATGCGATGGGAGTGGTCTCAATGTAAGGAGGTAAGCCGATATGTTATCATAATGCATTTTTTGATGGGGAAGTCCTGAACTACCCTACATATGATAAGGAAGTTTATGCCTTGGTTAAAGCTATTAAGAACTAGAAGAACTATCTAATGGGAAAAGAAACCATTATCCACATTGATAAATGGCCATTACAATGTTTGTGGTCCTAAAGTAAGTTTCAACAAATGATAAATTACATGTAACTTACCTAACCCCCAACTGGGTCACGTCACTTGTTTAAACAACCCAATAAATTTTTTTGATATGAAATCTAAATGCGGAAATAAAACAAAGCATGACATTCAAACGCATACAACTACCTATGCTACTTAAAAACATAAATGCAACTACTTTAGTTGTGCACACCAAAAACTAAACAACATACAAGAACATTCAAATACATAAATAGACATTTGAATGCATAATTCTGCTCATAGAAAGTAGCATTTAACCAATATAACTCAGAATAAATTGCACAATAATTATATTTCCATTATACATGAATAACACAAAAAATAAGAATACTTATATTATAAAATACGCAACTCGTTATAGAGGATGAACATTCCTCCCAACCATATACCTTTTTTTCCAGTTCTCAACAACAAGTCACCCCTGAGATGGGTCTATGAATCCACAAGAGACGATTTTCCTGAAGTCTAGCTAATCTCCCCCTCTCAAAAATAAAACTCACAACTAATTATAGTCCACGAGCTCTCTTGCCCTCAACTTGCACAACCCAAGGGATGGAATCCCCCTTCACTGCTCACATTTCCTTAGTATTTTCCACTCCCATCCAAGGCTTCCAACATAGGTTGGACATGAATTCAACGTGTTGGGACCTCAGGAATCCCACGACTACAACATGAATTCACCAAGTAGGAAAAAAACATATTTCTTTAATTAATTTCAAACACCACATCACTCATAGGCCCACAACCTCCTTCTTCATGAAATTACATCCTCAAACAACTGTCAAACATGCCCACAATAGTTTCTTTCAAGTTCCATCACTCATAACTCCTTTGTTGGATAGAAAACTCCATGTAAAAACAACTCTGCATCCAAAAACGTGAATATCTAATTCTAGTCTCCTAACCATACAAAATTATCCTCTTTCTCTTGATTTATTGACTTGCACTCCTCCCCGAGATAAATGTACTCGGCCCCCATGATCCCAATAACTATGGGAAGTGACTTTTCACACCCACCCTCTTACATGATGATTGGGCTCCAGAATGCTCAACAACTAATGGAAGGTTCATGGTAAGGATAATTTAGAAAGAAATGGTTTGGGTTTAATAAACATGAGTAAACTCTCCCCCTTGGTCCCCTTCCCTCTCTTGTGGATACTTAGCCCCAAAATCTCTGTTTTTCTATGTCCATCTGCAATTGGCAATACATTTTATTCATTATATTCAATTTACATCATTTACATATTACATCACTTTGGCTCTTGTCCATACACTATATTTACACTATACATCACTTGGCTCTTAGCCATATAATACATCTACAACATACATTTATAGTTTGGGGTTTGAAATTGGGGTTTTATATTCCCCTCCCCATACAAACTGCAATGTTGTCAGTGCACATAACCACACAATTTACACATTAACATATACAAAAAAATTACATCAAAATACTTGAGAATTCTGCAACTTAATGAATATCGCAACAATTCCAACCAATATCTCCCTTTCCCCTCAACCCACACATTGGTAGGATAGGAAATCTCAGAGTTGAGGCTCCATGAACTCCAACTACCAAAACACAGTCTTTATTTGTTTATGTACAAATGTACCTTTATTTTTATTCAAAATTTGAAAAAATTTCCAAGTACGTTTCTCGCATGGCTTCCTTGTGCTCTTATGTAGTGTCTTTAGGACCATAAAAACTCCATTGAACCTTAACCAAGACAATGCATTTTTTCTTGAGCACTTTGAATTTCTAGTCTAGGATGTTGATTGGTTCCACCCGAAAAGCCCCTTCGTGCTCCACCTGTATCACATTCCAATCAATCACAGGATTAGGATCAAGTACATACCTTTTAATAAAGACACATGGAACACATTATGAATTTTAATATATGTAGGTAATGCTAGCATGTATGCAACTGGACCTATCTTTTCTAAGACCTTAAAAGGCCCACAATATCTCATTGCCAAATTTGGGTAACTTTCCAATTTCAGCGAGCTCCTCTTGGATTTATCTTTTAAAACAACATGCTCTCCCACCTTGAATTATTCATGTGTTCTTATTTTATCAACATAGTTCTTATGTCGGTCTTGTGCAACTTTCAAATTCTTCTTGATCTCTACCATTTTTTCTTCTATTTCCCTTAAAAATTCTAGCCCAATCACGACTTTGTCTGTTGGGTTATCCCAACTTACTCGTGTGTTTCATTTTCTTCCATACAATTATTCAAATGGGATAATATTCAATGGTTCCTTATACACATTATTGTAAGAAAACTCAAGTAAATGGATGTTTCCTCCCACCTAGAAGGCTTGTCTATTACATACATTCTCAACATATCTTCAATTATCTGATTAATACTTTATTCCTGTCTATCTGAATCTAGGTGATATGATGTACTGAAATTCAAATTTGTCCCAAATACTTTAAATAACCCCTTCCAAAAATTAGAATTGAACTTGAGATACCTTTCTGATGCTATCACCTTAGGAAGACCATGTGTCTTAGCAATTTCTCTCATATAAATTTATGCAATATTGTATGCCTTATGAGTTACTTTTACTGGAATGAAATTTGCATCAATTATAATATTTTTCACCACTACCATGATGGAATCATGTTATCTTATTGTCTTGTTCTCTCGAGAAATTTGGTAATGAAATCGATAGTAACAACTTCCTGTTTCCATTCAGGAATGGCCAATGGCTACAACAATCTTGTTGGATGTCTATGATCAATGTTTACCTTCTCACATTCCATGCATATGGATAAATAATCAGTGACATATTTATCCATACCAGGCCAAAAATATTGGCCTCTTATAGATGTAATAGTTTTCCAGTATCTTGGATGTCCAACGTATGGAACATTATGAACCTCTTTTAGAACTAAAAATTTGAATTCCTGAGAACTGGGAACATAAAAGCTTTTTCGAAATAAGAGGATTCTATCCTCTTCTATATTATAATACTTATATTTATGTTGTATATCATTCTATTGTAAGATTTCTTGGACTTTCACATAATGGTTGTTTGTTGTTATAGCCTCAATAATTCTTTCTTTTAAATATGTCTTATACATACCAACAACTATAGCATGCATTTTATGCATTCTTCTATTGAGAGCATCAACCACCCTGTTATCTTTTCCCTTTATGTGCTTTATGTCAAATTTATATTCACTAAGAAATTACAACCTTATAGTTTATCCATAATTTAGTGTTGGTTGTTCAAACAAGTATTTCAAACCACTAGGTCTTGTCCTTAATTCAATTTTTTTGTCGATAAGGTAATGCCTCCACATCCTTAATGCATGTACTATGGCTTCCAACTCTAATTCATGTGTGGGATAATTTATTTCATGTTCCTTCATTTTCATGGACTCATAATTAATCACATGTCCATTTTGTATAAGAAATCCATCGATCCCTTCTTTGCATGCATCAGTGCACACATCAAAATCCTCATCTGGATCTGCAACTTTTGAAATAAGTGCACTAGTTAGAAAATTCTTTAAACACTAGAAATTTTCTTCACACTTGGAACTCCATTCAAATTTTACTCCTTTCTTTTGAAAATATGTTATTGGGTGTAAAATCTTGGAGAATCTTGCAATGAATCTTCTATAATAACCATCTAGGCCCAAAAATGATCTCACCTATGAAATGTTTGTTGGCTTTGGCCAAATTTTTATTTATTCAATCTTTTGTGGATCCATTGCTATACAATCTTCTGAAACAACGTGGCTTAGATAATGGATTTTCTTTTGATATAAATTGCATTTACTCAAATTGAAATACAATTGGTGTTCTCTCAACACTTGTAGTACCATCCTCAAATGTTTCTCATGTTCCTCCTCCATCTTGGAATAGATGAGAATATCGTCCAAGAATACAATGATAAACTTGTCAGGAAATCTCTAAACATTGCATTCATCAAAAACATAAATGTTGCCAGTGCATTTGTCAACCCAAAAAGTACCACCAAAAATTCACAGTGTCCATACCCTGTCCTAAATATTGTCTTGTTGGTGTCTTCTTTTCTGATTCTAACTTGATGATAGTTTGACCTCAAGTCAATTTTTGAGAACATCTTTGCTCCTTTTAGTTTATCAAAAAGATGATCTATCCTTGGTAAAGGATACTAATTCTTCACTATAACTTTGTTAGAATTTTTGAAGTTGATACATAACCTCAACATTCCATCTTTTTTCTTCACAAAAATAATTGGGACACCCCAAGGAGAAATAATTGGGTGTATGTACCCTTTCTTTAACAAATCTTCTAGTTTCAGTTGCAATTATTTTATATCTCATGTGCTCATTTTATATGGTATTAGATATTGGGGAAGCTCTATGGATTACATCAATAGATAAATGTATATCCCTCTTTGGTGAGAATTCTAAAAACTACTCAAGCACATCTTCAAAATCCTTCAAGACTAGATAATCTTCAATATTTGGCTCTTTATCCTTCATTGGCTCTTCCATATGGGATGCATATATCTGGAACCCTTTTTTCTAAAACTTTTTTTCAGCTGCAATGTTGAAATTTCTCAGATAGATATAGGCCTTGGAATACCTTGCACTGTCCTTGAATTCCCTTCTTCATCAAGACATCTCAAAACCTTTTTATAAAAATCTAGGACAACACGATACTTTTCTAGCCAATACATACCAATCAAGAAGTCACAAGACCCAAGTGGTATGATCAAATATGCCTTTGTGTTAATTTCATTAATGTTTATAGAGAATTCTCTAACAAGCTCATTAATTCTTCTCTTGGTTACAGTAGCTATCTGAACTAACCAAGACTTTTCATGCTTACATTTCTTCAATTTAAATCTTTCAACTAGTTTTGGATCTATATAGCTATGACTAGCTCTAGAATCAATCAAAATAGCTATGTGTTGATTATTAATATTACCTTCCACTTCAATCATGTGGGATTGATAGTGTTCTTGTCTATTGTCCAAGGCGGCATAGATCCTTAGCATTCTTCTACCCACATCCTCTATTGTTTCCTCTTTCTTGATGATATCATAATATTCATTTTATATCCCTAGTGAGGACAATATTTATACATGTGATCTCCTCTAGATCCTCAACACTTTATGGGTTGTTGTCTTGGCCACTTTCCCAAGGAATCTATCATTTTATGATCACCTCGAGATGCCTTCCCTTGTTGATATGCTTGAGAGATATTCCTTATGAAAGGTGGCTTGAATCATTTCTTCACTTGATACATATTTCCTTTCTTCTTGTCATCCCAATCATTTTGAAGTGTTGGCCTTCCTTTATTTTTCTCATACAAATACTTTTCCTTTCTTATGGCTTCTTATAAATTCTTGGGATCATCAAACTTAGTTTTATCCTTGTAAAAAGATGGAATCTGACTTAGGAACCTATGAATTTCAACCTTCTCATCTCCGATGAAGCTCACATACCAGAGAAGTTCCAGTAACTTTCTCTCATATTCATCCATGGTCATGTTCCCAAGTTTTAGTTCAAAGAACTCTTGCATATTATTTTCATAGAATTTCTCTCAAAAGTATAGCTGCTGAAAATATTTATTGAACTTCTTCCAAGAAACTCTCTTCCTATCAAGGTTCTTAACCCTCTTCATTTGATACGACCACATAGATGCATTTACTTGAAGGTGGTAGGTTGCAATTCTAGATTCTACATTTGATGTGTAATCATGTAACTGGAAATATTTCTTCTTTCAAAGAATCCATGCTTCTCCATCTTCTCCTTTCTTGTTATCTCCATCAAAGTATTGTGGCTTGATTTTCCTCAACTCCACTTGCAAGCTATTTGATCCATGTCTCCTTTTATGATTCCTGACAAGAGACATACTTGGGCTACTTGTCAACCTTGAATTTTCATATTCTCTTCTAGTAGAGTTCCATGAGGAATGATGTTGTTGATTCCTACTAATAGTCCTTGATTGTCTAAACCATCCACGATCATATTGTTGATGCAATATCGAGATAAGGTTTCTCAACAGTTACCAAAAAAAATTACCGTTGTAGTCTGGGAATGTTGGAATATTCAACCTTCCACAAGGGAAGGAGGTCTCACCTGAAGCGTAGTCGAACGAAACACTATATCTATTTTTGCACTACACAGATCGATATATTAATCATTAGAGTTAAGTTGTGATAGTAATTAGATACTAAGTATATAAAAAGAAACAGTTATGCAGTGGAAACCCAGATCCATTCATAGCATAGACAAATAACCATAAAAGAAGATTTTAGGGCCCCAAATCACACCATTCCATTAGCTGCAGCAATACCAAACCCTCATATAATGTAGATCTGATAAATCATCCTTCAAACCCCATAGATATTTAGTACATCATCTTGCGCAGTGAGATATAATACCTTATAACCCATTACATAATCAAAACTTGTTGTGGATGTAACAATAGTAGCAATAGGGACAATTAAAAAATATAGTCATGACTATACTAACCAGATCCCAACCCAAGAAACAACAAGACATGATCATAATAGTGACAATTCCAATAACTACAACACTAATACTCTCATTAACCCTTTTCCCATTACATTACCCTTTTATTTATACTTTTCACATCTTTGAGAAATTCACTTGACTAAATCAAATATTTTCTTCATCACTTCCTAGATTCCTTTATTTTGTGCTTGCAATATTGTGTATGTCATCGTATTCTATACGTCTAGATCATGCACGATGCATTTTACTATTTCTACTTATTCTAGGATTCCAATTGGTGTGCAATTCTTTACCAAAAATGAGGCTTTTCCAACACTACGGGCCCAACATGCCCCGACAACAACTGTTTACTCACCCCGAGTCAACCTTATGCTTATTTACTAGATCCCAACTCTGGTATAATTTTAAGTACATGTTAGAAAAAATGGTTATAAATCTCCAAGTGGTCTTGCCATTTTCATACAAAAATAGAAGCTCCTACAACAAACTCTTGAGCCACGAAAACATCTAGTTCCGTAGGATTAGTGGTGACAAGAGTGTACCACTCTGTGTCTGCAACTAAATCCAATTGATGCATTTGTACATAAGAATCTTGAAATATAGGCTTGAACTCCCTGATTTATTTCTTGGTGGTCTGGTTAGCTTCAAAAATTTCATCCATTCTATTGCCAACCTCTTGGATTTTAGAAAACTTAGCCTACTGTGAAATATGATATATGATGGCCTAGGATTTTGCATTCATCTACTGAATCTGGACTCTCAATTATTTAGTAGGATTATTCCTTCTTTCTAGAATCCCAACCCATTTGATAACCATGGTAAAAATATTGTTGCATTCACTAATCTGGTCGTGAAGGGATGACTAAGCAATATCCAATTCCGCAACTACTTGTGTGATCTCCTCAAGCATGGCCTTGGGTTGTTCCTGCTCCTTTAGATGGATTTATTCGATTTTTTTATGGATATTTTTCATTTTCTTGGCCAAATGATACCATGCATCAACAATAAATTCAACACATTGCATTGGTGCAACTGGAGTAATATATTCTAGCAGATGAGGGGCAACCTGCTAGAAATTAGGCCAAACTTCATCCAACTTCCTATAAACAAAATCCAATGTTGATCGAGCATGTTCCTACGAGATGTATTCTTGGTATATGTCCTCTGATATAGTCTCTATCTCATGCCTCAAGTGTTGTCTCTACTACGTTAATTCTTCATTGGTCTACTCTACATATATGATGAATTTCTCTATATGGGAATCAAAAGATCTGATAGCATTCAACAATTTTTGTGTCAATCAAGCCGCAAAATATTCATTGTTAATTGGATGATCTACAGGTACCCTCAAGGAAAGTGGTTGGCCACTTGCAATTAACCTCTCAAAAAATTTGGGGTGTCAGTTCAATCGATACTAGCAGAGGTAGCTTGAAATCTACAAGCAAGTATTTCTTGAATATTTTGAGAAAGTAAGGGTATAAGCTCTATGCAATGTAAAAACATTTATTGGATTTTAAAACATTGTTGAGTATCCTAGAGGAAACTCTCAACCTGGTCATGAACATAAATCATGCTTTGGGATGAAGTGGTTTCTCCTTGAACATCCATAGGGTCATGTAAAGGGTCTGACCTAGTTAACCCTTTTCTTCTGTAGATTTCTCTATCTCTGGATTGAGGAAAGTATCTTGAGGAAGGGGTTGTTGGATCATGTTGTCATTGATGTCAATGGTTTGATTGATTGATGTCAAGTGATTGATTGATGTCAAAGGATTGATTGATTGATGATTTATGTAATATAATATGTATTATCCTTTATGAGAATGCATAGATGAATATGGATCAATGAGTTGTCATTGATACATGATGAAGATGGATCGATGTGGTTCCATTGGTATATGATGCATTGTTGGAAAAATGTATAG
>ML777641.1:734006-749754 GCA_009831015.1 Picea engelmannii
AAAAAGGTTAATTAATTAATTAAAGTGATTTAATTAATTAATTAAATATTAATAAAATGAAAGTCACTTTGGAGGGACAAGGTGAGCCAAAAAGTATAAAGGAAAGGCAAGGGCCTCTTCTCATGGATTCAGGTATGTTTATCTTTTGATTTATGGCTTCTAGCTAGTGAGCCCAACATTGGGGGTTTTGAGGGTTTTGACTTAACAAACCCTGGAGGATAATTCAATGGTGAAATATTCCACCTAGCTTGTCCCAAGCTTGGTCTCGGAGCTTCAATACACTCCCACACCATTCTATTTCCATATCTACTCAGTTGTAGGAGGATTCCACATCAGTTTCTTGTGCAGGTAGAGAGAGGGTGCACCAATTGGGGTTTCCAGCAAGGGGGGCGCACCATTCATTGAGGAGGGACTCGTCCTAGCTGAGGAGAAAGGATTCTGGGAATTCCAGGTAGTGGGTTTCCTTTGCAGGTGTCTTGGCATCATTCTTGGTGGTTTTTCAGAGTCTTTCAGTGGAGGATCAATTTGTATTGAGAGTGGGACGTTTTCCCAAAAGGAGGGCGCACCATTATTTGGAGGGTAGCTAGATCTAAGGATCTAGCCGGTATTTGAGGATTTGAGCACTTGGGTTCTCATTGCAGCATCATGATCTATCATTGTGGAGAGTTTCGAAGCATTTGGAGGCCTCTTTCATCAGGGCCGAATTATCTAGGGCTTCAGTCATCGAGTGGGGCGTACCATTCAGTGGGGGATTTCAGATCTACAGAGATTCAGAGGGATCTTGGAGATTCAGGCACCTGGGTTGTTCTTACCATCATGCAATCTACTGTTTGTCATATTTTTGGAGGTGATTGGACATCTTTGGCACCAAGGCCAAATTGTTGAGGAGCTTCAGTTATCTAGCAGAGCATGGCATCTTCCAGCAGTGAGGGGTTTGGCACTTGGCATTGATCTTCATCTCTTATCCAGCCTTTGGAGGATTATTTTGTATTGTCGGGAGAATTTTGTAGCAGCTCATACTTGTTATCCATTGTCTATCATATTGGCCATCTATTGAGCATTCCAGATCGACATCTCCATTGTAGCAGGTTCTTCTATTTTATGAATAAAGAAGAATTGAGATGTTTTGGCTTGTCTATCTTATTGCATATGGTTGAGGTATGTTCCATGGTTATATCTTTCTATTGTTTGTTACATACACACATATAAACACATCTAAACAAGTAGATCAACAAACTATTTGACGAAATACCACAACCAGGAAAAAGTTTAAAAAGACACCAAAACCATGATGATCCTTGCATAATGGCTTGGGATCATTATAGTGGTATCAGAGCTTAAAATCCTGCAAACCTGAGGGGTCCTTATGGATAGTTGGAAGGAGATGGATTTGTTTTACCTTGCTAGAGAGAGTATGATCTGTAAAGGGGAATATTATGCCCTTGGGGAGGAAACTAGGGCTCAATTGACATTCCAACAGTTTTTATCTATAAAAAATCCTAGGTGGAGGAGATTACATATTGGGTCAACATAGCAGAGGAAAACAAATCTATGGATATTTTGGACTTTACTAGAGATATTTTTGAGTGTGATAGGGAATATAAAACCCTCAATGAGATTCTCAGGGATCTAGTGACATTCCATCATTTTGTATCCTATAAAAATCCTAGTTGGAGCAAAGATGAGGTTACACATTGGGTCGGCATGGTAGAGGAAAACAAAGCTATGTCAGCTAGATGGTTGGAAGAATAGAGAAACCCCATGCCCAATAGGAGCACACAACCTTAACACTATTGCAAGGGGTCGTGGGAACCGGATCATAGGTGTAGGGATCAAAAGCACACTATTGAGGCACATTATGACAGGGAGGATGAGGTGTGTGTGGATGGAGCGATAGAGATTGATTCAGAGTAGCCGGATGATGACAATGACTCGTGCACAGATGTTAGTGATAGTGACTCTACCTCAGAGGATAGTGATGATGATTCTTTCACAGAGGCTAGTGATGCTTGCACGCTTGAGGAGGATGATGACTCTTGTGTAGTGGATAGGCAGCTGGATGGACTGCACAATAGCCCCAGTGTCTACACAGACATGTCACATACCATTGATGACCTTACACCTCAGCAGAGTGATGACGCTAGTGAGGAGTCACACATGTTAGCACCTAGAGATGATGAGCTTCCTATGGGGGTCGTGACACATCTGACACTTGTTCAGACACCCATGATAGCCACGTCAGATGAGGAGATCAGTGGCACGTCAAGTATGATGGATGAGCCTAGTGTGAGGGATGCACACCATGGACAGGTAGACCCACAGATCAAGGAGGAGGTACAAGACGTACATACAGTTGACCCCACACATACAGGTCAGTCAGAGGAGATGGAGTCACAGCTATTGGAGACTCCAGTGGTTGAGTAGATGGCAGAGGTTGACAGGTGGATGGAGCACTTACTTCCAGGATCAGATTGCATGGATGAGGATGCAATCTTTGGTTGTCAAGATGATGATAGCGCATGTCTGGATACATCTATATGGGATCCAAGTGCAGATGATAGTAGCAGGTTGAGTGCACAGGAGGATACAGCTTCTCATACAGGATACAGTGTGAGTCAGGGGGAGATGGCATCTAGTGATTGGATGCAGTGGTATACAGGAGTACCTAGTGGCACAGTAGACAACAGGCAATTCATCACTTTATCTTCTGCAAAGAGTGTTGTTAGTGATGGCACTAGTAGTGAGAGGCATGAGGGGGTACCCCAGCATGACTATGATCAGGAGTCACACCACTTAGCAGCATAGTTGGGAGTTAGTGAGGCTATGATCAGGGAAGCCACTAGACATATTGATGACATGCATGTAGTGATGGCAGATTATGGTTGGAGAGAATCAGTGGCACAGGGTAGCTCAGATGGAGGATTTTCCATGGATGATTTTCAAACTCTCCGAGAGAGAGTGTCTATGATGAGGACTAACTACCAACAATTGTTGACAGACAAAGACTACCTACTGTGGATTGGTGAGTTGTATCATAGGGCCCTGAGGGGGCAGGAGTTGGAGGTAGACCGACTCACTCGGGAGTTGGAGAGCACTCGAGGATTCTTGAGAGGCACACAGACCGCCCTTCAAAAATCAGAGTCTATATCAGATGGGTCTCTTGAGGAGATTCATCAGAGATCCACTTCATCTGTCTTAGTGGACAGTCAGATGTATCAATCAGTCACATTGATAGAGGATGTTGATGACTAGCAGAGGAGCACCAGTCGATGGGGGACACTTCCATTTGTGTCTTGGGAGTGGTTGATCTCTATATAGAGATTGATCCAGTTGTATGCCTAGGATATGTGACGCATCATGAGTTTGCAGGAGATGACATGAGTATGCCGAAGCATACCGTGATGAGTGATATCTCACAGAGAGATGCCGAGGTGTATGGTGGCATTCGGAGGGGTATAGTGCCTTGCAAGGAGGAGACACATTCAGGGGAGTATGTAGATGTCACTCTTCTACAACAACACATAGTTGTGGGAGATCACCTTCACCATTTCAGCAGTTGCATGGTTGATGTGAGATGGAGGTTGGTTGACCATCAGTCAGAGGGGTTACTTATGGTTGTACTGGATGGTTGGGACTTGGTGATGACCACAGGAGAGCATCTTTCATGGATACCAATGGACGAGCTTCTAGTCGAATCATTGGATTTGACCAAAGCATGTGACACCTCCCAGTCCTACAGTCAGCTGTAGATGTTTCTATTAGCCTATCCTGACACTTTTATCATAGACAACAATGTGAGGAGGGATAGGCCATGGCTGGGAGCATGGAGAGTGAGTAGGCCGAGACTATATGACAGGAGTACTTTTACGGCATACAACAGGTTAGAGGTGGACCGTGTTAGACAGACAGTTGAGTCTTGGTGTGTGATGGTGAGCATCATAGACCTGGTGATGATAGATGAGCGCAGTGGGCTTCTGACAGTGATCAGCCTAGCACAGGAGCAACTAGCAGAAATTGGAAGTGATAAACTTCCAAGTTTGCCATGGGATCCGGGAGTTCACTTGGTTAGCAAGATGTTTCACTACATGATGACCGAGGTGGCTCCAGAGAGCCACACACTCCACCTTGGGTTGGTTTGGAGTGGGTCGGCATGTACTTGTTCTATGGGGTAAGACCTTTTCTTCCTCTTGATCATCATGACAGGGCATGGAGACGTTTAGACAGGTACTTCTTCTACAGAGGTGTCTATGCTGATATAGTTTCTGGGCAGTAGGTTCGGTGGTCACAGGTATTTCAGCTTGAGGATCCCGACGAGGAGGATCCTTTATGTATGCAGGGGACAGACAATCGTGGACAAAGTAGTGCAGTGTCAGCAGGAGGATCGTCAACAGAGGTTAGCATGGGACTCAGGGATTGCAGGATTGATTAGTTCATTGATCGACAGGTGAGGGTGGACCATTGCAGGGGAAAGTTATTCTAACTTTCCATTTAGCACAGCGCTTGAGGGTGCCTCATGGAGATCTTGCAGTACCTCATTCTGGCATCATCATGTGCAGTTGATGGAGACCATGTGGATCTTGGTAGAGATTTGGAGGATGGACTCATTCCGAGATGAGGCCATGGGTCAGGTGCAGGAGATTCACAGGGTTGATATCTTCCAGGATTTTTCTTCATAGAGTATTGCAGTTCACTTCCTGATATGGGATCCAGGGGGTGGAGTGTGCTATTGTTCATCATCGGATGGGTTCTACTATGTATCCCAAAGGTGGACATGGGATCCTGGTATTTTACTTCGGGGGATTTGGGTATTTCTTGAGGACAAACAATTTTCTAGCAGGGAGGATTGTAATGTCCCTACTTTGGGACATCACCACAGGGCAGAGATTTATGATGACTAGAGTAGCCAGATGGGTGCTAGAGCGAGTACAGGGGTATTTGAGAGGCATTGTGGGGTCTATCTTGCATTGATGATCATATTCCATCATTATGAGCCATTCCGCACAGGTTGGCTTTGGTTTCGTTGCATCTTGACAATTTCCATGATTTTGACTATTTTGAGCTATAAGTCAATGGAATTCACTGAAGAGGTCATTTTGGGCACATTACTTGGAGAAACCTCTCAGTGTAATAGCTCATTGGAATCGGGAGGAGAAACACTACAAGATGGGATGGCTAGAAGTGACTTTCAATGGCCAGGGAAGACAAAAGGAGAGATAAGGAGCTTTTCAAAGGTAAAAAGGTTAATTAATTAATTAAAGTGATTTAATTAATTAATTAAATATTAATAAAATGAAAGTCACTTTGGAGGGACAAGGTGAGCCAAAAAGTATAAAGGAAAGGAAAGGGCCTCTTCTCATGGATTCAGGTATGTTTATCTTTTGATTTCTGGCTTCTAGCTAGTGAGCCCAACATTGGGGGTTTTGAGGGTTTTGACTTAACAAACCCTAGAGGATAATTCGGTGGTGAAATATTCCACCTAGCTTGTCCCAAGCTTGGTCTCGGAGCTGCAATACGCTCCCACACCATTCTAGTTCCAGATCTACTCAGTTGCAAGAGGATTATGCATCAGTTGCTTGTGCAGGTAGAGAGAGGGCGCACCAGTTGGGGTTTCCAGCAAGGGGGGCACACCATTCATTGAGGAGGGATTCGTCCTAGCTGAGGAGAAGGGATTCCAAGAATTTCAGGTAGTGGGTTTCCTTTGCAGGTGTCTTGGCATCATTCTTGGTGGTTTTCCGGAGTCTTTCAGTGGAGGATTGATTTGTATTGAGAGTGGGACGTTTTCCCAAAAGGAGGGCGCACCATTATTTGGAGGGTAGCTAGATCTAAGGATCTAGATGGTATTTTAGGATTTGAGCACTTGGGTTCTCATTGCAGTGTCCTGATCTATCATTGCGGAGAGTTTCAGATCATTTGGAGGCCTCTTTCATCAGGGATGAATTATATAGGGCTTCAGTCATCCAGTGGGGTGTACCATTCAGTGGGGGATTTCAGATCTACAGAGGTTGAGAGGGATCTTGGAGATTTGAGCACCTGGGTTGTTCTTACCATCACCCGATCTACTGTTTGGCATCTTTCTGAAGGTGATTGGACATCTTTGGCACCAGGGCCGAATTGTTGAGGAGCTTCAGTTATCTAGCAGAGTGTGGCATCTTCCAGCAGTGAGGGGTTTGGCACTTGGCATTGGTCTTCAACTCTTATCCATCCTTTGGAGGCTTATTTTGTATTGTCGGGAGCATTTTGTAGCAGCTCATACTTGTTATCCATTGTCTATCATATTGGCCATCTGTTGATCATTCCAGATCGGCATCTCCATTGTAGCAGGTTCTTCTATTTTATGAATAAAGAAGAATTGAGATGTTTTGGCTTGTCTATCTTATTGCATATGGTTGAGGTATGTTCCATGGTTATATCTTTATGTTGTTTGCTGCATACACACATCTAAACACATCTAAACAAGTAGATCAACAAACTATTTGACGAAATACCACAACCAAGAAAAAGTTTAAAAAAACACCAAAACCGTGATGATCCTTGCATAATGGCTTTGGATCATTACAAAAAAATTAGCCTTTTCTTGTATTTGCACGAATTTGCGTGTAAAGGAGTTGTAATTCTTATGTGCTTAAAGCTCTACTCATTGTCTTTTTGATGCCAAGTTTTGTAATATTTTTGGGAGTTATAGGATATTTAGAGTCATTGGATTCAGTTTTCTGAGATAGAGTCAATGGTGACAATCTTATCACTCATTTGTAAGCCATAATTCTGCAAATTTGGGAGTTGTGAGCTATAAGAGAGCCTTTGGGCATTTTGTAAAGAAATATATATTGTTTATAGTTGATCCAAATTTATGAGAGGAATGAAAAGAAACCACGGATTTATAATACTAACACAGAGAAACAATGAAAAATAATAGAGATACAGTAAAAATTGAATTCTATTAAATAAAAAATATGTTGAAAACTGTAAAATGTAGACTGAAAACAAGCTTGCTAGAATGGTGGAAACTTATCTTTAAGAAGACATGTGACGGTTGTGCTCATTTGCAAGAAGATGAGTACAATGATGATTTGAAGTAATTTTTAAAATAAACATGAATGTCAAAACCCTAGACATCCAAAAAGATAACCCTACGAGATGAAGCACCAAAAGTCATGTGGGCCCCGTTGGAGGTAAGTTAGTACATCAACTTCCCCCGATCGTAACTTTTGCATACAATCTTTGTTTAAAGCAAACAATAGCTTGTTGGAAACATATTGATGAAGAGGTTTATTTACGAGGATCAATAAGAGACTTTTACTATCATTGAGGTTCCTGATCGCAAAAAAACATAGTTTAGGCCCTCAAAATGGCTCGGGAAGTTCAGGAACTGAAAAACAGATAAAAATAGTAAGTTTCCAAAAATACTATTTTGAGCTAGTTGGGAATGGTGGGTGGCTACATAGGTCCTCCTGGATCAATCCCCCCCCCCTCCCCCCCTTAGTAAGCAATGGTATCCATTGCATTGAGTTCCCCCATCATATGAGAAAATTTCTACTCAATTTGGCCCCGAGTGAGCTACTTGCCTTGGTGCAGGAGCCGCCTTGCTTTGATAACCTGATAAAGATGGATCCTCTACTGGCAAGTTCACTTGACCTATGTGTCCACAATATGATAAGTGGATGCATGTTCCATGTAGTCAGGTTTGAGTTGTGTTGTTTTCAATTGTTCTATTATCTCCTAGGTGTCCCATAATGGTGGAAAATAAGGCCGAAGGAGGTCCACATTGAACACTAGGTGAAAGTGAAGGAAGGGGGGAAGGTTGAGAACAAAAGAATTGTCACCCACAACCTTGGTGATGGTGTAGGGTCCATAACAGAGTGGATGAAGCTTTCGATCAGGCCCTGTAAGGTGTTCTTTCTGCAAGTGCAACCAAACTTTGTCTCCCACCTGAAACTGGTGTGGCACTTGGTGTTGATAATGGCACTCCTTGTAATTGGAATTGAACTTCTATAAAATATCATGAACCTATTGGTGGATGTGTTGGATCTAATCAATGAACCAAGTGGCTTTGTAAGCTCTAGTTGGAGCATGCGACAAGTATTTCTAGGTGGCCGCAAGGGGTAGTGAAACATCCATGGGACCCGATGGTTGAAAACCCAACCCCATCGGAAATGGGTTGTGGTCGGTTGAGCTATGTATGGATCTATTGTAGCAATGATGAACATAGGGAAGACCTTCATCCCCGGTGCAGAGGTGCTTGGAATTGTACATGCGAAGTATGTTGACGATCATCTGGTTGATGACCTCGGTTTGACCATCCGTCTGGGGATGAAAGGCAGTGGACTTGGTGAGCTTGGTATCCAACAATGACTAGAGGCTTGAACAGAATGTGCTAAGGAATTGAATGTCTCTATTTGATATAATGGTTTATGGGATCCCAAAGTGTACCTACACTCTTTCAAAGAATATCTTGGCAGCAACCTCTGTTGTGATGTTCTTCTTGTAGGAGGACATAATCGCCATCTTGGAAAAGCAATCAACAACCAAAAAAACAAGGTCATTTCCTCAATTGGTGGATGGAAGGCCTGACATTTATTCCATTGATATGGATTCCCATGGCCTATCAGAATTAGGCAAAGGAGTGTATAGGCCTTGTTTCTTCATGGTCAGTTTCGCAATAACACAGAGAGTGTAGGACCAGATATACTTACTAACATCCTATCGAAGTTTCAGCCAATAGAAATTTTGTTGCAACATTGCCAATGTCTTTTCCATGCTAAAGTGTCCTACCACCCAACCGTAGTGGGCTTCCCAAATCATCTTCCCTCACTTGATGGAACACATAGATGGCCCATATGGTACAACAACCCATCATGAATATGGAAATTAGTGACAATTGTGTTTGTGCCCAACATCTGGTAGGTGGTGGCGAAGTCAGGATCTGTCTCATAGAGGTGGGGCCATCCAGAGGTATCATGGCCACAAGAATCGAGAATTGTGGTGAGTTTCGTGACTAGAGGTTGACTAAGGAAATCAACGACTCAGTTGGTACTTCATGTTTTATACTTGATGTTGAGGTGGAACTACTGCAAATATGTGGACCACTTTTGATGGCAATCATTCTGCAATTTTCCTTGTCTCTACATGAACTGCATCGACTTATGATCAATGTGGATGATTGTCTCCTTCCTAATAATGTAACTCCTCCACTGGTGGTAGGCTTTCACAATGGAGTACATTTCTTTTTCATAAGTAGTGTACCTATGGACGACATCAGATAGTGTCTCACTATGATAGGCCACGAGGTGGCCATGCTGAGTGATGACTGTGCCCACAACATAGTCTAAAGCATATATATTGATATCAAAGGGTTTTTGCAGTTCAGGTAATGAAAGCACTGGGACGAAGAAAAAGAGTTTCTTCAGATAATCAAACACTTTCTATTGGGAGAGGCCCCACACTTGTTTTTCCTTACCACCACCTTTGGTTATTTGGATGAGGGCCCATGAAATATGGGAGAATACAAACATGAACCTTCGATAGAAATTGGCAAGGCCTAAGAAGCTCTAAATATCAGTGAGCATGGTTGGGGCTAGCTAGTCGTGGATGCCTTGGATATTAACTAGATCAACATGAACACCATGTGCATCAACAATGTAGCCTAAGTATTGGACCATGTCCATGATGAAGAAGCATTTTTCCAAGTTGGCATATAGCTTGTGATGTCGCAGAGTGTACAAAACCTGTTGAATATGCTGCAAGTGTTCTGTCCAAGTCTTATTGTAGATGAGGATGTCATCCAGATACACCACCACAAAAGAATTACTAAAGGGCCGCAAGATATCGTCCATCATCGTCATGAAATTTATTGGAGTATTTTTCAAAGCAAATGCCATGACCAACCATTCAAAAATACCTTATTTTGACTTGAAGGCAATTTTCCATACATCTATCGGTTCTATTGGGACCTGATGGTAGATAGAATTCAGATCAATATTAATGAAGTATTTGGCCCCCTTGATTTGATCAAGGAGATCATCGATTCGAGGATTCATGTATCAATTCTTGCCTATGATTTTATTTAGGGTCCGATAATCAATGCAGAGTCACAAAGTCCCGTATTTATTCTAAACCAACACGATTGGGCTTCCACAAGGTGATGAGCTAAGTCAGATGTGCCCCTTGTGGAGAAGTTCCTAGATCTAACACTTTATCTCCTCATTTTCTAGAAAAAAGAAGCGATAGAATGGCCCATTGGGTAGCGGTGCACCGGGGGTCATATCAATGGGATGCTTGACCTAACAGTGCAGAGGTACCCCAGCAGGTGATCAGAATATTTATTTGTATTCTTACACAACCTTACCCACTTGATTTTGTTGTCTGGAGAGGTCAATGGCGGAGGCCATGGATGTGGTTGCAACCTTTTTCTCACTCTGAGAGAAAATCATGAAGAAGACAAACTTTCTGGTCTGAGAAATGGCATTCTTGCATTACTTAGCAAAGATCAAGGAAATAGCACTAGGTGGGACTACCTCGAGTTTCCTATACAATTTCTTGTTCAAAGTAATAATTACATTGTGAAGCCTGGACTCATATACAACATGATTTTTCCATAAATAAGGTTGGCCCAAAAGAACATCACAAACTTCAAGGGGAGTAACATCACACAATACCTCATCTTTGAATGGCTTGATGTCATATGATAGGCGACACGATTGCCTGATGTGAATATCATTTCCTTGACGGATCCATCCGATGGTGTAGGGTTGCGGGTGTGGCGTTGTCGATAGGGCTAGCCACTTCACAACCTGCTGAAATGAAGTTCTTTTGGCTATTGATATCAACAATGAAGTGCAACAAATTTCATTTTACCCACATATGTGAATGAAAGAGGCGCTCTCCTTCCTCTGGCTCATTAGGTTCATCGGGTTGGATCTTGGTGGTAGCAACAGTGGCACTGGGTTTCACATCAATGATCCATCTCCCCTTTTTTTGTTCTGAATCAGAGTCAAAACCTACATCTGGTTCAGAGGCTTTTACCTCAACCACAAATAATTACTTTGAGTAGAAATCAACAATGTTATGTCAGGGGATCTTATGGAAGTCGCATCAATTCCCAGTATCTTTCTTTGTCTTTCTATTGTCCTTCTTTTCTTACGTTTTGGAATGGTTGTCCCAAGGTTTCCCATATTTGTTATATCCTTTTTTCTGTGGGTTGGGGATTCCCTTGCTCTACTTCTACTGTGAGGGGTTCCTAGACCCAAACTGTCGCATCTTTTGTTTCACCATCTGCTCGATTTTTATGGCATATCGATAGGTCACACCCAAGGATGAGATGTCCAAAAACTCCATTTATGTTTGGATGTATATATTTAGACCTTCACAGTACTTGAGAACCAAATGTCACTTAGAATATTTGACACCCAGCTTGGTATGCAAGGTATGGAAGACATTAGTGAATTATGGCATTGTTTAGTCTCCTTCCTTCCACAATGTGGTCCATCTTGTATACAAGTTGTCATAACTTCCACCAGGGTAGTATTGTTCCTTAATAACATCCCTGAAGGAACCCCAAGTAGGTGCAACTACAAAAAATGTGGATCCCTCTATTTTGTTTTGTTCCTAGAAAGTCTCCCACAAATATTTGACATGGGGGACGACCTTGAGGAGTGAAAATGTAATCTTTTCTCTATAGAAAAAGTTTTGGACAGAAAAATAACCTTCTAGAAGGTTTAACCATTTATCTACGACATCCACATCTATTTGACCTTCAAATATAGGAATATCAAAATTTATTTGTACCTTGAATGGGGCGGTGCCTCCACTTGAGGTGGATGTGTTGCTTGTCAGTAATTGTCAAAGGATTTGTGCAAATCTATCCATCATCTTGTTCCTCTGTTTCTCAAGGGACTCCTCTAGCAAAATTTTGAAAGGATCTCCTGTCCTTTCATCTTTATTTTCTCCCACCATGGAGGATTTCTTGGGCATGCGAGAGAAATTATCCTCAAGAGAAACAAGCTCGAGAAACAACTCTCTATACCCTGACCGCGTCGGGGACATGCATTAAAAAAATGACAAGGAGCAAACCGCTCTGATACCACTGATTCATATTTATGAGTGAAATGAAATGAAACCACAGATTTGTAATATTAACATAGAGACACAGCAAAAAATAAAAATGATACAATAAAAATTGACTTCTATTAAATAAGAAATACGCTGAAAACTGTAAAATGCAGACTAAAAACAAGCTTTCTAGAATGGTGATCGCTTATCTCTGAGAAGAGATGTGATGGCTACCTCCATTCGCAAGAAGATGAGTAAAATGAGGCTTTGAAGGAATTTTTACAATAAACATGAATTCCAAAACCCTAGATATCCAAAAACCTAACCCTGGGAGATGAAGTGCCAAAAGTCATGTGGGCCCCATTGGGGATAAGTTAGTGCATCAACTTCTCGAGGTCATAACTTTTGCATACGATCTCCATTTGTACTCACGATAACTCGTTGGAAAGGTATTGATGAGGAGATTCATTTATGGGGATCGATCAGAGCCTTTGGCTATTATTGAGGTGCTTGATCTCAAAAAAAAAGTATCAGTTAGGCCCTCAAAATTGTGCCTGAAGTTCAAGAACCGAAAAAATGATAAAAATAGTAAGTTTCCAAAAACATTGTTTTGAGATAGTTGGACAAGGTAGGTGGCCACCAAGGTTCTCCTAGATCAATAGTCATTAGATTCAATTTTCCGAGACGATGCCAAATTTGACATTTGTAATTGAGTTTAAGTAACATGCAAGAAGGTCACTGTGAAACAAAATTATTGCTTTCATTGATTCCATGTATACTCATGTATGAATGATTATGTAAGTTATGTAGGAATACCTAAAAACATTGTATATATTGTATGGTGAATGGTGAAATTTGATATAATGAATATAAGAAAGGTTTTCCCAGTTGAGGGTTTCCGGTATAAAATCTCTGTGTACTCTGTGTATGAGCCATTGATAGAATTATGTTTTTCTTAAGAATATATATTCATTGCTTTACTTCACAGGTTTAAAACTTACATGTGGTATCAGAGCTCATTTTTGGCTTCAGAGGGATGCCTTTGTTGTTGAGGGTTTGACTCGGTCTTGATAGATCAAGTTTATCTTGGGTCTGTGATAAACCTGTATTTAGTGGGAGCTTTTGCAATGGTGATTTGAGTGCAGAAAGAGGAATGGCGAGTTCTTCTAGAATCGAGATAGAGAATTTCAATGGTAAAAACTTTGAGCTATTGAAGCTGAAAATGGAGGACCTTCTTGTAGATAAAGAACAATGGATCACTGTGGATCCTGGTACACAGCCTACTAGTACACTGTCTACTAGCACACAGGCTACTAGTACACAACCTACCAGTACACCACCTACTGGTATGTCAAAGGAAGATTGGGAGAAGTTGGACAGAAGAGCAAGGAGTACTATTCGACTCTGCCTGGCAGATTCAGTGTTGTTGAATGTCTCAGGAGAATCTACAGCCAAGGAAATATGGGATAAGTTGGAGAATTTGTATCAATCAAAGTTCGTGGTAAACAAGTTGTGTCTTCGAAAGAAGTTGTGTCATCTTAGAATGGAAGATGGAGATTTTGTGACAGAACATCTAATTGCCTTTAATACTCTGGTAAGTCAACTTGGCTCTGTTAATATTACGATTGCAGAGGAAGATAAGTGTATTACTTTGTTATGTTATTTTCCAGACTCTTGGGATAATCTGGTTGTAGCAATAGGTAGTACCACTCAATATACATTAAAGTATGAGGATGTAGTTGCATCCTTGTTATCTAAAGAGATGAGGAGAAAACGCATGGATGGTCATAGAATAGATGCTTTATTTGTAAGAGGTCGTACCCAAGACAAGAACCTTGGTAAGCCTTCGGGGTGGAGATCTAAATCTACAGGTAGATCTAAGTCTCCAAGAAAATCTTTGAGGAAATGTTGGAAGTGTGGTAGAACAAGGCATTATAAGAAAGATTCCAAGTCTAAGAAGGTTTAAAAACCAAAGGGATCTGATAGTACCTCTTCCACAAAGGAAAAAACCTCCACTAAAGAAGGAGGTGATGTTTAACTGGCATCTACAAGTACACATGCAGACCGTGATGTATGGTTGATTGACTTAGGTGCGTCATACCATATGACTCCTCATAGGGAGTGGTGCTCTGATTATGAAAAATATGATGGTGGTGATGTATTCCTAGGAGATGACTCGACAACAAAAATCATGGGACATGGAAGGGTTAAGTTGTTGCTGAAAGATGGCAAGATTAGAACTCTCCCTGGGGTTTTTCACATTCAAAAACTAGCCAGGAGCTTAATATATGTAAGGAATATGGAAAATGAAGGAGTGGATACTGTATTTGGAAAGGGAACTTGCAAGATGGTACGGGGAGAAATGGTGTTGATGAGGGGAGTTTGGTGTGGAACTCTATACAAGTTGTTGGGAAGCACTTATACTAATGGGTGTAACAATTCTATTTTCCCTGAGTAGAGAATGAAGGAGAAAAGACCAATACTATTCCAGAAAAGAAGACCAAGCTGTGGCATCAAAGACTGGGGCATATTGGAGAAAGGGCCTTCGAACACTACACGGTAAAGGTATGGTTGAAGGTATGTCTAATTGCACTATGGATTTTGATTTCTGTGAACATTGCATATATGGTAAACAAAATCGAGTAAGATTCCCATCTGGTTCTACAAGAGCAAAGGGGATCTTAGAGTTGATACACAATGATGTGTTTGGACCTATTCTTGTTCTATCCCTAGGTAAATCTATGTATTATGTTTCATTCATAGATTATTTTTCAAGGAACACATGGATTTATTTTCTTAGAAAGAAATCTAAGGTATTTGATAAATTTAAAGAGTTTAAGGATCTGGTAGAAAATCAGACAGAGAAGAAAATAAAGTTATTGAGAACAGATAACGGTGGAGAATTCTGCGGAAATGAATTCGAAGAATTTTGTAAGAAGTGTGGTATAGCAAGGAAGAAGACTACTCTATACACTCCTCAACAGAATGGAGTTGTAGAAAGGATGAACAGGACACTGATGGAAAAAGAAAGGAGCATTCTCAGCGGTGTCGGGTTAGGACAAGAATTCTGGGTAGAGGCAGTGGGTACAACATGTTACCTGGTCAATCGATCACCTTCATCATCGTTGGACAATAAAACTCCACACGAGGTATGGTCTGGAAAGAAACCCTCTCTTCAACATCTTAGAGTGTTTGGTTGTGATTCTTATGTACATGTTCCAAAGGAAAATAGGAGTAAGTTGGATAAAAAGGTTAAAAAGTGTATCTTTATTGGTTATAAATATGGTGTGAAAGGTTATAAACTTTGGAACCCAGAAACCAAGAAGATTATTTATAGTCGAGATGTTGTGTTCAAAGAGGTAAAAGATGTTTCCAAACATGAATTCCTACCAATGCAAGATGAACCTGAGAAAATAGAGCTTGAGTTGGATGATGCAAAATCTGAATCATCTGAAGAAGAGGAAGCAGAAGAAGAAGAAGAACCTCATACCCCAGTATTGAGGAGATCAATGAGAGATAAAAGGTAACCAGAAAGGTATAGTCCACTTGATTTCCATTCAAATTTTTCTTTATCTATTACTGATGATGATCCCAGAACTGTCAGGGAAGCAGTGAATTTAGAGGATAGTAAACTCTAGAAGAAGGCCATGGTTGAAGAAATGGATGCCTTGGATAAGAATGAGGCATGGGATATAGTTGAGTT
>ML777641.1:749981-777716 GCA_009831015.1 Picea engelmannii
TAATGCACAAGGTAAAGTGGAGAAATACAAAGCTCGGTTAGTAGCAAAAGGTTATTCCCAGGTAGAGGGAATTGACTTTGGTGAGATTTTTTCTCCTATTGCTAAGTTAACTTCTATTAGATTTCATTTATCTATTGTTGTTGATTTTGATCTTGAAGTGGAACAAATGGATGTGAAGACGACATTCCTACATGGGGATTTGGAAGAATAAATCTACATGAAGCAACCAGAAGGCTTTGCAGTGAAGGGAAAGAAAGAGCTGGTCTGTAAGCTAAAGAAGTCACTATATGGTCTGAAGCAATCACCTAGGATGTGGTACCAAAATTTTGACACATACATCATTGGATTGGGATTTGTAAGAAGCAAGGCTGATCACTGTGTATATTCCAAGAAGGTTGGTAATCACTTCATTTATGTAGTTTTGTATGTTGATGACATGTTGTTGGTAGGAAATAACATGGATGTTATCAAGGAGGTGAAATCGTAGCTATCCTCCAAATTTGACATGAAGGATCTCAGTGCTGCTAACTTCATTCTGGGAATGGAGATTAAAAGAGATCATGCAAACAGGAAACTCGGGTTGAATCAGAGAAAATATGTTATGACGATATTGCAGAGGTTTAATATGCATGGAAGTAAACTGGTAAAGGTTCCTATTCCCATAGGTGTAAATTTATCTGCAGATCAGTGTCCCAAGACACAGGAAGAAGAAGAGGACATGTCCCATGTTCCGTATGCCAGTGCAGTTGGCAGTTTGATGTATGCAATGGTTTGTACTAGACCAAACATTGCACATGCATTGGGAGTTTTGATAAGGTATATGTCAAAACCAGGGAAGGAGCATTGGACAACAGTAAACAGGGTCTTCAGGTGTCTTCATGGCACCACTAGTTATGGATTGTGCTACCAAGGAAGACCGGGATTGGATAGAGTGGTGGACATACATGGCTTTGTTGATGCAGACTGGGCTGGAGATATGGATCACATAATATCTACAAGTGGGTATGTGTTTAACCTATTTGGAGGAGAAATCAGTTGGATGATAAAAAGACAGGCTGTAGTGGCACTCTCAACTACAGAAGATGAATAGATGACAACCACTCATGCAAGCAAGGAAGCAATATGGTTAGAAAGATTGTGTTCAGGTATTGGGTTGGTACAACAAGCAGTGAGATTAGATTGTGACAGTCAGAGTTCAATCTTCCTGGCAAAGAACCCATCTTATCATTCGAAGACAAAGAATATTGATGTTCAGTATCACTTTGTGAGAGGCATGGTTGAGGAAAAGAAGGTGTTGCTGAAAAGGTTGACACTTTGAAGAATGTTGCAGATTCATTGACAAAGTCTATGAGCACAAAAAATTTCTCCTGGTGTAGAGTAACAATGGGAATTGTTGCCCTGGATTGTTGACTATATAATCCCCTGGACCCCTGGATGCAAAGAAAACAACAAGTGGGAGAATGTTGAGTATGTGTTATATTCTTTTCATGTGTGTGTGTGGGCGCGTCAAATATGACAACTGCGTCTGATGATCCCTTGTACTAGTGTTTTGAATGTGTCGTGTGCGCCGGATGCTTTCCTAGGGGGGTCCCGAGGGGGGGCAAGTATTCCCCCCCTTGGTTACGCGCAACATTCAACAACGGGCAATAACCTGGGGTAGCGCCCCAATTTTTTTTGGGGGGCGGTTTTTGCTATTTTTAGCGGATTTTTCTATTTTTAGTAGTTTTGTAAATTAATCCTAGATTAAGGGATTAGGTTTTTGGTATCTACAGAATACCTAAAAAAATTGTATATATTGTATGGTGAATGGTGAAATTTGATATAATGAATATAAGAAAGGTTTTCCCAGTTGAGGGTTTCCGGTATAAAATCTTTGTTTACTCTATGTATGAGCTATTGATTAAATTATGTTTTTCTTAAGAATCTATATGCATTGCTTTACTTCACAGGTTTAAAACTTACAAAATGTTGTTTAAATATATTAAGGAACAAGGTTACACTATTAAAGTATCAAGTAAAAAACCAACATGATAGTATTAATGAAAAATCTAACTACCACAATCAATTGTTTTAGCCTTAATATATGTGACATCAATAGACAATAATTAGTAATGGTGAAATTTTTTAACATATCCAGTAGATTGTTCAAGGATTTTTAGGTGTTCTACTAACTCTTTGTTAATGAAAATATCAAAAATAGAACAAAATTTGCAACATAAATGGTTAAGTATGCTCAACCACTCCCAACACTTAAAAGATTGACAACAAAAAAATGTTATAATATTTTAGAGATTAATTTATAGACTAAGTATTATTTGGATAAAAATAAATAATAGCGTCAAACGAAGATCTTAATGCTTTGGATTATATACACAACAAGTATTAAGTAGTTGTTTAACACATCAATAATACCTTGGAAATGGTTCGACAACACAGGTATTCCAACAGAGGATGAACACCTTCAGTAACCACTCACATAACCAAATCAAAGATCAACACACTGATGTTTTCACGTGGTAAAACCCCTATGGGGAAACATCCACGACCCCAGCCAACACAACCACTAGGATCAGTTTATTAATGCAAAAGAAAAAGATTACAGAGAGATTTTACAAGAGAGCTTCTCACAATCGATCATTGACAAATGAACCTCCATGCTCTTTAAATAGAGATCATGGGCCAATCGGGTTTTAAACCATGGATCAATGGAAATTAAGATCAAGGAGAGTATGAACCATTGGATCACTCTATGTCGAGAACATATCATGACCGTCGGATTTCCTAACTACAAATGCATACTAATGCATACTAAAGAAACACACTTTTACCTAACGACACATTATACCAAGTAGTTCTTAACTAACTCCTAAGTGTCTAAATATCCTAACATCCCCCCTTAAGAACAACTTGGGATAGCATTGAAGGATTTACAATGTTGACACAATAAGAGAAGGAAGGAGGCATTAGAGACTATCCCCCCTTAATGAAAACTTCTTGAACACCTAACATAGATCGAAGTTTGGAAAACTTCGCTTCTGTAAGAGACTTTGTGAAAATGTCCGTAACTTGATCTTATGTAGGGCAAAAGAGCACTTCAATAACTTGATCATGAATGAGCTTTCTGATGAAGTGCATGTGTATCTCGATGTGATTGATGCGTTGATGTTGAACCGGGTCTTTGGCAAGATTGATGGCACTCTGATTGTCACACCAAAGGTTGGTCGGATGTTGTTGCTCGAATACAAACTCTGAAAGAATTTGTCGAAGCCACAAGGCTTCCTGAATTGCATTTAACATTGCTCGGTACTCTGCTTCTATTGAAGAAAGTGCAATAGCCTTTTGTTTCTTACAGGTCCAAGTGACAGGTCCTAAACCAAGTCTAAAAACATAACTTGGAGTAGACTTCTGATCATCAAGGTCGTCGACCCAATCTGAATAAGTGAAACCAACCAATAAAGGAGTCCCCCCTGAACTGTAATGTATCCCAAAATGAACCGTACCACAGACATAGCTAAGTATCCTTTTAGAATCTTTCTAATGGCTTTCATGGGGTGTTTTCATATACCAGACAACAAGACCCAAAACAAAGGAAAGATCGGGACGGGTATGAATCAAGTATAAGAGGCTACCAACTAAATGATGGTATAGGGTGGCATCAACTTCAGGAGAAGTACAGGTGGCAGTAAGATTGACTCCAGAATGGAAGGGAGAAGGGGCTGGTTTACAATCATCCATGTGAAAGCGGCGAAGAAGGTCACAAGCATACTTAGACTGGGAAATAAAAAATCCTTCATTGGTTTGCAAAACTTGGAGGCCAAGGAAATAGTGCAAAAAACCTAAGTCTATCATTTTAAATTTCTTCTTAAGGCTAGTTTTCACATGGTTTAAAAGTTTTGAGTCATTACCAGTAAGGATAAGGTCATCAACAAAAAGGAAAAGGATAATGAAATGGCTTCCTACTTTCTTGGAATAGACATTAGGATTAGAATGGCATCTAGAGAATCTGGTATCAATAAGAAAGCTATCCATTTTGGCATACCAAGATCGGGGAGCTTGCTTAAGAACATAGAGAGATTTCTTAAGGTGACAAACCAGGCTAGAGTCATTCTGGACATAGCCAAAAGGTTGTTCCATGTAGATTTATTCTTTCAAATCCCCATGCAAGAAGGCAGATTTAACATCCATTTGATGGACCTCGCATTTATGTGAGGTAGCAAAGGCAATAACAAGGAAGATGGAATTCATTTTTTCTACAGGGGCAAAGGTTTAATTATAGTCAATTCCTTCAACTTGGGAAAATCCTTTAGAAACTAACCAAGCCTTGTGTCTTTCAACACTTCTATCTGATGCATACTTAGTTCTATAGACCCATTTACATATGACAAGTTTTATTCCTTTTGGAAGAGGTACAAGATCCCAAGTATCATTTTCCATTAAAGAATGATATTCTTCATTCATTGATGTATCCCAATATGGATGACCTGAAGCTTCTAAAAATGTCTCTGGATCATGAGTCTCTGAAACTTGAGCTGAAAGAGAAGAGGCTCGTTGGAACTATGAGCATGTTCGACACTGATCTAAAGGATCATCGACAAGACCACTAGCTTCTTCTCGTGTTGAACGGACCCATCTAGGAAGCAGTGGAACTGGGGCTGGTTCAGGTTCAAAGGACTCATCTGGAGGAAGGTGAGAAGGAGGAGGTGGATTTTCATCCTCACTATAATCATCTAAAGAAGAAACCATAATAGGAATAGAAGAAGGCACAAACGCCGAAGATGGCTCAGAGGTCAAAGAAGGTACAACCGTCGAATTAGGCTCACAGGCCAAGATATTTTCATCAAATTTAACATCTCTTCTAAGAATAATTTCATTACAATGTGGTTGAAGAAGTCTATAACCTTTGACATATTCAGAATAACCAACAAATATACACTTCTCACTTTTAGGTTACAATGGTTTCTCTTTCTCATCAAGAATGTGAGCCCATGCTATACTACCAAATACATGGAAGTGACTTACATCTAGTTTAATTTTAGTCCAAGCTTCTTCCGGTATTATATTTTTAAGAGCCTTAAATGTGGGAGTGCGATTGACTATGTAGTTTTCACAGTTGATTGCTTCCTCCCAATACTTTAGACTTAATCCCTTAGATTGGATCATACAATTAGTCATTTCTTTTAATATGCGGT
Organism: Picea engelmannii; assembly: GCA_009831015.1. Classification (NCBI taxonomy): domain Eukaryota; kingdom Viridiplantae; phylum Streptophyta; class Pinopsida; order Pinales; family Pinaceae; genus Picea; species Picea engelmannii. The sequence continues at coordinate 755,171 of ML777641.1, forward strand.
TCTTTCTCTTAGCAACACCATTTTGTTGTGGTGTATATGGAATAATGTGTTGCATTTGGATGCCCTGCGTAGTGCATTAACTTGTAAAATTATTGTTCACATATTCGCCTCCATTATCTATTCTTAACTTTTGAATTTGATGTCCACACTATTTTTCTACAAGGGCCTTGTAGGCCAAAACATTGTCAAAAACTTCTCTCTTAAGTTTTAAGAAGTAATCCCAAGTACATCTAGAAAAATCATTAATGAAAGTTAAGAAATACTTGCACCCAGAAAGGAAGGAGAAGAAAGTGGACCACACAAATCATTGTGAACAAACTGCAAAGGCCTCGAGGCGTGCCAAGAGGCACGTTTGTCAAAACTATCCTGATGATGTTTGTCGAGAACACAATTGGCACAAACACCATCTCTGCATGAAACAAGAGGAACACTAGTCACCATCTGTTGATTACATAATTGTTGCAATGAGCGATAGTTTAGATGACCAAACCACTCATGCCAAAGTTTTATCAAGTCATCATTATGAGCAAGAAAAAATGATGAAAACATTGATGACCCGAAGTTGTCAAACTTGTACAACCTGGTAATATCATCAACAATTCCAGTTGTAAGAACATGCTTAGGATATTTTAGATCCTTGATTACAACTTGGTGAGGTGAAAACTCTACAGTTTTACCTTCACCTGAATGAGTGATTTGATAGACTGATAGAAGGTTACAAGAAAGACTTGGAACACATAATACATCATCGAAATGACCATTGCCTACTTGAATTATTCCAGATCCTACAACACTAAGAGATCTATCCTCACAAACATATATTTTATTGGTGTTACATTCATTTAGAGAAGAAAACATGGCTTTATCCTTAGCCATATGATAAGATGCTCCAGTATCAATAAGCCACTCATCAGAATAAGAAGTAGAAGTTGTATTGAAGGAAAAAGTAGAAGCGAAAAGTGCATGTCCATGAAAAGAAGAAGAAGAAGTAGAATCAATAATGATGTTGTGCTTCTTCATTGTTTCTTCTAAATCTGTCATTTTCTTGAAACATTTGGACTCATCATGACCATCTTTATCACAAAAGTTGCAATGTCTGTCAGTATTCTTATTTTTATATTTTTCTCCTTTGTCACCATCAGGAGTTGAAGTTGTCTAAGTGGGTTTGGGACCCTTATGTTGCTTGCTGTTGTAGCAAGGATGTTTCTTCTTGGGATACTTGGTTTTATCTTTCTGCTGGGCAACTAAGGCTTTGTTGGAGGTACCCACAGTGATGATCACTCCAAGTTGTACAAGCTTATCTTCATATCTAATCAAAGAAACACAAAAGGACTCAAGAGTGGGTTTTTCATAAGATTTCCCTAGAGCCTCTCTCATGGAATAAAAGGTAGATACAAACATAGAATATGCACTACCTAGCTTAGAAAGAATAAGATAGATGCAACGATCTTCCTTCATTTTTATCTCACATTCTTCACATAAAATTCCAAGTGTTTTAAACTTAGATATATATTCTCCAAGGCAAGAAAAATCACTTGGAATGAAGGTCAGTATTTGATTTTCTAACTGTTGTGCTCAAATAATATTGAGTTTACCAAACACAGATTCAATCTTTTCCCAAGCTTCTTCGGGGTCATCAATTTCTTGAATGTGGTACCTTAAATCAGGAGAGATGGACATTCCAATGTGTCCACGTTCTTTGTCACTCCTATTATCCCATTTGGATTTCTTATCATCATCTGTGGGTGATTTTTCCTTTCCCAAGGTAATCCGTTACAGGCCTTTACTTCTTAATAAATCTTCCATATGAGATTTCCATTGGAAGTAGTTGTTGTTGGTAAGCAAGACATTACTTGTAGAATCCATATTAAATATGCAGATAATATGGATTTAAAAACTAAAACTGATGATCTAGATGGAAAGAGCTCGAAAATTTATGCAGTTTCTAAAAAAAGGCACTGAAAATGGACTTCTGATGTGAGAGTTATGCCCTTTTAAAAAAGGCATAAACGATAACCAAATGAACACGTGATAGTGTAAGTTGCTTTACGAAGTGACCCACTTTTATAAAGAGAAGTGGGATCACTTTTACAATGAAGTTACTTTATAATAGAAAAGCTGCATGCAAAATAAATAACTCTAAAATAAAATATTAAAGCTACTTATAGTGACTCACTTTTATACTTGAAGTGAAATACACTTTACACTTTTAGCATGAACTTTTTCAAAAAATGTAACAAAAGAGAGACTTGAACTCAAGAGCTCTTACTTAATAAGGAAAATTTTAACTAAATGGTATAGAAAAACATATTGTAATGTTCAGAAGGATGATAGGGTTTGTTGTTTTTGTTGTTGACGGCCTTGGAGAGCACGCTAAAAAAAAACTCTTTTTACACAAGAAAATTTTTTTGCTTCTCGATGACGACAAGGGTTAGATCTCAGTTAGCTTACCCGAAAGATGTACCTTTTCCTATTTGTTTCTGATTTACTGATATCTCACAGGGCACGGGGAAAAGAGAATATGTAGATCTAAAAGAGTAGCAACCTGGAAATAACTAATATAAAACCAAAATACTACTCTACAAAAAAAAATTAAAAATGCGTATTCAAGCTTTATACCTCCAGATCTGACTATAATGGCCATAGCTTGGGCAAATTGAAACCTTTTCGAGTGAAATGAAAAGTGTTCTTGAATGAAACGAGTTCTCTGGACACAATGGAACAATCCTCTCAGCCCATAAATGTATGAAAATGATAGAAAATCGATATGAGGCAACTCGGCTTCACGATCTCAATCTACAACAGGAGCAGGTCTTCAAACAGGCTCTGATACCATGTTCGAAAACACAGGTATTCCAATAGAGGATGAACACCTTTAGTAACCACTCACATAAACATACCAAATATCAACACATCAATGTTTTCATGTGGTAAAACACCTACGGGGAAACATCCACACCCCTAGCCAACGTGGCCACTTGGAGCAGTTTATTAATGCAAAAGAAAAAGATTACAAAGAGATTTTACAAGAGAGTTTCTCACAATCGATCATTGGCAAATGAAACTCCATGCTCTTTAAATAGAGATCATGGAACAATAGGGTGTTAAGCCACCGATCAATGGTTGTTAAGATCAAGGAGAGTATGAACTGTCAAATCACTCTATGTCGGGAACATATCGTGACTGTCGGATTTCCTAACTACAAATGCATACTTGATCTGCATTTTATGAGAAGAATGAAATGACTACAGATTATTAACAGATGCTTAACCATGAATAACATATATGCAGTAAAACTGGTTTTCTATTCAATAAGAAAATAAGTTGAAACTGTAAAATGCAACGGAAAACAAGTTTGCTGGAATGGTGGCGACTTATCTCTGAGAAGAGATGTGACGACTACACTCATTCACCAAAAGACCATTACAATGAGGCTCTGAAATACTTTTTACAATAAAAAGGAGTGTCAAAAACCATAGACATTCAAAAACCTAACCCTAGGAGATGAAACACCAAAAGTCATGTGGGCCCCGTTTGGGCAAGTCACTACATCAACTTCCTGGGATCGTAACTTTTGCATACGATCTCCATTTTAAGTGTACGATAGCCCGTTGGAAAGATCTATCCAAGGAATACAACTGTTACTCAAAAACTCATGATGAAATTTAGAAACTACAACACGCCCAAAAAGATGTCGTTTAGGACCTCAAAATGGCTTTGGAAGTTCAGGACCTGAAAAACTGCTAAAAATAGTAAATTACCAAAATTGTCATAAAGTTGTTTTGAGCTAGCTGGAAAGGGTGGGTGGCCACCAATATCCACCTGGATCAATCCTCCCTCCTTATGAAATAATATTCTCCATTGCGTTGAGTTCCCCCATCAGATGAGGAAATTTCTGCTGAATTTGGCCCCGGGTGAGCCACTTGCCTTGGTGCAGAAGCTACCCTACTTTGACGACTCGATAAAACCAGATCCTTTGTTGTCCAGTGCCATTGATATATGTGTTGACAATATGATCATTGGAGGCCTGTTTTATGTAGCCAGGGTTGAGCTATGTTGGTGTCAGTTGTTCTGTTACGTTTGAGGTGTCCAATAATGGTGGGAAATAAGGTCGAAGGAGGTCCACGTTGAACTCTGGGTGCAGGCCAAGGAAGGAGGAATGTTGAGTTCAAAATCATTATCCCCCATAGACTTGGTGATGGTGTACGACTCATAATGGAGTGGGAAAATCTTTCGATGGGGTCCTATAAGGCATTCTTTCTACAAGTGCAAGCAAACTTTGTTGCCCACCTAAAACTTATGTGGCACCCGATGTTGATCATGGTGTTGCTTGTACTTGTGATTGGACTTCTGTAGGATCTCCTAAACCTGTTGGCGGATGTGTTGGATCTGCTCAATGAACCAGGGGGCTCTGTCAACTTTAGTTGGAGCAAGGTATGAGTCAGTCGAGGTGACTGTAAGGGGAAGTGCAACATCTATGGGACCCAATGGTTGGAATCCCAACCCCACCTGAAAGGGGTTGTGGTTGGTTGAGCTATGCAGGAATCGGTTGTAGCTATGATGGACATAAGGAAGGCTCTCATCCCATGTGCGAGGGTGCTTGGAATTATACATGTGTAGGATATGCACGATCATTCGATTTACGACCTCAGTTTGGCCATCTATCTCAGGGTGGAAGGATGTGGATTTGGTGAGCTTGGTGTCCAGCAGTGACCAGAGACTCGACCAAAATGTGCTGAGAAATCGACTTTCTCGATCTGAGAGAATGGTTTTTGGGATTCTAAAATGTACCTAGACTCGTTCAAAGAAGAGCTTGGTAGTGGCTTATGCTATGATGCTCTTCTTGTAAGCAACCAAAATCGCCATCTTAGAAAAGAGATCAACAACCACAAAAACACAGTCATTTCCCTACTTGGTGGATGGGAGGCCCGACATGTAGTCCATTGAGATGGATTCCCATGGTAGGTTAGGAGTAGGAAGAGGGGTTTACATGCCTTGTTTCTTAGTGGTTGGTTTGGCAACAGCGCAAACAGTGTAGGACCTGATATACTTGTTGACCTCCTGTCGAAGTTTCGACCAGTAGAAATATTTATGTAGCATCACCATTGTATTTTCGATGCTGAAGTGTCCTGCCAACCGACTGTAGTGGGCTTCCCAGATAAGCTTCACTCTCTCGCTTGATAGAACACATATATGTCCTGGATGACACAACAACCCCTCCTGAAGATGGAAATTATCGACAACTGCATTTACACCCAACATTTGGTAGGTGGTGGCAAAGTCCGGGTCTATCTCATAGATTTGGGGCCATCCAAAGGTCTCATGGATGCAAGAGTCTAGCACCATGATGAGTGCCGCAACTGGCGGTGTATTGAGGCAATCAACGACACAGTTGGTGTTTCCTGTTTTATACTTGATGTTGAGGTGGAATTGTTGTAAGTATGTGGACCACTTTTGATGGTGGTCATTCTGTAATTTGTAATTTTCCTTGTGTCTGCATGAACTGCAGTGGATTATGATTAGTGTGGATGACTGTCTCATTTCCAAGAATTTAATGTCTCCACTAGCGGCAGGATTTCACAATGGAGTACATTTATTTGTCGTAAGTAGGGTACTTACGGACAACGTCTGATAGTGTCTCACTATGATAGGCCATGGGGTGGCCATGCTGAGTGAGAATGACGCTCACTGCATAGTCTGAAGCATATGTCTTGATCTCAAAGGGTTGTTGTAGGTATGGTAGTGAAAGTATCGGGGATGAGCACAAACATTGCTTAAAATCATCGAACGCTTGATGTTGGGACCGGCCCCATGCAAAGTTTTCCTTACCACCACCCCTGGTTATTTGGCTAAAGGCTTATGCAATATGGGAGAATCCCAACACAAACCTGTGGTAGAAATTGGCAAGGCCTAAGAAGCTCCAAAGCTCATTGAGTGTGGTTGGGGCTATCCAGTCACGAATGAATTGGATCTTAGATGGATCCACATGTACAGCATGTTGATCAATGATGTAGCCCAAGTAATGGACCCTATCCATGCTGAAGGAAAATTTTTCCAAGTTGGCGTATAGCTTCTTCTACCACAGGGTGTGCAAAACCTGTTGAATATGTTGCAATTGTTTTGCCCAAGACTTGTTGTAAATGAGAATTTCATCCAGATAAACCACTACTGATCCAGAATCGGATCCAGAAGCCTGACAGGGCTAAAAAAGGCTAAAAAATGAAAGTGCTCCGAATTCAACGAAACCAACACCATTGCATCCATATCGTCTTCCTAATTTCGGCCATATATTTACTTCGTCAAATGGGCTCCGTATGCACAAGATATCGCGTTATGTCTGAAAACCCAAACAGGCAAAAAAAGGGGATGACTGTACAGTCCGTACAGTGCCACGTGGCATGCTGACTGTATAGTCTGTATGGCCATACAGATGACATGGCAGCTCTTGGAGATGACATGTGGTAGGTGATGTGGCATACAACAGACAACTAGACCAATCTATGGGTGACACGTGTCACCACTATAAGAGTGACACGTGGCACGGGATGACGTCAGCAAATGACTGGGCAGGTACGGTGGCAGGGAACATGGCAGGTGACGTGGACCATTCGACATTCGACACTTAGTAGTTTTTGGTTGGTTTTTGAGGTGCCACATGGCCCAGTCATGGGTTTCCACGTGGCACCCTGTGGTTGGCTCATGGTTTGAATAAAATTATATGGTCTCCACTAGCGTTGAACCCCCGAACTCTCCTATGTGCTACGGACTGGCAGGACCGGGCTAACCACCCGGGCCACCGTTAGTTCTTGTTAGCTATGTGGCAAATAATCTATTTAAATTTGATTGAAAGCCTATTTGGGGGTGGAAAGGGTTGGGGCTTAGCCCCAACCCGTAGTTACATTAGCCGTGGTTTATTGTTGTAACATATGATCGGGCACCAAAGCATAACCATTGGCGTGGAACGACGAGGGTTTATGATAGGGCTTAGCCCTTGGTTTTGGGCGGTTCCATGAGACCCAGACCTATTCCAAATAGGGCACGTGGTTATAGCAGTTAGCCCGTGGGTCCTATGACCACGCCAATGACCAGGAGCCAGCAAGGGGGGGCCAGCGCACAAACAGAGGAGCGCCCAGCCACATGGCCACCTCCCATATGACCAGGAGCACGCGTGTTTTGGGGGTTGTGCCTAATTTCATTCAAAAATGGGTTTTTTTCTATAGTTTGGGATTTTAGTTGATATTAAGCCTGTTTTTAATGGATTTTCTCCATTTTTGGGAGATATTGGGCATTTTTTTGGAGCCCAAATTTTGGGAGGAAGTTGGGGATGGATAACCAACTTCAGATCTATAAAAACCAGGCCTATTTGAGGCCATGTAGGACAGTTAGAGAAAAGTTATGCTGAAGGGAAGCCAAGCCAAAGCCATTTTTATGCAGGGAAGCTATTGAGGAGCAGACGCTTGCGAGCCATTTCTGGGAGCTCCGGATGTTCGTTTTGCATGTCATTTTCTTTGCAGGGTTCTAGACATCTAGAAGAACATGACCAGATCAATCTTGTAGCTAATTGACACTGCTATGATGTATTTTTTAGCTTTTGAACATAAATAAAGAAGCCTCCCCCACAGAGACAAAGGCCCGGAGACGTAGGCAACGTTGTGCCGAACTCCGTTATCAATTTGCTTGTTATGGTTTGTTGTTTATTATTTCATTTTAGATCTGCAAATGTGTATATGGCTATCATAATTCCTCTTCTTTCCTCATTCTTTCATTAATATTCTCATATGGTTAATTAACACATGCAAAATTAAAACTCAACCATAGTCATTAAAAGATCCTACGGATCAAGTGGTATTAGAGCTAGTTGACGTTTGGATTTGAGTTTTGCATGTTAACCAGGGAAAAGCTACAACGTGGTGAAGACAAGCTTGTTGCAGAGAATCCATTAATTGGATTGAGAAAGAGAGCTTCTCACAGCGAGAAGATGGCATCAGAAGAAGGGATTTCTCAGGATGAGAAAGAGTTCCGGAAAACATTCCTTGCTATGCCGAAGATGGTGAAAGTTTTGTACGAGGATTACTTGGAACGGAAAAGACCAGTTTTGGGTGAATATTCAAAGGGAAAAAGTGAAGAGGAAGAGGATAATCCTCAGATTCCTCCTTCACCTCCATCAACACCTCCTTCTTCTCCTTCTTCTTCAAGTTCGAGTTCTAAATCTAATGGAAAGAAAAATGTTTATAAGCATAAAAGTGAAATGCCATTTTTAAAACTTGATGTTAAATTTGAGTTGCCCATATATGATGGTGAAGTAAATGCATAAAAACTTGACAATTGGATCAGGCAGATGGAGGTATACTACAGTGTGCAACAGATCAAAAGAGGCCACACAAATCAAGTTGGCATCTTTGAGACTTGCAGGTACAACTCTCATCTGGTGGCAAAGCAAGTTGCAAAAGGGAACACAACATGTGGGTAATGTATTTCCATCATGGAAGAGTTTCATTTCTGCACTTAGGAAACAATTCTATCCTTTGGGTTATAAAGAAAAAGCATTAATTGAATAGAAATCTTTAAAACTAAGAAAAGGACAAACAGTGCAAGAATACACCGATGGATTTCGAAAAATGGCAATAATGTTAGATATCCCTTTACAAACACAAGAAAATCTTATGAAGTATATAGGAGGTTTACCTGCACATATTAGAAACACTGTTTTCATGTTTGGACCCACTAACCTTGATGAGGTTTATGTTCAAGCTACGTATATTGAAGCAGGGAAAACAGGTGTGTTAGAGGAATCATCGTCTTCAAGGAAAGAAGACAAGAGGAAAAGGCATGGCAAGAATGAAAATGCAGTGACGAGGAAGGAAGGAAAGCCCTCTTGCAAGCATTACAAGAAAGAGGGACATGATGAGGACAGATGTTGGCAGTTGCATCCCGAGAAGAGGCGAAAGTGGTTCAAGGAAAAGAAGGGAACACAAACAGTGGAAACGACAACAAAACCCACAGACTTGGGATCAAATTCAGGTGATGAGTCAAAGATCACATTGGTTGGTATGATAAGTAAAATTGGTGAAGACATTGATTGTACAAACAACTTGTTTCATATAAGGGTAATCATGCGACACACTAATATAGACACATTAATCGACAGTGGATCTCAATCTAATCTAATCTCAGAAGAATTGGTTAAGAAATTGGGATTAAAAGAACAATTACATCATAAGCCTTACACACTTAAATGGATAAGCAACCATCATCAAATGCACATAACAAAGCAGTGCACAATCAAATTTGCAATTTCATCTAAGTATGTGGACGAGGTAACATGTGATGTAGCGTCGTTAAGAGAATGTGGAATGGTCTTAGGTAGTCCGTACTTATATGATCGTAAGGCAATCCTCTACAAGACAAAGAATCAAGATCAATTCACTAAATCAGGTCAAGATTATGTGGTTCATGCTCATCATGTTAAAGAAAATAAAACACTTCAAACAATGGAACAATTAAAGAATGCAGTGCAAGCAAGAAACAAACCAATAATTGTTTCAAATGAAGTAATCGATCTTAAGCAAGAATAAGAAATGATCGTTGAATGGAAAATCAATCATAAGTTGCTTCAAGATAAGCTCATGTCGTGCAAATATTTCAAGTATATCAACTCATTTGCAGTCGTCTTTTTTATACTGTCATTAGTAATGTTTTCTACATGGATGATAGTGGCTTCAGTAAGATGTAACAGGGTTCAAATGGCTAACAATATACTGTCAGTTGTCATGATTGTGTTACAGTTGATCTTGATGAGATAGGTGCACAAGACAGAGTTCAGAGACAAAGGACAAGATGGGTGGCCTATCCCGAGCTTGTTGACTGTTCAGTAACCTTTTGGGGACCAAAAGGTCTTTTAGTGGGGAGGTGTGAACCAGAATCAGATCCAGAAGCCCGATAGGGCTAAAAAAGGCTCAAAAATGAAAGTGCTCGGAATCTGACGAAACTAGATCCATTGCGTCCATATCGTCTTCCTGATTCTGGCCATATATTTACTTCGTCAAACGGGCTATGTATGCGCAAGATATCACATTCTGTCTGAAAACCCAAACAGGCAAAAAAAGGGGATGACTGTACAGTGCGTACAGTGTCACGTGGCATGCTGACTGTATAGTTCGTACGGCCGTACAGATGACATGGTAGCTCTTGGAGATGACACGTGGTAGGTGATGTGGCATACGACAGACAACCGGACCAATCTATGGGTAACACGTGTCACCACTGTAAGGGTGACACGTGGCATGGGATGACGTCAACAGGTGACTGGGCAGGTACGATGGCAGGGAACGTGGCAGGTGATGTGGACCATCTGAAATTCGACACTTGGCAGTTTTTGGTTGGTTTTTGAGGTGCCACGTGGCCCAGTCATGGGCTACCATGTGGCACCCTGTGGTTGGCTCGTTGTTTGAATAAAATTATATGGTCTCCACCGGGGTCGAACCCCGGACCTCTCCTCTGGGCTACGGACTGGCAGGACCGGGCTAACCACCTGGGCGACCATTAGTTCTTGTTAGCTATGTGGAAAATAATCTATTTAAATTTGATTGAAATCCTATTTGGGGGAGGAAAGGGCTAAGGCTTAGCCCCAGCCCACGGTTACATTAGTCGTGGTTTATTGTTGTAACATATGACCGGGTGCCAAAGCATAACCATTAACGCGGATCGACGGGGGTTTATGATAAGGCTTAGCCCTTGGTTTTGGGCTGTTCCATGAGACCAGGACCTATTCCAAATAGGGCACACGGTTATAGCAGTTAGCCCGTGGGTCCTATGACCATGCCGATGACCAGGAGCCAGCAAGGGGGGGCCAACGCACAAACGGAGGAGCGCCCAGCCACATGGCTGCCTCCCATATGACCAGGAGCACGCGCGTTTTGGGGGTTATGCCTAATTTCATTCAAAAATGGGTTTTTTGCTATAGTTTGGGATTTTAGTTGATATTAAGCCTATTTTTAATGGATTTTCTCCATTTTTGGGAGATATTGGGCATTTTTGGAGCCCAAATTTTGGGAGGAAGTTGGGGATGGATAACCAACTTCAGATCTATAAAAACCAGGACTATTTGAGGCCATGTAGGACAGTCAGAGAAAATTTATGCTGAAGGGAAGCCAAGCCAAAGCCATTTTTATGTAGGGAAGCTATTGAGGAGCAGACGCTTGCGGGCCATTTCTGGGAGCTCCGGACGTCTGTTTTGCATATCGTTTTCTTTGCAGGGTTCTAGAGATCTGGAAGAACATGACCAGATCAGTCTTGTATCCAATTGGAACTTCTGTGATGTATTTTTGAGCTTTTGAACAGAAATAAAGAAGCCTCCCCCACAGAGACAAAGGCCTAGAGACGTAGGCAACATTGTGCCGAACTCCGTTATCAATTCGCTTGTTATGGTTTGTTGTTTATTATTTCATTTCAGATCTACAAATGTGTATATTACTGTTATAATTCCTCTTCTTTCCTCATTCTTTCATTAAGCTTCTCATATGGTTAATTAACACATGCAAAATTAAAACTCAACCATAGTCATTAAAAGATATTACGGATCAACTACAAAAGTATTGGTTAATGGTCCCAGGATATCATCCATCATCCTCATGAAAGTGGTTGGAGAATTTGTCAAACCAAAGGGCATGAAAAACCATTCAAAAAGGCCTTCCTTTGACTTGAAGGCAGTCTTCCATACATCTGTCTGTTCTATCAGGACCTGGTGGTAGCCAGACTTCAGATCAATCTTACTGAAGTATTTCCCTCCTATGAGTTGATCAAGGAGGTCGTCGATTCAGGAAATTGGGTACTGGTTTCTGACTTTGATTTTATTCAGGGCTCGATAATCAATGCAGAGTCGCCAAGTTCCATCTTTCTTCTATACCAATACGATTGGGCTCCCGCAAGGTGATGAGTTGTGATGGATATGCCCCTTGTGGAGCAGTTCTTAGATCTATCTCTTGATCTCCTTAGTCTCTAACATAGAGTGGTTATAGATTGGCCCATTGGGCAGCGGTGCGTTGGGGGTCAAATCGATGGGGTGCTTGACCTGACAGTGTAGAGGTACCCTAGTAGGTGAGGAGAATATATCCAAGTATTCTTCGACGATCTTATCTACTTGCTTCTACCGTGTGGAGAGGTCGACCACAGAGACCTTGGATATGGATGTGATCTTTCGCTAATTCCGAGAGAGAATCATGAAGAAGGAAAACTTCCCCCTCTGAGAGATGTCCTTCCTGCATTGCTTGGCAGATATCAAGGAAATAACACTAGGTGGGATTTCCTCGGGTATCCTGTACAATTTCCTGTTCAAAGTAATAATAACACTACGAGGCCTAGACTCATATATAGCATGACTTTTCCATAAATAAGGTTGGCCCAAAAGAACATCACAAAATTCGAGAGGAGCAACATTACACAATACCTTGTCTTTGAAGGGCATGATTCTGTATGAGAGTCGACACTATTGGTTGACGTGGAGATCGCTTCCTTAGCAGAGCCATCCAATGGTGTAGGGTTGTAGGTGTGGCATTGTTGGTAGGGCTAGCCGCTTGACAACCTTTGCTGATATAAGGTTCTTTTGTCTATCGCTATCAACGATGAAGTGAAGCAGGGTGCCTTTTACCCACATTTGTGAATGGAAGAGGTGCTCTCCTTCTTCTAGCTTGTTTGGTTCATCAGGCTAGAGCTTGATGGTAGCAATGGTGGCATTGGGTTCCTCATCAATGATCCATCTTCCCCTTTCTAGTTATAACTCAGAGTCAGAACACACATCTGATTTAGAGGCTTTCACTTCGGCCTCCAACGACTGCTTTGAGCGATAGTTAGCAGTGTTATGCCAAGGGCTCTTATGGAAGTCACAACACTTCCTGGTATCTTTCTTTGTCTTTCCAGTGTACTTCTTTTCTTGTGACTTGAACTAATTGTCCTAATACTGTCCCTCGTTTCTATGTCCCTTGTTATGTCGGTTAGGGCCACCCTTTCCTGACTTTTTCTATGAGGGGTTCCCAGGCCCAAATTTTCGTGTCTTTTGTTTGAGCTTCTGCTCGATTTTGACGGCATATCGCTAGGCCGCGCCCAAGGATGAGATGTATGAAAATTCCATTTTGTTCTGGATGTATCTATGCAGAGCACCATGATACTTGAGCACCATATGTCGCTTTGAATCTTTGATACCCATCTTGGTGCGCAAGGTATGAAAGATATTTGTGAACTCTGGCATTGCTTGGTCTCTTTCTTGTCGAAGTGTGGTCCATTTGGTACACAAGTCGTCATAACTTCCAACAGGGTAGTATTGTTCCTTAATAACATCCCCGAAGGATTCCCAGGTGGTCATGACTGTAAATAACAAGGGTTCCTCTGTTTCCTTTTACTCACAAAAAGTTTCCCACCAATATTTGACATGGGGAAGGGCTTTGAGGAGCGCAAAAGTAATCTTTTCTCTATTCGAAAAAATAACCTTCTAGTAGATTCAATCACTTGTCTACACCATCTGTGTCTATCTGACCTTCAAATATAGGAATATCAAAGTTTATGTGTACCTTGAAGGGGGCAGCACCTCTTCTCAAAGAAGATGCGTCGCATGTTGGTAGCCACCGAAGGATTTGTGCGAAACTATCCATCATCTCGTTCCTTTGTTGTGTGAGGGATTCCTCAAGCAATATTTTGAAAGGATATCATGTCCCGACATCTTTCTTTTCTCCTTCCATGAGAGGTTGCTTGGGCGTGCGAGAGCTTTGGTTCTCAAGATAAACAAGCTCTAGACCCAATTCTTTGTACTCTGACCTCGTTGGGGACATGCATTAAGACGACAAGGAGAAGACTGCTTTGATACCACTGATCTAGATTTTATGAGAAGAACAAAATGACTACAGATTATTAACAAATTCTTAACACAGAATAACAAAGATGCCGTAAAAATGGTTTTCTATTCAATAAGGAAATAAGTTGAAACTGTAAAATGCATCGGAAAACAAGCTTGTTGGAATGGTGGCAACTTATCTCTGAGAAGAGATGTGATGGCTATGCTCATTCACTAGAACATCATTACAATGAGGCTCTGAAATCCTTTTTACAATAAACAAGAGTGTCAAAAACCCTAGACATCCAAAAACCTAACCCAAGGAGATGAAGCACCAAAAGTCATGTGGGCCCTATTTGGGTAAGTGAGTGCATCAACTTCTCAGGGTCATAACTTTTGCATACGATCTCTGTTTTAGGCATAAAATAGGTCGTTGGAAAGATCTATCCGAGGACTACAACTATTTCCCAAAATTTCATGAGGAAATTTTGCAATTGTAACATACCCAAAAAAACGTCGTTTAGGGCCTCAAAATGACTCTGGAAGTTCAGGACCCGAAAAAACTACTAAAAATAGTAAATTACCAAAATTGTCAGAAAGTTGTTTTGATCTAGATGGAAAAGGTGGGTGGCCACTGATATCCACCTGGATCAATACTAATGCATACTAAATAAACACACTAAGAAACACACTTTTACCTAACGAAACATTAGACCAAGTAGTTCTTAACTAACTCCTAAGTTTCTAAATATCCTAACAAAACCACATAACCCACCTTTTTAGATCAGTTTTTAAAAATAAACATTCAATACCAAACATATCGTTGAGAGGATTTAAGAAGATATTTCCATCAAAAGTGCCATCAAATCATTACTAATTAGGTGAGATCGTTTTAAGCATTAGGTAACCCAAAAATTGCTCAAATTTCGAATTATTTTCCAAGCTAGTATGTCTCTTTGCCAATGTGTCAAAGAAAACAAATTTTCTTTTTAAACCCTTATTCATAAAATGAAATACGGAAATTTAAGTGCACAATTAGGTTTATTTACATTGATTTATCCTTAAGTGGGAATTTAAACCAATGTGAATCAAAATATTCCAAGAAAACTTAGTATAAACCCCAAAGGACAAGTATGTCCACTCTCATTTCAATAAAATCATCTAAGACAAGTATGTCCACTCTCACTTCAATAAAATCATTAGTCTAGAATTTGATCCATTCATTTAGTTACTTGGTTTATTGAGAATTCACAAATGCTAAAGGATGATTGGAAAAGGATAAATCAAGTCCTAACTAGATCTAGAAGGATCTATCTTATAGACTTTATGAATTAGAAACCTAGATCAAAGATTACACTTAAACAAATCCTAGGTTTCCATTAAATCTTAGGTTTCTATTGAGAATTCACAAAGACTAAAGGAATAAACAATTAAGATGATTGGAAAAGGATAAATCAAGTCCTACTAGATCTAAAAGGAGCTAGCCTATAAAATTTATGAATTAGCAATCTAGATCAAGGATTACACTTAAACAAATCATAGGTTTCTATTAAAACATAAAAAAGGAAAACTTGAAATAAAAAGAGTTATAGGGAGAAATAAAATAGAGAAATGCTTGACTTTCACTTCGGTTTTTGGGACACACTAGGCCTCGCTTGGGGATTGATCCTTGTATTAAGTCTTTGGATTCTAGGAAACCATAAGGTGTACCTAGGAGGCACTTATATTCTCAAATATATTGGTGAAGGGAAGAGTGTGTAACTAACTCTTCAAAGTGGGAAGAAGTAGCTTCCATTTTTCACTAATGTAAGAGAAAGAAATCAAATGAATATTTTGAAACTCGATACTATAGATCTAAAAATAAATGACTAAGGACTATGAGAAAAGAATATTTACCTCACGAAGCTTCTCCGTGTACAAACATTTTCTCATTTTGTGACTCCTTGCTAGCTCCTTCATCCACCTTCACATGTTGCATACAAATACTCTTGCTAAACTTTTACAAGTGAAACCCTAAAAATAACACAAATAGACTTGAAACACAATTAGATGAGAGACAACATGCTTTCTCAAATTCTACATCAAGTTACAAATACCATGGGAGAATACCATAGATGGTTACAAAAAATAATCAATGGTAGGGGCACCCTCCCCAAAATGGTGAAAATGCAAATAAATGCCACATGTGTGGTCCATAAGACCATGAGAGCAAGTTCTTATTCCTCATAAAGTGCCAACGACCCCCTCAAATCTGTGAGTGAGGTCAAATGGAGATGCAATACCAAGGCACCTCTCCAACTAACCCCAAAATCATGGAATACATGCTCTCCCATAAAAAATGTGTTATCTAATAGGGTGACATCGACCACACATGTGGGACGTTAAGAAAGAGAGATTAAGGTGGATGTGGTATGTGTGGCTCCTCAAGAAAATCACTCCACCAAAGAAGTGGTCAATTGAGTCATAACCACTCATAACAATATATAACCACATGTAACAACTTTTAACAACCTATAACAATTCATGAATGTCAACAACTACGCCAACAACCTCCCATGTGTGATCAATGAGAGAAAATAAGTCACACCTATGGGTAAAAAAATACAACTAGGAAAGGGTGCTCTCTAGGAGTAGTCCATGTGGAAACTATGATGATATAGAATCCTTGTCACCACACAATGCATGGTTAAGGATCCAAATATAGTGACATGGATCTCAAGAAAATTGGCATGGATCCTATGGATATGTTTGTATACAAGTACATAGATCCCAATGTAGCATCGAAAATCCCAAGGAAACATCATAAATCCCTTGGCATGGTACATGGATACTAAGGCATAGATGACACTCCAAGTGCATGTATACATATTGCAATGGAGGGTTCCCACTTATAGTGGCAGGTCTAACCCCCTTACAAGTAATTAAGTGATGCATAAATAATGATTTATTATAACAACAACATAACATGGACTTCCATTTTAGAATTTTCCTAATTTTTACTATGGAGGAAAACCTTAACCTTTATACACGTGACAAATCCTAAGACAAAAAGTATTTCCTGAGTCGCTAAGTTAGGGGTAGGTGACATGATGAATAAATTATGGAATGGAAAGGGAAAACCTCATGAATTTACCCTCAAAGTCTGTAGGATGATGTATAGGTCTTGAAACTTACTTGACTAGCTTTCATGAGATAGGATTTGATACAGAAGCCTTTAAGAGGGATATTTAGCTTTAAGTTACCATTTCCTCAACAATGTTTCTTACTACCCCTCTTTTTTTCCTTTTTCTTTGTTTTCTTCCTTTCTTTATTTTTATTCCAAACCTTTTTTCTTTAGATATTCATAGACAAACATGGAACTAAGAACATTGGCCTCATAGCAAGGTGGAATCGCTCAAGCTTTATCATTTTTTGGATTTTCACTTTTTTATTTTCTCTTCACCTCTAGCCTTTTTGGATTATTTGATTTAGGATTTATTATCTTGACCTTTTTGAATAACACTTGAAAAGTCAATCATAAGCGAGAATAATTATTTTATGAGTAGGATGGTCCCCCAGTAGTAAAACTTGACTCAAGACTTGAAAATACTTCTAAAGGATAATTATGTCCCACATGGTACGGCAAGACAAATAATAAGATCATTAATTTCATGTAGTGTTATTAGATCTCACTTTTGTTTTTACCACATTCATGACCATGTTATAAGTTATAACACCATGTCTACGTATGAAACACATACTTGAGAGTATAACATAGTAAGTGAAGTAAAAGGGACTAAACCATGATCATATGTGATGAAAAATGTACCAATTTCATCTATTATCAAAGGTGTAAGGATGGAGAGAGTTAATATACCATGGTTGAGGAACCTGCTTAGAGTAATGTGAGGTGAAATCATCTTGTAATAAAAGGAGAATAAGGAGAATGTCTATATCTTAATGGCATGATCAAGATATCTCATGCAAGATGGAACACACCACATCGATTGATGGTTGTCTCTAGAACTATAACACCTGAAGGGGAAACATTTTGTAAACCTTGAGCTAGACTGCCCAATCATTGTGTAGTACATACTAGGAGAATACTCCCTTGACCTTGATTCTCTTCAGGTTGATTCTCTTATTCTCTTATAAGACTCCATTCTAGTGATCTTGTAATTGTTTCTACATCATCACACATCTCTTGTTTTCGTTGTCTTTTTGGGACTATCGATTTTTTTCCTTATTCCCAAGCCTACTCAAGTAGCTTTTGAACCATGGGCATTGTATACATATATCAATTCAACTATGGTGTTTACGAGCATGCTGATTGAGCACATTGGATGGTCATACAATGGGCATTATTAATATATGAATGAACTAATTTTTTTATTGGTTGTTGTCAAAATGTTTCACCTTCTTAACTTCCTGTACCTCTTAGAGAAGATTGGTGGCACCGTGCCAAACACAATGGTAATTTGCTACCTATGAAACCAATGGTTCTAATAGTTGAACATACATCTCATCTTAATGAAGAGGCATGGTCTCCTTTTGAAAATAATTTCAAGACCATCATACATCCTAGTGAGGTTAACATAATCAGGGAATTGGAACAAACAACAAAAAATGTTTACACATGGTCTCTATTTTGACTAACGTAGAATCCACCTGCAACATAGCATTTTAAAATATAATAGATAAATTTACAGTCTAATAGAGAAAAAAAGACCATTTTTTTTTATTATTCCACAATTGGTACCCACGTTGATGAAATAGGTAGGCCATAGGCCTACCATTTACAGATTATGAGAGACCTAGTGATCCGGATTATTTTCGACACAAAATGAGAGCGGATATATAATAAAGAAATGCACAGAGATATCACATATATTCAATAATATAACATAAATGTATCATAGATGCAACCATAAACACAAATATACAGTAATACACGA
The DNA here is from genome assembly GCA_009831015.1 of Picea engelmannii. Classification (NCBI taxonomy): domain Eukaryota; kingdom Viridiplantae; phylum Streptophyta; class Pinopsida; order Pinales; family Pinaceae; genus Picea; species Picea engelmannii. The sequence continues at coordinate 773,927 of ML777641.1, forward strand.
TTTCTATTAATGAAATAAATGTACAGAGACTGTAAAAATACAGAGTGAAAGTCTCGCTAGAATGGTGGCAGCTTATCTCTTAGAAGAAATGTGACGGCTACTCACATTCACAAGAAGATGATTACAATGAGGCTCTCAAGGAACTTTTACAATAAACAGGAATGTCAAAATCCCTAGACATCCAAAAACCTAACCCTAGGAGATGAAGCACCAAAAGTCATGAGGGCCCAGTTTGGGTAAGTTAGTACATTAACTTCCCAGGGTCGTAACTTTTGCATATGATCTCCGTTTTAGGCGTATGATAGCCCGTTGGAAAGGTATCATCGAGGAGATTAATTTTGGGGGCTCAATCATGCCTTTTTTATTTTTATTTTAATCATTGAGAATCTAGATCCTGAAAAACCTTCATTTCGTCCCTCAAAATGGCCCCAGAAGTTAAAACTGTTAAAAATAGTAAATTTTCAAAATTGCCAGAAAACTAGTTTGAGCCAGTTGGAAAAGGTGGGTGGCCATCGATATCCACCTGGATCAATCCTCCCTCATTAGGAAGAAATGGTATCCATTGCATTGATTTCCCATCTGAGAGGGAAAAGGGTTTGTTGAATCTGCATCTTGATGAGTTGCTTGCCTTGTTGGAGAAGTTGCGCTACTTGGCTTGTTGAAGGTTGTCACGAACATGTGGCTGGAAGGGTTGGACCTTTTTAACCAGTCTGGCTACATGAGAACCATGTGTGTAGAATGAATCTTTACACTTTGTTGCAATCTTGCCGACCTTCTTTTGTTGGATAAAAGGTGCTTGGGCCGAGCTTGTAGTGTTTGTGGTATCCTTCTGTTCACCTTTTGAACAGATTGTTAAGAAGTTGAATTTTGCAGTATGAGATACTACCTTGTGGCACTATTTAGGTGGAACAATAGTTGGAATTACCTCTTGTATCCTATAGAGATGACCCCCCAGAGTAACAATGACACTACAGGGTCGAGACTCATAGAGAGCATGGTGCTTCCACATATATGGTTGGCCCAAGAGAACATCGCAGACATCCAGTGGGGAAACATCACATCATACCTCATCCTTGAAGGGCTGGATGTCGTATGACAATCGACATTGATGGCTGACACGAAGATCTCATCATTGGCGAAGCCACCCGATGTTGTATGGTTGCGAGTGCGGTGTTGTCGACAATCCCAACTGTTTGACGACCTCTGCTGAGATGAGGTTCTTCTGGCTTTCGCTATCAACAATAAAATGCAACGGGGTCCCCTTCACCCACATCTGTGAATGAAAAAGGCGCTCCCCCTCTTCAGGATCTGTTGGCTTTTCTGGTTGAATTGTTGCGGTTGTGACAATAACAGTGGGGTCTACGTCGATGATCTGTCTTTTACCATTATTTTCAGAATCAGATTCTGAATCAGGGCATGACTCCTTATCTTTGATCTCAGCCAACAATGATTGTTTTGAGAAACATTAATCGGTGTTGTGCCAGGGGATTTTGTGGAAATCACACTATTTTTCGGTGTCCTTATTTGTCTTCCTATGACCCTTCTTTTCCTATGGCTTGGACTGGTTTTCGGGAGACTGTTTGTTAGGGTCGTCTTTTTCATACTTTGGTTGTTGCATATTTGCAGATCCGAACTCACGTTTGTTTTGGTGCTTAAACTTCTACTCGATTTTAACAACATATCGATAAGCAGAGCCAAGTGATGAGATGTCCAAAAAATCCATTTCAGTTTGGATGTATCTATGTAGAGCCCCACGGTATTTTAGAACCAAATGTCCTTCAGAGTCCTTTATACACAACTTGGTGCACAAGGTATGGAAGGTATTGGTGAAATATGAAACTACTTGGACCCTCTCTTTCCGTAGTGTGGTCCATCTCATGTATTGGTTTTCATAGTTTCCAACAGGGTAATATTGTTCCTTTACCGCATCCACAAAAAAATCCAAAGTGGGCCTGACCCCATATATTCTAGACTCCTCTGTGGAACTCTGCTCCCAGTAAGTTTCTCACCAATGTTTGACATGGGGGAGAGCCTTAAGGAGCGCGAAGATGATCTTTTCTCTGTCGAAAAAATTGTGAACAGAGAAATAACCTTCTAACATATTTAACCATTTATCTAGGGCATCCGCATCTATCTGACCTTCAAATATAGGAATATCAAAATTGACCTGTACCTTAAAAGGCGAGGTGCCTCCAAAGTGGCCACTTAATGAATATACGCCTGATGCTATTGGGAGGCATTGAAGGATGTGGGGAAAATTCTCCATCATTTCGTTCCTCTGTCGTGTGAGAGCTTGCTCAAGGAACTGATAGAATCGTCTGCTCCGTCATTTTTATTTTCTTCCGCCATTGAGGGTTTCTTAGGTGTGCGAGAGTGGTTGTCCTCAAGAGAGACAAGCTCGAGACCCAACTTGCTATACTCGGACCTCATCGGGAACATGCACTGAAAAATGATCCAGAGCAACCTGCTCTAATACCATTGGTCCATATTATTTTCGGCACGAAATGAGAGCGGAGATATAATAAAGAAATGCACAGAGATATCGCAAATATCCAATAATATAACATAAATGTATCAGAGATGGAACCATAAACATAGATATACAGTAATACACGATTTCTATTAATGAAAGAATTGTACAGAGACTGTAAAAATACAGAGTGAAAGACTCGCTAGAATGGTGGCAGCTTATCTCTGAGAAGAGATGTGACAGCTGCTCACATTCGCAAGAAGATGATTACAATGAGGCTCTCAAGGCCTTTTTACAATAAACAAGAATGCCAAAAACCCTATACATCTGAAAACCTAACCCTAAGAGATGAAGCACCAAAAGTCATGTGGGCCTGTTTGGGTAAGTTAGTACATTAACTTCTCAGGGTCGTAACTTTTGCATGTGATCTTCGTTTTAGGTGTATGATAGCCCGTTGGAAAGGTATCGTCAAGGAGATTCATTTTAGGGGCTCAATCATGCGTTCGGCTATCATTGAGAAGATCAATCGTGAAAAACCTTCATTTCGGCCCTCAAAATGACCCTGGAAGTTAAAACTGCTAAAAATAGTAAATTGTCAAAATTGCTAGAAAACTGTTTTAAACCAATTGGTAAAGATGGGTGGCCACAGATATCCACTTGGATCACCTAGTGTATCACTCTATAGTTTTATTGGATTGTTTAAAAAACATTCAATCTTACTTAAAACAAATCATTTTATATATTATAATTCACATTAAGAAAAATATATAATAATATACAATATAGAGTAATGTTAAACATTTTAGGAATATGAATGTTTATATTTTATTATTATTAAAATTTAGTTATGCAATTTAGTTATGGATCTTTAAATGCATTGATCTTAAGTTATTGTAGATTTGGATCATATAAGAGTCTAGGTTGCAAAACTAAGTCTAGGTTGCAAAACCAAAACTAACAAGTGACTTTGTAGTTAAACCCTCCAATTAAATGAGTTATAAACTCTTTTGACTAAAAGATGTGACTTTAAAAATAGATTATTATTATTATAATAAATAAAAAAATATAATGATATACCCCTCTTTTTATCATAAAATATTTTGGATTGTAGTTAAAAGTAACGATGACTAAAATACAAAATTTTTAGAACTTTACGAATATTCCAAATACACACAAAGTTCCGATCACTTATTATATTCAAGTTTCACTTTCTAAAAGGATCATTATAAGGAAGTCAAATTATTTCAGGTATTGCTTTCCGAATTTGATAGATATTTTAAATAGGTGAATGTAACGTGTAATAACAGTCCCATTAAAACT
>ML777641.1:788602-801438 GCA_009831015.1 Picea engelmannii
CCATTGAATGTAATTGAATAGGGTAGGTAAATCCTGGAGGGAAGCGCTCGATGAGCCCCTCAGGTAAAAGAGATTTTGAGATCTCATTTTGAGTTAGTCAAGTATGCATGTAGAGTAGAAGAGAAGAGCCAGAGAGAGAGAGAGCTTAGAAACACCTTGTAAAATATGCAGGCATTTGCCATTATTAATACAGAGCAGTTTTTCCTGCATTATTCTGTCATATATGCATGTCGGTGTGTGTTCCTTGTTTATGCTGTGAATGTATATGTTATATGGGTGCATTCTGCAGGGGTTTGTTTGATTTCAGGTTGAAGTTCTTTGAGGCTTCACACTAGGAGGGTGTGACAGAACGTTGAGGTTCTGATGGCCGTGCACAGAGGTTGCACTTCTGAACTCGTGAGGAGTCAGACAGAGACGTGTTGAGGCACAGACTGAAGTCATCAACTCAGGAGGAAAACCGCAAGGTTGCTGAACACCTTGGAGGCAAGGCTGTGTAGCTGAGACACAGTCGCAGACAAAACTTGTTGAAGGTCCTGTAGGAGCTCTGCCAAGTGGGCATTGAGCATATGCACGGGTTGCATTGGGGAAGAACTTCGTTGAGAGTTTGAGGAAGACCAGAATCGCTGAGGATTTTGAGAAGCTCTGCCAGAAGGGCATCGAGCGAGTGCATAGGTTGCGCGGAAGAAACCCAGGACTGCTGAGAGTTCTGAGGAAAGAGACTCCACCAGGAGGGCGTTGAGTAAGTGTGCAGGCAGGCACAGGAGGAAAGAACTCTTGGAGTTCTGAAGCAGAAAGCAAAGTCCACTGAGGGACCTGTATTGGGTTGCTGAATAACCAGAAAGACTCAACAAGGAGGTTGCTTGAGGAGAAATCTAGGAAGGCGTTGATATTCTCCATCTGAGGGAGAAGAAGGATCAAATCCCCCAAGGGGTCTGAGTGTTCGTGGAAGCTCATGACAGATAGCGCTTTGCGCGTGAAGACTCTGCAGGAGTTCAGGAGCCAAAGAATCCCGTGAGGATTCAAAGGGCAGAAGATCTGGAAGGATAGCATTTTCATACGCACAGGCGAGACTCAAGTCGAGGGGTTTGTAGGGTAGAAAGGAAGCAAAGGTTGAAGTCTTTGGGAGCGTAGAATTCTTCCAAGTCTGGGAAGAAATCTTAGACGCTCAAGAGGGAGAAAAAAGAGCCGTCGGATCAGGCGGATAAAATAGATCTGGACCGATTGGATTTCCATGTCTAGGAGGAGCTCAGAAGGAGCCCATAGAAAGAGGAGGACCGACAGTCGTCAAATCCCGTGAGAGAAATCCCATCATGCGTTTGATCGGGAGAAGTAGCGCACGGTTTAGCCTCAGGAGGAGGAGCGCACAGAAGAGCAGATCTGAGCCATCAGGTCAGAAGGGGAAGTCCCGTCATCCGTTGGATTGGCAGAAGTTGCACGAGGGATAGCAGTCGGGATCTTGGCCATCGGGAAATCGGAGTTCTCGAGGTCATGAGAACCGGGGTCTCGAAAGCCTCGAAACAACGATAAGATCTAGACCGTCCATCGGAGGGACAGGTGTCAGAGATCAAGTGCCATCGGCGTTTGACACATCGGGAAATCGGAGTTCCCGAGGACAAGAGAAACGGGACAGGAGAAGTCTCGAAATCTCGACGTAATCGGGATCGTCCGTTGAAGGGACGTGTGGCAGGGATCGAGCACCATTAAGGAGAGTCGATAGGGAAGTCAACCCCTCGGTGTTTGGAGTCAATCGGGAATCGGGATATTGGAGATCCCGGGAGCGAGAGTTTCGTGCATTGCGGAATCGCGAAACGCGATTTCTCGATAAGGCGTGTGGGCCACAACAGGGGGTTAGTGGAGGCCAGCTGTCAGTGATCGGGAGGCATATCGGGGATCAGCATATCGGGAAATCCGCGGACGTGGAACATTGCATTTTGAATCTGCAAACCCCGAAACCTCGACGGGAGGTTTGACTATGGTCACGGGTAGAGGCCACATGGACCGTCGTATAGGTCAGAGGGGCTAGTGCCTAAGGCACATCGGGTTTTTGATGCTTGAAACTCCGACAAGAAGGTGAGGCTATGGTCTCATGGAGAATGGTCGTATGGACCACAGGGCATAGCCAGAGGGGCTAAGGCCGACAAAGGAGCTCATCGAAGATCGGGAGTTGGAGAGTACAGTGACTCTCGACAACAGGAAGGGAAAACCCCGAACCCCGATAGTGACTCGGGGATACCCACGGTTAGTTGCAGAGGCCGTGCGGGTGAATGAGAAGGACCTGTGGACTGGGATTTTCACAACAACGATTCCAACAGGGAATCTAAGGAGCCTCTTCGGCTCGAAGGGAGAGGAACAAAGCGATCCTGTGATCGGGTGAGTCTGAGGTGTAGGAACACCCTCGCCTGCATCAAGTGGTATCAGAGTTGGAAATTATTTCTTGTATATTTCAGGAAGGAAGAGGTAGAGGAGAAGAAAGTACCCTGATACACATTAAGTGGTATCAGAGGGGGAGTCTGTTTGTATTTTTGCAGACAGAGGAGCGGAAGAAGACAGAGTTACTGAAGACTCTGTAGGCGATTGTTTGTAGGTAGGCAACAGTCGAGAAGACAGTCAGGGAGACTGTAAGGATGAGACTGGTGGAACTCTTAGTGCGGGGTGACAGCAGTAGATTTTCCAGGAAGGTAAACAGAGACAGCGCTATGGCTACTGAAGGTCGTAGGAAGAAAAGCAAGGCAAAAAATCTTGCGGAGATGGATAGAGAGCTCGCTGATATACGAGCAGAGATAGAGAAGCTGGAACTGCGGATGCGGCAGGATGAAGAATTGGTTCAGGTATGCGGACCGGAGACTGGGAAAGGTCTCGATGATGATGAAGAGGATGAATTGGGATCGTCTGATGATCTCAAGAACTGCCAGGAGAGCAGAGCAGAAGAAATTCTAGATTGCCAAAAGGGCAACGAATTGAGATCAGCTGAGGATCTCAAAGACTGTCATGAGGACAGTGAGGGAATTTCGCATTGCCAGCTGGGCAATGAAAGGAGATCAGATGAAGATCTCGAAGACTGCCAGGAGGGTAAAGATGAAAAATTGAGACTGTCCGAAAGTCTCATGGACTCAATGGAGAGTTCAATTCAACAGGGGTTACTGATGAAGATGGGATCGGTTGATCTCATGGTCTGCCAGGGAAGCAATAGCAGAAACATCCCATATTGCCAGGTGGGCAGGGATGAGCAGAGAAATTTGGATCAGCCAAAGGAGCTGACAAAACAGATGAGCTCACAAAGAGATCATCAGGTGCAGCTGACAGAGGTGAAAGACCAGAATGATATTCTAATGATTGGGGGAATACAATTATTCCTACCATCTGACCAAGAGGAGGCAGAAAAATCTGTTGTAAATGCAGCAACAGCAGGGGAACAGTCACAGTTGATGATGACTGTCAAAGAAGAAGAAGAGTTGGAGCAGGCATTTGAGACTGCCCAAGAGGACGAAGAGAAAGAGCTTTCTGAGGAACGAATCGCTGATTTCAGCCAAGGAGATGAAAGGGAAGAAGCTGTAGCACTGAAGCTGACAACAAAAGACGCATGAGCAGAAGAGGAAAACGACCATTCCGAGGAGTGGCTCGATATTTTCAACCGAGAAGCTGAAAACATTGTAGCACGAGAGCTTGCAGCAACAAATGAAGAGAACATAGACAACATATGTTTTACTGATCTATAAGATCAATTGGAAGCCCTAGAAGAGAAGGTAGAAGTGCAGGGCATGCACATCCAACAAGTAAAGTTGGAAACAGATGAAGGCGTGGGAGATCGTGATGATCTTCCCAATGGCCAAAATTATTTGCAGTTGAGGAGACTGCAACAAAAAAAACAGCCACTGGAGCAGCTGGATGAAGTGATCGAGGAGATCATGGAGCTGATGTTGAAATCAGCAGACACTGCCAGCAAGGAGAGACTGAGCAGAAGGAAAGCAGCAGTAGCGCAGCAGAAGCAGCAGCAGGATGGAGCAAATGGACAGCTCCACACATTTGTTTGGGATCCAGGGGGATTTCCAATAAGCTGACAGAGAAAGCTCATGAGAAGGAGCTCATGATTTTTGCAGATGTGGAGTATGATGCAGGAGCATCTCTCCATATCAGCCATCCAGCCAGCCAGCCATATCAACATGCATGCATTCATATGATAAAAGGGAGGCGCAACCTCATTTGAATTTGAAATGAATGTAATTAAATATTCTTAGGCTGGTGAGCCATAGAAGCCATGCCTTTGCACAGGCTGTAGATAAGATAGGCATTTAATATGCGTGGCTGAGATCTAGATCCGATTCTGGACTAGACATCCCATTGAATGTAATTGAATAGGGTAGGTAAATCCTGGAGGGAAGCGCTCGATGAGCCCCTCAGGTAAAAGAGATTTTGAGATCTCATTTTGAGTTAGTCAAATATGCATGTAGAGTAGAAGAGAAGAGCCGGAGAGAGAGAGAGATCAGAAACACCTTGTAAAATATACAGGCATTTTCCATTATTAATACAGAGCAATTTTTCTTGCATTATTCTGTCATATATGCATGTCGGTGTGTGTTCCTTGTTTATGTTGTGAATGTATATGTTATATGGGTGCATTATACAGGGGTTCATTTGATTTCAGGTTGAAGGTCTTTGAGGCTTCACACTAGGAGGGTGTGACAGAACGTTGAGGTTCTGATGGCCGTGCACAGAGGTTGCACTTCTGAACTCGTGAGGAGTCAGACAGAGACGTGCTGAGGCACAGACTGAAGTCATCAACTCAGGAGGAAAACCACAAGGTTGCTGAACACCTTGGAGGCAAGGTTGTCTAACTGAGACATAGTCGCAGACAGAACTTGCTGAAGGTCCTGTAGGAGCTCTGCCAAGTGGGCATTGAGCATACGCACGGGTTGCGTTGGGGAAGAACTTCGTTGAGAGTTTGAGGAAGACCAGAATCGCTGAGGATTCTAAGAAGCTCTGCCAGAAGGGCATCGAGCGAGTGCATAGGTTGCGCGGAAGAAACCCAGGACTGCTGAGCGTTCTGAGGAAAGAGACTCCGCCAGGAGAGCGTTGAGTAAGTGTGAAGGGAGACACAGGAGGAAAGAACTCTTGGAGTTCTGAAGTAGAAAGAAGAGTCCACTAAGGGACCTGTATTGGGTTGCTGAATAACCAGAAAGACTCAACAAGGAGGTTGCTTGAGGAGAAATCCAGGAAGGCGTTGATATTCTCCATCTGAGGGAGAAGAAGGATCAAATCCCCCAAGGGGTTTGAGTGTTCGTGGAAGCTCAGGACAGATAGCGCTTTGCGCTCGAAGACTCTGCAGGAGTTCAGGAGCCAAAGAATCCCATGAGGATTCAAAGGGAAGAAGCTCTAGAAGGATAGCGTTTTCAGATGCACAGGCAAGACTCAAGTCAAGGGGTTCGCAGGGCAGAAAGGAAGCAAAGGTTGAAGTCTTTGGGAGCGTAGAATTCTTCCAAGTCTGGGAAGAAAGCTTAGACGCTCAAGAGGGAGCAACAGGAGCCGTCGGATCAGGCGGATAAAATAGATCTGGACCGATTGGATTTCCACGTCCAGGAGGAGCTCAGAAGGAGCCCATAGAAAGAGGCGGATCGATAGTCGTCGGATCCTGCGAGAGAAATCCCTTCATGCGTTTGATCGGGAGAAGTAGCACACGGTTTAGCCTCAGGAGGAGGAGCGCACATAAGAGCAGATCTGAGCCGTCAGGTCAGAAGGGGAAGTCCCGTCAGCCGTTGGATTGGCAGAAGTTGCACGAGGGATAGCAGATGGGATCTTGGCCATCGAGAAATCGGAGTTCTCGAGGTCATGAGAACCGGGGTCTCGAAAGCCTCGAAATAGCGATAAGATCTAGACCGTCCATCGGAGGGATAGGTGTCAGAGATCAAGCGCCATCGGCGTTTGACACATCAGGAAATTGAAGTTCCCGAGGACAAGAGAAACGGGACAGGAGAAGTCTCGAAATCCCAACGTAATCGGGATTGTCCGTTGAAGGGACGCGTGGCAGCGATCGAGCACCATTAAGGAGAGCCGACAGGGAAGTCAACCCCTCGGTGTTTGGAGTCAATCGGGAATCGAGATATCGGAGATCCCGGGAGTGAGAGTTTCGTGCATTGCGGAATCGCAAAACGCGATTTCCCGATAAGGCGTGTGGGCCACAGCAGGGGGTTAGTGGAGGCCAGCTGTCAGTGATCGGGAGGCATATCGTGGATCATCATATCGAGAAATCCGTGGACATGGAACATTGCATTTTGAATCCGCAAACCCCGAAACCCCGACGGGAGGTTTGACTATGGTCATGGGTAGAGGCCACATGGACCGTCGTATAGGTCGGAGGGGCTAGTGCCTAAGGCGCATCGGGTTTTTGATGCTTGAAACTCCGACAGGAAGGTGAGGCTGTGGTCTCATGGAGAATGGTCGTATGGACCACAGGCCATAGCTAGAGGGGCTAAGGCCGACAAAGGAGCTCATCGGAGATCGGGAGTTGGAGAGTACAGTGACTCTCGACAACAGGAAGGGCAAAACCCTGAACCCCGATAGTGACTCGGGGATACCCATGGTTAGTTGCAGAGGCTGTGCGGGTGAATGAGAAGGACCTGTGGACTGGGATTTTCACAGCAGCGATTCCAACAGGGAATCTAAGGAGTCGCTTCGGCTCGAAGGGAGAGGAACAGAGCGATCCTGTGAGCGGGTGAGTCTAAGGTGTAGGAACACCCTCGCCTGCATCAACAACGCACCTCTCCTTGACTTCTCCCTTTCTCTTGGCACGGTGGAAAGATTGCAGAGGCGAAGGGTGGAGGGGCATTTGGAAAGCGCTCGAGAGAGATCAAAAGAGTCGAAGCACAGGTGAAAAAGTAAAGGGAAATGCAGAAAAATATATTGTGAGGGCCGAGGGACAAAAGTGGAGTAGTGTAAGGGTAAGGAGAGAATTTAGCTGAGAGAGAAATAGAGAAAATGCCGTTGCAAAGGGAAAATGTGAGAAAACACTTAGAAAAGCTAGGGAGCAGGAGAAAATGTAGAGGTGGAATGAATAAGTTCATGAGGGAGATTGCCCACTTAGTACACTGTGAATTGATGGATAGGCTATCCATGAGAGACGAGGTGACGACCACCCTAGGATTGGTACACCTGGTCTATCTTGCGCGATGGGCCATTAACCCTACAAGGTTGTCCAGACGCATTACCATTACTGTCTGCAGGGTGCGAGCCATTCCGTAGTTACGAATGGAGGGTTGGCGGGTGGGTTTAATAACACCCCTGGTTGCCCCATTCCAATTGTCCTCTGACATTGACCAGGTGGCACCCCATCCGGGGGCAAGCCACCTTATTGTTACACATGTTTAACTTTTTAAATTTTCCTAGAGGAGAGTATGTGAAAATGGTATCATAGAGGGAGTAAGCTAATCTTTTAATGAAAATACTACCTTTACAATGAAAAAATTGACAAGAATCATACCTAAATTTAAAAAATTATTAGAGTTCTCTCATGATTCAATTTTTATGCATACTAAAATAATGCCTCCAAAGGGTTTTCCCAATAGAAACTCTCATACCTATCTCTCAAAGATTCTTACAACTAGAGATAATTTTTGTTGCATGTTGTTAGACATATCCATTATACAGTTCTTTTAATTAAAGATTTTCTCAGGTGGATCCATATCCACAAGTAAAAAGTATTGAAGTCTAGTGTCCTTTTGCACTTTATATAATGTATTCACTTACTAAATTGATTAGTTATAAATTTGAGATTCTTATCTCTAAGTACCTATTGTCATATACTCACACTAGAAGGAGAACATCTAATAGCATAGGTTTTTACGAAACTACACATGCCCCACTCCCCCCCAAAAAAATAATATCCCTTATATGTTTCTAGTGAAGGTGTTTAGTGGAGGCAGGTAGTTAGAGGTTTTAGGGGATGTTTTAACACCACTGACCCTAAGTCGATCGACTGCACTGGTGGTCTTACAAAACATAACGCCTAGGTGCGCTTTGTTATTTTGGAGCACCATGATGTATTTTATTTTTATGGAGAAAGAGCACCCAATTTATGCATCATGGTGCTCCCTAATAACAAAGAACCCATGCGCATGTATAATAAAGCCACCAGAATAGGTTAGAACAATTGATTATTAAATGAAAAAAATTTAATTTAAAAACTATAAGCCAACCACAATGTAGTTTGAAACCAATATAGCCCTGTGTAAAAGGAATGCACTGGTGCAACTTACTATCTAGCACATTGCGAAAGGGTAAAATAAAAAAAATACCAAACCGAAAAAGTAAGTTAAAAAAAAACATGTGCGTTTATGCTCAAAGTGTCGAAATATATAGCAAAAGAATGAGTGAGAATTCTATATTTTCAAAATGTATGTGTTCATAAATGAAAACCCTAATCATTATTTCATTTTTTTTTTCAAATTTTAGAGGGGTTGTTTGTGCAAGCGAGATTTATGAGGAAAGTCTTTGGAGTGGGTATATTTTTTTGAAGAGCCAAATTTTCATACAAATTCGTAAAGGAGAAATTTTAAGTATGTGATTTTATTCTACTCATCATCGTAATCCTTCCTTTATTTGATTAAAAAAAAAATCCAGTGCATTATAAAGAAAATAAAATGGTTTCATAGTTACATTCAGTATTGAAAGCCTTGAATTTCTTGTTGTTTCTTTTGGTTTTCCTCTCTATATTTTACAACTAGAATTTTCTTTAAACAATAGGTTTTATAGGGGTTATCTACTTCTCTATAGGGAATTTGGTATCTATTGCAATGGAATCACTGTTTTCATTAGATCTCAAACCTTGTCGCTATATTTTTTCTTTTTTAAAAAATGCTTACATAATTCGCGGCGCATACTTACAAAATAACACACTGGTGCGCATGTTCCTATCAACAACACCGAGTTTAAAATAAAAATAAATTTGTTTTTAATATCAAAATAATCATATTTTAAATATGTTCACATATTCGATAGTGCACAATAAACACTAATGATGCACTAATGCTTCTAAATTTTTATAGAGCATTGATGCATATCCATATTATTAATGTACCAATTTGTATACATATTATGAACACATTGGTGCGTACTATTTTACTAGAAACACCGAAATATTATTTTGTAAAAAAAAAGTATAATTTGTATACTAATAATTCAGGTTTTTTTTTTTTTTAGAAGTTCAAGGAAAACAACTTATTGCAGTGAGTATGATGGTAGCTCATCCTAACAAGAGAACAAGACAAATATTTTAAGTTGTATTAAAAATTTAATATGTTTGAATTATTTGTAGGTTTAAATTAATTATGTGTGTTGGTTAAGACATCTCATGGAAATTCAAAGGGACAAATGAGGTAAAAATCAATACATACTAGTGGGGATGTCCAAAAAAGTGTACAATGAGATGATAAAATAAATGAACATAATTGCATCGTAGGAGGAGCCATCCCAACAATTACAATGTGCATGAGAGGTATGTAATCAATCATTTATTATTTTATGTACATCAAATTTAATTATTGCATGAAATACTAATTTTCAATTGTTTTAGTGTGGGAAAAAAATGAAACCCATTCAACACATAAGACAAGACAACAAGGAATAAAATGGTTGATCGCAAAGTTTCTAAGTACTTAATTTTTCAGTTTTACTTAAAATTTCATCTTTGTTATAATTTTTATATTTAAATTATTAATTTACACTCATCCATGGATGTCTTTTAATAGGTGATAACATACAAAGAAGAGCCACCAAATAATTGATAAACATTGGGTTAAGTATGGGTTGTAAGTATATGTTGAATTATTAAGGTTTATTTGAACAATTTGTAAGTAGCTATGTTGTTTTAACTTCCATTGTTTTAAAATTAATTAAAGAAAAAAACATTTATATTAATTATATCAACTATGCTTTATCATGGTGTATTAAACATGCACGAAACAAAGTATGGAGCACATCCTACATAAGATATTTTGAGAGATGACATGCATCATGAATTTGTTTATAAAACAATCATTGCTATAATATGTTTTTTGGTTTATGCAATCATGTGTGTGTGTGTGTGTATTACATTTTATTTCTATGTTTGTAGATGAAACATGAAGAGGTGGAATATAAAAAATAAGTCGATCAAAAAAATATTAGGTTAAATAACCAAAGTACAATATCTCTTACAAGTGATGAGGAAATGAGGCATGCATTCAGCTCGAGAGATGACAATAGTTCAAGCGATGTCAAATCACAATCAATATAATTGGATGTTACTACAAGTTGTGTGTTTTGAAATATTTGTCTGTGAAAATAAGATATTTTTTTTAATGTACTCAACATATTGTCCCAATTGCATGAGGACATGTTACCATAAGTGTAAGAATTACATTTAGTTTCATTTTGATTATTGTGAACTTTTATGTTTTCCAATTTTGTATGACAATAAGTCACTTATTCATAAATAATAAAAAGAGTTTTTTATTCTATTGCATTGTCAAATATTGTAAAATGTTGTATTCTTGATTAATTAATATATAAATTATTTACATTGTTACAAATAATAGAGGTGTAATCCATTGGATAATACATTAATGCAATCATTATATGAAAACGCATTAAAAAATATATAAAAAACAAAAATTATTATAAAAAATATTTGATTCTTGAGATGATTAATTTAAAATTTGTAAAAAAAATAGTTAATTAAAATATATACATATCGGTGGATTGTATTCTTTTGACCTCACTAAATAATGTGTTTTTACGATTTATACACACCAGTACTATAAATTGTGAAAAAACATTGTTGCTTTAAATGACATATAATGTAAGATTATATTTTTATCGTTTCAAAATATTTTGATTCACATTATTACAATACACATCAGTGTGTGAATAAACATAAAAAGTATCGATACTTTTTATTTATGTGTACGCACTAGTGATTTTTATTTATGTGTACACACTGGTGCATGATACTTAATACCACACTAATGTTTTTTTACCAATACATACATTGACAAAAGGATCCTCCACTAAAACCTCAACTCGTACAAATTGTTTTAGTTATATGGAAAATCCGTTAAAACCTCCCCTATGATCAACAAAATTTATACTGAAGGTTTTTTTGAATTTGTTTTCCAATCTTGTAACACTAAAAACCCCCACAAAAACCTCTACTACATGATATTTTCATTATAGTGTCAAACATTAAATACCATCCTAAATTAATATTAACCCAAAAATTATTGATAAACACGAGGTTAAAACTAAGAGAGAGAATTCGATGGACGCTCCGGCTCTTGGCGGTTCCGCGGCTAGGGTTAAACCCTAGCCGCCTCCTTTCTGCAGCTCGGCCTCTTGGCCGCAGCTGCCCTTCCTTCTAAGCTCGCAGGCCCCTCTTCAATGGCGGCTCTCTCTCTCAACGGACCAGGACGCGTCGGCTCTGCTGCTCAGTCATGCGCGGCTCCTCTCGGCCCCGACCCTCCGGGTAGCGATCCAACCTCTTACAGGGATGTCGTTAAAACTCAAACCTCAGTCCGCTCCTTCCCTTCTGCCTCGTGCTCGGTTAAGGAAGCTCCAACGATCTCTCTTCTTATGGGTCAAGAAGCTGAAGACGAAGAAGATTACTTCCGGGAAAATTCTTTAATCTGTCGGTTCAATGGACTTTGGCCGCGGCTTGTGGATCTCAATGGCTGGATCTCAGCCCACTGGAAGCCCCTCATCAAGGAATATTTGTTCATTCACCCCTGCTCGAAGGGTTTCTTCATTGCAGAGTTTGATCTGGCAACAGATCGAGATTTGATCCTAGCCTCTTGCCCCTGGTTTTGGGGGAACTCAGGTCTGTGCATGATGGCTTGGACTCCGTGCTTCAATCCTCTGACCGCTGTTCTTTCTTCTGCTCCCGTTTGGGTCAGACTTCCGAATCTTCCCTTGCATTTCTGGGGTGAATCTTCTCTTCGAGATATTGGATCTGCACTAGGAAAGTTTTATTGTGCAAGTAAAGAAACTAGAATCCACAGCACCACTTCAAACGCCAGAATCTGTGTGGAAATGGATTTTAGCAAAGGGTTTCCCGCAGAAATTATTTTGGGTTGCAAAAACTACACCTGGACCCAAAATCTAGACTATGAAAGAATTTCATTGCGTTGCAGGGCTTGTTTCGAAACAGGGCACATAGCAGCTCAATGCACAAAGGGGAATAGGAAAGCGGGAAAGCAACATCGCAAATCAACATGGTGGGAAGGCTCCAATGAAGATCATCAGCTAATTATTACAAACATCCGAAAATATTCTCCAGATTCAGACCCTCTGAGCCTTGATTCCAAAGGCACGTCTACTCAAGAGACACCTCTGAACCATTCCAAGATTGTCCCTCAATCGAAGAGTAAAGCCTCAACTTCTATTGATCCGGGAATATAAAGTATTAAGGACTCAGACATTCCTGATACAAGAATAGAAAGCAAGGTACTCTTCAGCCCCCCATCCTCCTTCAAGCTGGGCAGACGAGGCTGATAAAGATGAAAAAGATGAAGCAACATTGATATCCCCAAAGAAATCAAGTCCCCCGGACCAGGAAAATAAGGGGATAAATGAATCGACATCAACAACAATATCTGCCAAAGAAGGATGGATAACAGTTGAGAAGAGGAAAAAGACACCACCAGAATTACAACCAATGATGACCAGAAATCGATCCGGGAAGAAAAAATAACCAAGAGCTCCTTCAGTCATCTATTAGGCCGTCAATCTGTTCGAATTTATTCATGTAAGGAATTATGGAATGTAGTTTATTTGGATAACTGGAAACATAGGAAAGGGAACTAGAAATCCGA
>ML777641.1:801543-818486 GCA_009831015.1 Picea engelmannii
GCACACACACAATCACATAGGAAACAATATTTACTAGGGAAACACTTGTAGGAGAAAATCCCCACAGTCCAAAGCAAGCTCAATTTATTTTCAACTAATAGCAACCATTACAATACACTTTAGATCTATGCTCTTAAGAGGAGTAATAAGGAGCAAGCTCATTCTTTATTGACCTGCATCATGCACTCAAGACTATGCCTTGCACCCATGTCTTTACAGGACAACATGAGGCATATTACAATGGAGTATTCCAAGCCATTAAATAGGCCAAAAACATTTTCAAGTTTTCCCCTAATCTCCTAGGGTTTGTCTTCTCCAAGCAAGTCATCCTAGAATTTATGCTATAAACGTTTGTTCTGGCTTATAAAGATAAATAATCTTGGAGGTTATTTGTTATAAATATCAATGTATCTATGGTAATACTTTCAAGTTTCAGGTCATTATACATTCGTAGATACACTCTACGAAGGATAGGGTTTTTGACTAGTCCTATTACTAGTCTCAAATAGGTGTTTCATGTAAAATCATCATATCTTATTGAATGACTATCCAAATTCAGTGAAACTAGTTGCATTTAAAATAGGAAATACCTTAGTATTTTTAGTACAATTTTCAGAATCAGATATCAAATATTGGGTGCATGGCATTCTGTACAAGTTTTCTCTCTCGGAAAGGAAAAAAAACACAAGGTTTGGGAAAGTTAACCTAAATTTCACTTGGCACATCCAATTTTGGTCGGACTTATGACATTGAATAGAGGACATATTAGAGTACTACACATTGAAATTTCAAACTAAGAAAGTCTGAAATTTCATAAATATATCATAAGGAAGGTCAAGCAGGAGGAGAAAATCCAAATTAAGAGCTTACCTGATCTTTACTCAGAGTACCAAATAGAACAATATTTTGAACTACATAATAATATGGATGATAAGAAAATTATTCACATAACAAATTTGAACTTTGAGATAAAACCATATCCATGGTACTAATCGATAGTAGAAAGGTATCCCCCTTTTTATCATTACACTTGAGGTTTATTTATAAGATATTTAGAAGAACAATATGGGAAAGTTTGGGAACATGTCTACTTTAGTAAATTGAGAAGAATCAAGAACTTAGGTGATATTGAAGATTATAATTCAAAATTTCAGGCATTGGCCACAAGGATGGATGCCATAAGTGATGAACAACTGTTGTAAGATTACATGGGAGGATTAAAAGAGGACATTAAACATGTGTTTTTCTTAATAAATCATGCGTTTTTCTTAATAAATCATGCAAATATTATGGAAGCTATCCAATCTGCTCATCATATTCAAGCCAAGAATAATTCTACACACAAGTCTACCATTGGAGCACACATAGGAAGCATATCTCATTTTGGGGTTCATAAGACAAGTGTACCTCAACCGAAAATGTTAAAACCTTAACATGTGGATGAAAGAAGAGAAAAATGACTATGTTTAAATTATGATATAAAGTATAGTAAGGGGCATAAGTACAGTGAGAAAAAGTTTTTCTACATAGATTGTGAAGATGAAGAAGATCAGGAATTGGAACCGCCACAAGATCTAGATCTATAAGAGACTACTCCAACAATATCTTGTCATGCATTGGCTATTGGCATTATTGATTATGTGTTTCCATTGATGGAAACATGAATCAAACATGGATAGTCAATAAATACCAAGGATATGCTTAATCAGAGGTATCAAAGGATAAACTATAAGTCATGACAATGTTTTCATTGAATGATAATGGTGACATGGTAATGTTAATGATGATGTGGCAGTCTAAGAGCATGCCACATGTCATACTAAAGTGATGCCACATGTCAAATGGATTCAGACATTTTATAAGATGAAGTGGTTGATTCATGGTGTCCACATGTTAGTACGATAGAGTGGCACATGTCTCTAGATAACATCAGCATATGATACATCATTTTGAGAAGATGCATGAAGAGATCTAGAACTATAGTCATCTCGCACAAATAAAATAAAATATCATGATTATTCCATGCAATGATTTAGCAAGGCAACTTAATGGTTTTACTAAAGTCTAAACTATGAGGCAGACACAAAGTATTGGTACAATTTTGTTAAATGTATTCTCAGGTCTGCTGGGGATATATCACATGAAAATAAGGAGTCGAGGATTGTTGAAAATGTGTGATGGAAAACATGGATGCGCATGTATTATGAAACATAGTTGACCGCTATTTGAAGTTTGATGAGTTAGCGGGAGGTTTGTCGGAACCAAAAAACTAATGGGAGTTTAGACATAGACCAAAGAGAGACAACTATGAATATTTTAATTAAAGTAGTGTCCAAGGAAGTAACTCAGTAAGATATTCATAATATATTATCTAAGTTAGAATTACATAATGATAAAATCATAGGAAGAGGAAGATCACCTTGAGGCATAAGTGATTCAAAATATCTTAATTGAAGCAGATTCTAGAGAAGAGACAGAGGAAGAGTCACATGTAGAAGTGACTTAGAAGACACTCATTTTATTCAATACGAGGAAGAGGATAAAGAGAGACAATTCAAAAGATTTTAATTGAAGCAAGAAATGTAGAGATATGTTACATTAATGCTGATAAGTTTAATGACAAGGAAGGAATAGAATAATTCCCCTTAACAAGTTATGATGGTGAGAATATCAGTGGTAGATGTTTGGTGAGGAATCATCGATACCATCGAGTATCAAGTTGAGTAGATTCAAACAATAATGAGATCAACTCCAGAAGTTGAGACGGAAGTCGATCCAATGTAGCTCGAAGACAAGTCATCTGATAAGTCAAGTCAAAGAAAATTCGATCGAATGCGAGACAATTCAAAGACAAGTCAACCGACTCCAAGTCTCTATATTGATGGAAGTTGGAAAAATTGGATGAAGATGTCTTTAAAAAGAACGACGAGAATTGAATGATAAAAAATGAAGTAAGATCGAACAGTTCTAATATAGTTTGTGGACATATGAAGACAGGGACCTAGTGAATGGACTTTGAGGACCTGAATATAGGAATTGACGACAAAGGCTAGATACAATCTATAATGGAGATTGAAACAACCAGATGATGGAATCAAAGGAATTGCAGAGGAAGCTAATTAGCAGCGAAATAATCTATAGAGAATTATCAATAAATAATTTGCATGAATTGGTTGAGGATCTAAATAAGAATTTGATCCATAAATGTGATCAAATGGAAGAGGGTTTGATATAGAAAACAAGGGTGGACATGAACGCTACAATATGATAAATTGGATTAAATATTAATGGAGAATATTAATATATATATAAACATATTAAATATTAACGAAGAATATAAATATTAATATTAACGGAGAATATTAATATTAATATTTGGAGATTAAATATTAATGGAGAATAGTAATATAAAAGTTAATATTAATGGATAATATTAATATTAATATATGGAGTATAAATACAAAGGAACAAAAAGTTAAATGGAAACTAATTTTTACTTAAAAAATAAATATGAAAGTATAATAATGGAAAATGTAACTCTATGTAAAAAGTAAATTAAAAAAAAAAATTATATGAAAAGGAGTATTAAAAGATAAAAAGAAAAAAAAATGAATTTACTTAAAAAGTCAAAAAGTTAAATGGTATTTTCCCTTGGTTTAAAAACCCATGTTATTTGCCCATGGTATTGTGAAACATGAATTGAAAAGAGAGAATGGAGAATTAATTACTTAATTAATGGATGAATAAATATGATATGGAGGATTATGAATAATAATAAAGGGTGCGATGTTTCATTATCAAAAGACACATTAGTTCAAAGGCACACCCTTTAAAAGACTATATAAACAAATCTCGTGTTGGAAGAAGAGGTATCTTGGTGTATCAAATATAAATGCAATGGATTGAATGAAGGTTCATTCTTTATCAGGTTGGTGCATATTTACAAGATGAGTCTTGTTACGAGGGTTGGATTCCTGACATCTCATTTGGATTTGATAACCACAAGTTGGGTCTTGTATCTGAGAGTTGGATCTCTCTTATTCAGTGGGTGTTGAATAATTTGACGATTGATATCATATGTAATTATTCAATCTTAATAATTATATGTTATAAAGTTAATTTAAACAATTCAAGAAAGTGTGAAAAATATCCAAAAGTTCAAGACATTGATTCACCACCCGCCCCCACACCCCCCCCTCTCAGTTTTAGTGTGTGTTTCAACAATTGGTATCAGAGCCAATTTTTCTTCAAGAAAAATATAGTTTAATAACTAGAAGGAAGATCCTCCTAAACACACAAATGGATGGACAAGTGGTTCTCTCCACAAATGAAACTCCTTTATTTGATGGAACAAACTAGTCTTCAAGGAGGGAAATAATGAAATGGTATTTGAAGTCAAGAGGATGTGGCATTGGGACTCAGTAGTATTTAAGCCTTGATACTTAACTACCTCAAATAAAAAATCTGTAACATCCCGCTCTGGCGCACTGAGAAAACTTATTCTTTGAGGACACTTGCTCGCATGTGATCTGGACTTTTATGATGTTAAACCATTTATACTTGATTATGATGCGATTGACAGACGACATGATGTTTTACTATTTGATGTAGACAGGTGATATTGACTCAGTTTTATTGAGTGCACAGGGTTTTTGACCTTGAGGATGCAGAGGCATCGGTGGAACACCTTGGACTCCGGATTGAGTCAGGGAGTGTGCTATTTGGGTTGATTTATTTATTGTGATATTTCATTGATTTGATGATTTGATGTTGACATGTTCTGACATGATTTTCGATGATGCAGGTTGACGATAACTTGCCGAAGAGACTCACATATGGATTAAAGGGGCCACACACGATTTCCAAAGAGGTTGAGGGAGAGGGGTGGACAACAGCCCTGCCACTACCTACTAGCACTCCCGCCGTGGATCGAACTATAGGTTAACGATTACCTAGTTCGAGAGGATCCACGATGTCGTGAGGGAAGACTGCGACAATCGCTCACGATGATTCTAAGGGGCGCGCAATAAGGCGGGGGCCTTATTCCTTAGAGCCCTTAGTCTCCCACAAGTTCACCTAGAGAAGTGTTGACTCCAGGGGTTATAGATGTCTACCAATCAGTCCAGTTGGCGAGTGGCACCCTTGGAGCACGTGGTGCATCCTGAAGGGCACGTCGCGCAAAGGAAACGAACGAGGCGAGTGGCACCCTTGGAGCACGTGGTGCGTCCTGAAGGGCACGTCGCATTGATGTGGATGAAGGAAACAAACCTAAATATCCCTAAGACAATAACGCCTTAAGAAATCCTTAAACAACTTCCCTAACCAATTGTCGCCTAGCTCAGAATCTAAATCCTAAGCTAAGACCTTTCTAGGGTAAAATTTTAGTGTAACCTTAAAGAAAAAGACCCTAGCATAAAAATAAAAATTCAAACAAAAACCCACTTAAGTAATAGTTATGTCTTCATAAAATTCTGGGGGTAAATAATGAGAGTAAGAATTAAATTAAAACTAAGGGTTTAAAATTTTTGCAAAGAAGAATTTATTTCCTAACTTGTGAAAGGACAAAAGATAATTAAAAAAATAATAAGTGAAAAGATTAATTAGCGCGTTTATATTATTTCCTAACTTGTGAAAGAACAAAAGATAATTAAATAAATAATAAGTGAAAAGATTAATTAGTGCATTTATATTATTTCCTAACTTGTGAAAGAACAAAAGATAATTAAATAAATAATAAATGAAAAGATGCTTAGCGCATTTACCTTTTTGGGTTTTTAAAAAAAAAAAAGAAAAAAAAAAAAGGGAAAATAATTTTGGAGAAACGTGGGGGATGAGTGACACTTGTAAGACATAGAATTTTTAGAGGGTTTTTCATTAAAACTTAAAATAAATGTGATTTAGGTCAAAACTCGATAAAAATAAAGGGGCATGGGGGAAAGAGGGGGAAGCTATTAGGTATTGTTATGCTGCCGAAATGGAAAACTGGACTGATTTCTTGTGAGGAGTTGGGGATTTTCTTAGCTGTATTAGAGTGGTAGCTTAGCCTTGGAGGCGAGCTGGGAAGCTAGGTATACCTTCTGGATTTGTGTGGCCCCTTTGCGGCTCGGGGGGCTAAGGGGGAAGCAGAGTACCCCTAGCGTTTGGCTGGGAGGTACCGGTGAGTCCTCTACGGTCGGCGAGCGGGAGCAGGAGCGGCACAGGCGCGAGTCATCATTCGAATCGGGAAAAATGACAAAGGTATGTTCTTTATTTTGGTGGTAGAATATGTTAGGGTTATACGGTTCTGCTTATTAATGGAAAGGTAGATAGATCAATTGTTTATGTATTTTTCTCTAATATTCTGCAATGTAATAAAAATATATTCTCAAAGGGATTATCCTCGTGGCTTGAAGCGTAAGAGATTGGTTTTCCTTTCGATATCCGCGTTATTTATGTGGTTTTTACTCTGCCAAAGATTAGGTGAAGGCCTGCGTTTTCTTTTAACTTTTTACTTTAAGTCACCCTTAGATTTATGCGTCCAAACCCTTTGCAGCCCCCAACCATGAATTACCTGGTGTTTCTATGCCGATTGGCCCCCCTTTAATCAACTGCATTTTCCTCTTCACCCAACAATCAAACGGTGTCTCCACAATTTGATTATATCTCTGCGTTTCTTTTTGATTAAAGATTTCTCGACGTGCTGCCACATATCTGCGTTTTTTTTCTGTTGCTATTGCTTGCGTTGGGGTTGGATTTACTGAGCGGGTTGGGGGAGGTGATACCCGCACCCCAACAAAAAAAAAACTCTCACATATCTTCCTCTGTTCGTTTGTTGTTCATTTCTGGTGCGATTCGTGGGGGGGGAATACCCACTCAAACCAACCCTCAACCTTTGCCTTTTGCCGTCGGTGCGTTTTCATATTGCTCTGCGTTTTTTTTTGCTCTGCGTATGTGTTATTCGAGTACAGTAAAAAAAAAAAAAAAATACTCTCCTTCACCTCTGCTAAATTGCACCTTTACACGTCATCTTCATTTTTACCTCTTGCGAGTGTTTCCTGCTTGGGTAATGGACTGCGTACGTTTCCCTTTGGTTTGTTTTTATATTTACAGAGTCCTGGCACGTGCTTGTTTTCTGGCTGGCCGCTTGTAGTTTTCTTTTTCCTTGCCGAAACAGTGGAAGACCACCGTTTCAGTATTGACCGCGTAAATTCTGTGGCAGTTGATGGTTGACAGCCCTCGGGCATTTACTCAGTAGTTTTACGCCTTAATTTTTATCGTAATCATTACAGAGTGGGTTTCACGTTTTTCTTTTCCTTTAAATTTTTGTATTTCTGTTATAAAAATATATATGTATTATTATATACGCATGAGCCTTGAGCGGCGAGCGTTATTCCTGACAACCCAGTTAAACTGAAAGTCAAAATCTTAATTAGGGGGGTCGAAGAAGGTTCCCAATTGCTGCCAGTAGATGGACGTGCTTTTAGAATAAATATTTTAGCAACAGTTTATCTCAATCAATTTTGTATGCCATCAATTGAACAATTATTGCAGAAGACACGACTTGCCCCAGAACGTGTGTACAGCGCTGCCAGATTTGCGTACAACGACTAAAACGAGAGGCATGGTTGATTTCTCCTCTGACAGCCGTGAGCTGCCTCCCCAGACCTCGCTGACAGCCTGGTAATCCCCTCCTGGCAATTCTGCAGCGATTCAGCTGTCTAGCAATCAATTAAATCCCTTTTAGTATTCTTTAATAGTTTATGCCGCACCATTATTATTCCTTAATCTTGTAATCCCGCATTGTTAGTGTTTTACTTTTTAATTTTATCCCGACATCTTCGTGCTCTGACTGTGCGTTCCTCATGGAAGACATTCCTGCACCATAACCTTTAAAACCGTTACCTGTGCAAGATGCTTGAAGGTCTGCAAATCATCCATAATCTTCTATATCAAGAGACATTATTTATAAAACATTCTTTTTACATTTAAGAGAATCAATATGTTTGATATAATGATTTTTAAAGGCTCATAAACTTTATCGTAGTGTCATAATCACCTAGCTACACAATTATGTGTAAATTAATTATGATAATTATGTGCAAATTAATTATCAAACACGAATTTAATAATTCAATCAAATTGAATTTAATAACTCAATCAAATTTAATTATAGAAATTTTGAATGGAAAACATTTAACCAATGCATTAAAAGGAGAGTCATATAAATGGAAAGATTCATATTATTTTAGGTTTTGGTTTAAATGATATTTGATGCCATGAAAAGATAGTTATAAGATTATTTTTTTTAAATTTACCATGTAAAGATTATTAATTTAAATCACCTTGTAAATTAGGGTATGAAAGTGTTAATATCCCTCATGTAATCCCTCCTCACTCAGCATCGTGTTGATCTATTTTAATCTTATGATATTGCACACTAAGGAATTCAGGCCTACTCGGATGCTATCCCTAAATTAAGGAATGGTGTTATTGAGATCCCTTAGATTTATTTTTTTGGGCAACTTACCAGCGTTCTTGTAAAGTTGGTTTCCTGTAATTATAACCTATTACCGAGAAGAGGGGAATGTTCAAGACCCTTGGGATGTATTATATTAATAAAAGGGGTTATGGCTAGATTTGCTTTGGGGAATTAATATTTCATTAAATGGGTATAAGAAGGGAGATTAGTAGCTTCTTAATGACCTTGAGTGGTGAGTAATTTAATGAATTTAAGAGTTAATAATGTATCACTAATGCTTTAGCCTTAATGTAGATAATCTCGTTAGCCATTATATTAACGGTGGTATTATTGTCATGACAATACCTTACTGGTTATATTAATTGTCGATGTCCTGTAAATTGATTAAGTTACACTTTCAAGGCAATACGGCACTAGCATAGTGAGAAATTTGATGAGAAATTGTGGTTCACTAGGGCCCTTGCCTTAAAATGAAATAACCAGGTTTTGGCTATATCTAGGGTTATGTAATCGTCTTGTTAATTACTTATTGCTTTACCTGTTTTCAATGTCTCATTGTTTATACGTACCACCTTCCTTGCAATAATAGTAGTAGCAAGTAAGTAATGACGCACGATCATGAAATTCCCTAATTGTAGATATCCGTGTTGTTGCAATTCTCGATGGTTAAGTTTTGTCGTTAGCTTAGAAGTCATGGTTTGCTTGTGTCAGGCGGGTTGTAGACACCTCCATGTTCCTCAGAATAGTCGCCAGCCCTGAGACCTTAAATGGTTAAAATCGATGGGAACCTGGGCTTGAGCGTTGCTTATGTGTCTTGGAGCTCCTAACCATTGCAGGGTAGGACGGGTGGGTAGTCAATCTTTTATTCTGTTGGCTAATCGTTGTTCATTATGGGAAGATGTATATGTGCGTATTATTTCTTATGTGTCTTTACTTGCAAGTTTCCTTTTCGTCATCATATGGTGACACAGAGTCGAATGTATCTATTATCCTTGTGTGCATGCGCACACACACCCACAAAAAAAAATAAAAAATTGCACTTGTTATAAGAGGTTATCGGAGTAACGAGGAGGAACGTTACAAAATCCAAAATTGAAAAAGAAGCAAATAGAAACAATTCAATGGAAATAAAAACAATCCATAATGGACTATTAGACGAAGTCAAAAAAAATATGGGACATTGCACCTCTGTTAAAGTATTTTGGCTCTAGATGGAGAATTTCTATCATATTAAAGTAAATAATACAAAAGAAGACAAATCCATCAAGGAATTTATGCAATCCCCAGTCATCAATGAATAAGACAACTCCATCAAATAATTGATGCAATCCCCAATCATGAATAAAGAAGACAACTCCATGAAGGAATCAATGCAATCCCCAATCATCAATGAAAAAGACAACTCCATGAAGGAATTGATGCATACCTCAATAATCACTAAAGAAAAACTATTGAATCTTAAGATTGATGTTATAGTTGCATTAGAAGAGATTGGTATGGAACCATAAGATAGTTTATATATTAAAGTTCCTAGGGATGTTATTGACTATCTTGAATACATAGTTATGTGCACTCTAGAAAATTTTGATAAACTTCAAAATAAAAATATGTTGCTACAATAAGAGTTATATTAATATAACAAAAATAACCATGAAGAGCATGAGCAAAAGATTCAACTAGAAAACAAAGAAGAAGAGATCAAAAGATTGAAGACTGAAGTTGTTGATCTAACAAAAGAAGTGAAAGAATTGAAGACATATTACAAGTCCAATAAATGCACATAAGTCTTATAAGAAACAAAATAAATGGCCATTAGTCTAAAGACTCAACTTGAGGAAGCTAAGGAAATTGAAGAAGTCCCAAATATCCAATTGAATAGAAAGGAAGAATTGTCTCACATATTGGAATTGGATGTTTTCAACCTCAAAAAGAAGAATGAAAAGACAAATGCAACTGTCAAATTCCAGAATATCTCAGCTATCTTGGATAGGATATGGAACATCCAAAGACCAACCAATGAAAAAACTGGTCTTGGGTACAATAATAAAGAAGAAGGTGGAAAATGGCCCCCTATTCACAAACATGAGGAAGGCCCATCCTCCTCAAAGGGAAAAAGTATAGTCACGGACCAAATACAAGCTCATAACTCTATTAAGAAAGGAAGCTATAAAATTAAAAACCAATAAGCATATCAAAAAGAATACTTCTCATATACAAAAAAATCGAGTATGGAAATATCTTCAATGTTTATTGCTTTTCCTGTCATAACTTTGGTCATAAATCATTGGAATGCAAGAGTACTGAAAGGAGAAATTCAGGAAGGTCCAATAACTTAATGAGATGTTAGAGATGCAATTATGTTGGGCACACATCAATGTTTTATCATACAATGATATTCTACAACTGTGATAGGTTTGGCCACAAATCCAAACACTACATGACGTCAAGAATCCAACCCATAAGGAATAATACATACAATTCAAGAAGAAAATCTAATGAAGTTTGGAATAAAAGAGGAGATGAAAAATCTCAAAGGAAAAATTTAGAAAGAAAAGGTCTAACAAGCAGAGTGCCTAACAAAAATATTTGGAGAAAGAAATTACAACAAAGCTACAAATATTCAGAAAAGACAAAACTCCAAGATAATGAAATTTTTTATCTTCCTACCATGCCTCTCCTAGATGCATACAAGGATCCAAAAAGCTTCTTGAAGAATTCATAAAAGGAAAAAAAAAAGGTCTCTCGATGAGGAATGAAAAATCACATCAATTGGAGAATTTGAAAGGATCAGAGGAGTTCAAAATATACAAAGATAGAGCATGAAAATGGAAAATTAAATAACAACAAAGAGAAACAAGATCTCTTGGTATCAAAGAACTGAAATTGGTAACATACCTTAACAATTGGTTGTAGAATGGAAATTAAATTAATTGGTATCGATCAATTAGTATTGATCAATTGGTATCATTGTAAATGATCGATTTGTATTCCTATGAAATATCAAAATATCAAGAAGGATAAATAGACAAATCAAGAAGATCAATAATATTCACACCCTTGTCCTTTATGACAAAAGGGGAAGACAATAAAAGCCCGTGAAACAATAAAAATTTAGGGGAGTATTTAATTTGGTCATCAAATGAGGAAGTCATTGGATTAGGTTTAAAAGAATTGATCACTACAAAAGTTGCTATCAAAGAAGACTACCTTTTTTAACACAAATTCCCAAGACACTAAGATAACAACTGGCACATTCACAAGGGAGAGAAGCAGTAAGAGTTTCACTCTTTGTCATTGATGTCAAAAGGGGAGAGAAGCAGTAAAACAAATTTGGTATCAGTAAAAACAAACTCATTTCTCCAATTTGAAGATGAGATCAGTGATAGGGGGAGAAAAGGTACAAACTCATTTTTTTTAAAGATATGTTTCCTTCAATGCCAAAGGGGGAGATTTTTTTGGCATTATTGATTATGTGTTTTCATTGATGGAAACATTAATCAAACATGGATAGTAATCAAACATGACCATTCAAGAAATAACAAGGATATGTCTGATGAGTGGTATCGAAGTATAAATTATAAGTCATGACAATGTTTTCATTGAATGATAATGGTGACATGGCAATGTGAATGATGATGTGGCAGTCTACGAGCATGCCACATGTCATCATAAAGTGATGCCACATGTCAAATGGATTCAAATGTTTTAGAATTTGAAGTGGTTGGTTTGTAGTGTCCAAGTGTTAGTACGATAGAGTGCCACGTGTCTCTAGATAACGTCAGCATATGAAACACCATTTTGAGAAGATGCACGAAGAGATCTACAACTATAGTAATCTTGCAGAAATAAAATAAAACATCATGATTATTCCATGCAATGATATAGCAAGGAAAATTAATGGTTTGACTAAAGTCTAAACTATGAGGAAGACACAAAGTATTGGTACAGTTTGGTTAAATGTATTCTCGGGTCTGCTGGGGATCTCGCATGAAAAAAAGGATTCAAGACTTGTTAAAAATGCGATGGAAAATATTGATGTGAAAGTATTATGAAACATATTTGACCTCTATTTGAAGTTCGATGAGTTAGCAGGTGGTTTTTCGGAACCAACAAACTAACGAGAGTTTAGACAAAGAACAAAGAGAGATAATTCTGAATATTTTAATTAAAGCAGTGTCCAAGGAAGTAAATCAATAAGATAATTCATATTATCTTATCTCAGGTAGAATTACAAAATTATATAATAAAATAAAAGGAAGAGGAATATCACCTTGAGGAAGAAGTGATTCAAAAGATCTTAATTGAAGAGGATTCTAGAGAAGAGACAAAGGAAGATTCACATGTAGAAGTGACATAGAAGACACTCAGTTTATTCAACCTGAGGAAGAGGTTAAAGAGAGACAATCCATAAGATTTTAATTGAAGCAGGAAATGAAGAGATATGCTCTATTATTTTTTATAAGGTTGATGACAAGGAAGGAACAAAATAATTCCCCTTAACAAGTTATGATGGTGAGAATGCCAATGGTGGATGTTTGGTGATGAAGCATGGATATCATCGAGTCAGAAGTCAATTCAATTCAAACAACAATGAGGTCGAATATCTATAAGTAAAGATGGAAGCCGATCCAATGTAGCTTGAAGAAAAGTCGTCTGAAAAGTTGAGTTGAAGACAATTCGATCGACTGTGAGACGAGTCAAAGAAAAGTCAATCAAATGAAAGCCTGTAGATTGATGGAAGTTGGAAAATTTGGATGAATATGTTTTGAAAAAGAACGACGAGAATTGAATTATCAAAAAGGAAGTAAGATCAGACAGTTCTAATATAGTTCGTAGCCATATGAAGATAGGGACCTACTGAAAGGACGTTGAGGAACTGAATACTAGAATTGACAATAAAGGTTATATACAATCTATAATGGAGGTCGAAGCAACTGGAGGATGGAATCAAAGGAATTGTAGAGGAATCTAATTCAGAGTGGAAGAATCTATAGAGAAGGATCAAGAAGGAATTCCCATGAATTGGTTGAGGATTGAAATAAGGATTTGATCCATAAATGTTATTAAATGGAAGAGGGTTTAATACAGAAAAGAAGGGAGGATGTGAAAACTACAATATGATAAAATAAACTTACTTGAAAAGGAGTATTAAAAGATAAAAAGATAAAAAATGAATTTACGTAAAAAGTCAAAAAGTTAAATGGTATTTTCCCTTGGTTTAAAAACCCATGGTATTATGAAACGTGAATTGAAAAGAGAGATTGGAGAATTAATTACTTAATTAATTGATGAATAAACATGATATGAAGGATTATGAATAATAATAAATGAAGAAAGTCGTTGTTAAAAATAACATTATTATTACTTAAACAAAAGGGTGCAATGTTTCATTATCAAACGAGACATTGGTTCAAAGTAACACCCTTTATAACACTATATAAACAAATCTTGTGTTGGAAGAAGAGGTATCTCGGTGGATCAAATATAAATACAATGGATTGAATGAAGTTTTATTCTTTATCAGGTTGGTTCATGTTTACAAGTTGGGTCTTGTTATGAGGGTTGGATTTCTCACATCCCAATTGGATATGAGAACTACAAGTTGGGTCTTGTATCTGATAGTTGGATCTCTCTTATTTAGTTGGTGTTGAATAGTTTAATGATTGGTACCATATGTACTTATTCAAACTTAATAAATATGTGATATTTATTCTTCTTTATACAATTTGTGTTTTTATAACTACTATATATATTTATGAATAAGTAATTTATATACATATATGTTATTCATTTAATTTAAGTAATTTAAGAAAGTGTGAAAATTATCCAAAAGTTCAAGACACCGATTCACGCCCCCCCCTCTCAGTGTGAGTGTGTGTTTCAACATTGACTGACATTAGTACTCCACAAACCCTCAAGATACAAGGATAAATACAAAAGAAAAAGGTAATAGTATTAATTGATTATGGTAGTACCCATAATTTCATCAATTACAAAGTAGCAAAAGATCTCAATTGTTTTGTATATCCTACACTAGAGTTTCAAGTAATGATTACAAATGGAGGTACCATAAATTGTTCAGGGAAATTCCATAGTATTAATCTCAACATGGGGAGTATTTTTTGTATATTCCCATGATTTCCATCCAAATGAGTGGTGTCGATGTTGTATTAGGGTTTCAATGGTTACAATTATTGGGAAAAATGGCACAACACTGAGGTCTAAGAGCAACATCCTTATGCAAATCCTTCCAAGTGTGCCTTTTAGGTTCAAGAAGTGGAATATTTGGGTCATATTGTATCTAATGAAGGTGTGAAAATGGATCCTCACAAAATTAAATCTAGGAGGGAATGGCCAATTCCCAAAACCTTGAAGAAACTTAGAGGATTATTAGGATAGTCAGGCTATTACCATAATTCTTTCAATAACTATGGTCAAATAAAAACACTTATAATAACATTATTAAAGAAATAATAATTTTCTTGGACCGAAGAAGAAACCAAAGATTTTGAAAATCTTAAGGAGTCTATGTGTACAACTCCCATCCTAGCCATAACTGACTTTACAAAAGAATTTATTGTGGAGTGTGATGCCTCAGGCCATGGAATTGGTGCAGTTTTAATGCAAGAAGGAATGCCCCTTTCCTTTGAAAGAAATCAACTTAAAGGAAAAAACTTAGTCAAAACCATTTATGAAAAAGAAATGTTGGCCATACTACATGCGATTTAGAAATGGAATCCCTACCTAATAGGAAGACACTTCAAAGTAAAAAAAAATCATGATAGTTTGAAGTACTTCTTGGAGAAATGATTATCTTTAGAAGGAAAACAAAAATGGTTCACTAAGATGTTGGATTATGACTTTGAAATTATCTACAAAAATGGAAAACATAATGTTGTGGAATATGCCCTTTCAAGGAAAGAAGAAGAAACAAAAGGTCCACTATTTGTTATTTCTCTTCCACAGTATGATTGGGTGGAAGAAACAAGGATAGAATGGAAGCAAGATCAAGAGGTATGCAAGATCATTCAATAACTACATGAGGACCTAATTTCAATAGATAATTTTGTATGGAAGAATGGTTTTCTATGGTATCATGATCGTATATATTTATGTAATAATCCTCAACTCAAACAAAAGGTTATTCTCGAATTGCAAACTTATCCTATAGGAGGACATTCAGGATTCTTGAAAACATACAACAAGATCAAGAAGGATTGTTTTTTGGAAGGTCTTAAAATTGATGTTCAAAAGTTTGTCTCAAAATTTTTGCTCTGCCAATAGAATAAGGGAGATATACTTAAGACTCCAAGTCTCCTACAACCATTAGCTATACCAATTCAATGTTGGGAAGAAGTTTCAATTGATTTTATTACAGGTTTACCCAAATCCAAAGTTAAAAATTTCATCATAGTAGTAGTGGATCGATTGGAAAAGTATGCCCATTTTTTCTCTCTTTCCCATCCTTTTAAAGAAAGTAAAATAGTCACAACATTCATGGAAACATTTCAAAAGCTACATGGATTCTCCAATATTATTGTAAGTGATAGAGATCCAATTTTCATGAAAAATTTTGGGACTTAATTATTTTCTTGTTTGGTTACTCAATTGGCTCACAACTCATCTTACCACCCTCAATCCAATGAGAAAACTGACATTTTGAATAAATTTCTAAAAGGATTCTTCATTTCTTTGTATCTGATAAACAAACACAATGAGTCAAGTGGTTTCCCTTGGTCGAATGGTGGTACAACACATCCTTCCATACTTCATAAAAAAATTCCCCATTTCTAGTACATTATGGATATCATCCTCCATCCATTACATCAACCTTGAAATAGAATTCAAAGGTTCAAGCAATGGAGGACCACATAGGGATTCAACAAGAGGTCCTCAAACTATTGAAGGACAACTTGGTTATGGCATAAAATAAGATGAAACAACAAACATATCAACATCACAATGAAATGGAATTTGAAGTGGGGGTTGGATATTTCTAAGGCCACACCGATACAAATAGATTTCCCTCAAGAAACAAAAGAAGGAAAATAAATTAACACCCAAATACTATGGCCCCTATTAGGTTTTGCAAAGAAATGGAAGTATGGATTACAAATTGGAGTTGCTTCCATCTTCACTTGTACATCCAATATTCCATGTTTCTTGCTTAAAGAAGGTCATCGGAAACAAGATCCCAATCCCAACTATTTTACCATAGATCAATGAGGAAAATAAAATCATACTAGAGCCAATAACAATCCTTGAAACAAGAACTAAGAAGTTGAGAAATGGAACAATTAAAGAGTACCTCATCAAATGGAAGAAAATAGACGAAATGGGAAGATGAGTTATTCATGCCGAAGCATCTGTGGTTAGTCAAGTGTTAATGAAAACACTTGTTTGAAGGGGATGAGCATGTTAAGCCCTAGACAAATCTCTATTTTATGTATAAAACTCCTTATTAATCCCTAGATATTGAAATATC
>ML777641.1:827253-853031 GCA_009831015.1 Picea engelmannii
CGTTCTAAACATTAAGGTCACATGGATTCCTCTTCCAAAAGGGCCAACAACTACCTCATCTTAACTGGAAGTCTTTTATATCCATCTTTGTTTCTTAGGGCATCCAAGAGACCTAGAGTGCTTATAACTATGTCTCGACATATTGGAGGCACCCTGATTTTCTACTCATCTAGACTTCGAGGACTCTCTAGATTTCAAGCACTTTGTAGATAGGGGTTCTCCCATATTAGAATGAAGACATGACTATCCATTGACGTAGGAGGGTGCACAAGCTTAGAGGTAGTTAATGGGTAAGCTCTTCATTAAAAGGAGATGAGCACTAGAGAGTGAGAACGTTGAATGGAGGAAGATGGCAAATTAGAGGTTGCGTCTTTGCAACTAAATAGACTAAAATTGCAAAATGAAAGCTAAGACTCATTAAGGAGGCAAATGAATCACCTTTAAAAATATTATATCATATCATGCCATGATAAGGAGGGATCTAAAGCTAATCCTAGATTGAAGAAATCTATGGAAAGGGCATGATTGTAGGGTTAGGCCATGCTTGTTTTTTTTTTACTGTGAAAGGGTATTACAAAAAATATTAGAAAAACCTAGGTGTGTGTTACTATTATTTCCTTTCTCAATGATCCTATCACAACCTTCAATGCTTTTACCCTCTATTCCAATTCACGGCATGAGAGAGCCATGGGTGCCTCCACTAGGGATGACCTCTTCTTGTTGTGTCACCCTATCTGAGATCCAAGCCACCTTGTTGTTTTTTTTTGTAAATAAAAAGAAGGTCCTTGTATTAATATCAACTATTATCTATACAATACCAAGTGTTAGTCACGTGTTATGCCACAAAAGGGAAACCAAAAAAGGTGGTTGTCATTAAAGATTGAGAGTTTGACGCGTCACTGCGTGAGCTAAAACTATAAGAACTAAATTGAATGAACAAAATTGTATGGCCTAACTGTATGAACAAAACTGTATGGACAGTATGGAATTGGTCACTATGACCATCTAGTCTGCACCAAGAGCAATAAAAAAACCTTAGCCTAGAACAAGAGAAAACAAAGAACATAAACTTGGAGGCTTTACTCTACAGTCGAGCTCGAGCAACCATGAATGTTGTAGAGAGAGGCGTACTTCTCACCACACGTTGGGCATCAAGTCCATGCCATAGAATCTGCTAATGCATCGAACAGAATGTACAGTCTTCGACTGAGGATGTGTTGTGAGTGCAATTGATTATCTTGCTTTTGCCGAATTTCAAAGATAAGTTGGAGGTTCTCCTCCGAGAGTCGATTTGCACAGAGCTGAGGTCGCTCCACTTCCTTGTCCTCGCTAGCGATCACTGTGTGCTCCTCCACCTGCCATTTTGGGGGGATTTCCTCATCCACCATGCATTTGTTGTCGCCATACATCGGGTCCTGTGGATTGATTTTTTGGGGGGGCAAGAAGACTAGTGGGAAAAGGATTACTGTAATGTACCCAAGGCCGAGCCCTGTTGTAAATCATGTCTATGAAGTATAAAGCTTGCATTATAAATTGTAATTATGTTTTATAGGTTGGTGAGCCAAGTTTATATAAGCTGGTGGGCTTATGTGTTATTAGGCCGGAGAGCCTAAGTGTTAAGGCCGAGAGCTTGCTTTTGTATATGTAATCATGCAGAACATTAATAAAAAATTATAAACATCGATGCGTGTAGACCGACCACGATGAATGAGTGATGGGGGACTAAGATTCCACAGAGTGGGTAAGGGATTGGGGGTTGGAAGGTTGGAAAGAGAGGCTAAGTGTTGAGCCCAGGGGCTTAAGTCCTTGGGAATAATATTTTAATATTATTCCAAAAGCCATGTGAAATATATGTTTTGTCCTAAGTTCCTGGAGAGAAACGCATGCCGATGGAGTTCATGTAGCTTCATGCTTCATGGGTGACATGTGTCAACCCAGGCACATGCAGTTAAAAAACTGCAGAAGTCAGCCGTGCAGGGGGGGGTGGTTCGGTCATTCTGTCATCCTCCTCTTGAGTTCACCGTGATGCCTGTCTGAACCCATTTTGCCTCTGCGTCTGCATTTGCTTACCTGCGCACCATGAAGGAAACCTTGATGGGAAAATTGTTTGCTCTTGCATTTTTCCATTCTCCACCTGAGTCTCTTTTCCATTCCCCATCCTTCATGAATTTTGTTTAGCTCTGTGATTGACCTCTGCGTTGATTCTTGGTCACGCACCCTGAAACTAGTGGCAAACTCACGGACTGAGCCGTGTCTCCTATGAAGTTCGAGCACCCTGTAAATGTCTGAACCGTGCTGTGTCTTAGTGTGGACTGTTGTCGTTTTTGGATGTCCATACCCAAATTCCTATTGTTGCTGGCACCATGAGTTAACCAAATTGCTATTGTTGTTGTGGTTATCCTCACCATGCGGGAATTGAGTCGGAAGGGGCTGAAGAACCAGGTTTTAAGACCCTTAGTTGAAGAGGCAGTCTGTCAGGCCTATGAGAAGCTATTTCCAGGTGAAGGAGTCTGCTGGGAAGTGGTATTCTTCCAGAGAGAGTCCAACACCAGCTACGGAGCTCTAAGACTTCCTGATCTGGCCTGTTGCCGAGACCCAGAGAGGGAGGTGAAGCACTGATGGACTGTGCTTGTGAAGGTGTATACTCCCGGGTGGAACATGCATGTGGGGGATGAGAGTCCGTGAGTAGTGGGCGTAAGAAGGCATCCTGGAAAGAATCCTTCCGATTATTCTGTGCAGTTTTCCCTGTAACCTCAGCCTAGACTAGGATTCCTTGCCTTGGGTGGAGCTTAGTCCCAGCTCGGGGGTGACCTAATACTAAACATGATGAGTAGCGTGGTCTAAGGCTGGGAGGTTCATGGAAGGCCTGCACGTGGTTGGTGGAATTACCACAGTTTCAAATATAAGTATCATCTTATGCTTAATATTATGTTTTGCATGCCTGTGATGCTTATATGTATCATGTATTCTATTGTGCATATGAATTATTGTTAATGCCAGGGATTATTTATGTTAGCAGTAGTCTTGTGCTTAGTCTAAGTTAAATGTGTTTAATTTGATTTAAATGCATGTTATTAATTAAGTATGAGAATGATGTTGTTCCGCACAGTAGCGTTTTCCCGGCCAGTGGGATGACGGCTGGGGGACGTTACAGTTTGGTATCAGAGCATAGTTTCAACACTGAGCCTGGATGGGCCGGATAAGTGGTCTTTGGACCGAGGTTTTGAGAAGAAATTGTGTCTGGAGGACTAATTTCAGACCTCAGAATGTTTATGAGTGTCAACGGACTACTTGACCATGTTACAAAGTTCAGGAGGTGTAGCGGTATTATAAAACTGCAGCCGGTGTGGTATATGGCCACAAGGAGAGAGAGAACTCCACACCAGAAGTGTTGGATCAAGTAGATGAAGGTTCAGAAGGAGGGTACCAAGTCATTGGCCATAAGTCCTTGAGAAGCAGAGTTGGACGGTCATAATTCTCTGTGGAGAACTCGCGAAATCGCGAGGGCCGTAAGATAGCCAAAAGTTGCAAGGTGGTTAGTGGATGGAGAAACTCGCCACCCTAGGATCTAGAATAAACGTGGGTCGTTGATTGTGGTTCATTTCGTGAATTCAGGGATCGTGAACTTGGAGTGCAGGCCAAATTCTTGGTCACTCCAAGTCTTGAATCGTGAAAGGGATTAACAAGGGTAGAATCGGACGATGGAGCGCTTCCAGGAAGAAGTACAGAAATCCCGTGAGCCGTCAGATCTAGCCAACTAGCGAGGAAGTTAGGGATGAAGAGCTTTGATAGGTGTAAGCATAGGATAGATCCGGATCGTCGGATCAGGGGAGGCTCACAACCGTTGATCTCATACATGAATCTCCATATCAGAATTCGGGGATTGAAGCGACAGGAGATTTGGAGTCGCTGCATCGTGAAATCCCGGTTCACGAAACTTCGAAAAGATCTGGACCATTAGATACAAATCATTGAGGATCGTTGGATCTTGTACAAGAACTCGTGTATCGAAATTCGAGGATTGAAGTGACAAGAGATTTGGAGTCGCTGCATCGTGAACTCCCGGTTACCGAAAACCCGAAACCCCAAAATCTCGAAACGATCTACACCGTAGATCGTAGGAGAGGAACTTGACTGTTGGATCAAGCAGATGAATAGACCGTAATTTTAGAATTTCGTCAAACAGAAGTTTGAGATGTGTAGATGCATGAACTCCTGATGCCCAAAACTCCGAACTGAAAAGTGAAAGTAGTGGGGCCCCCTGACATCGCTAGGAGTGAGGTGGACCTTCTTAAGGACACCATGTGTCATTACCTTGGTGGGCGATAGCTGTGCTGTGGGCTCGGAGGGTAAGGAAATCGAATTTTTGGAAGTCAAGAGTTAGAGAGGGAAGCGAGTGCGAGAACCTTCGGAACCAAAACCCCGAAACCCGAAACCCTGAAGCCCCGAAATCTCGAAACCCGAAGTTTCGTTTGGAGAGCCTTGTAGCACCTAGCAGTTTAGCGTTTGATCACGACCCGTGGATGCATGGGTTGGGGACTAAGAAAATGGGGGCTATCGCTGGAAATTGCAGAGCCAAACAGAGCTCAGAAAATTCGTGGAATCAAAACATTTTCTTATTCGCGTTGGTTTATGAATGTTGTAGTTTTATTAAGGGTTTAAGGCTTGACAAACTTTGGTTGACTGCACATTGTGTGTGCAAAGTTCAACGAGTGTCAGGACAACTACGAATCGACGTCGAGTATAGAAATGGAAGAGGTGTTGATTGCCTCCAATTTAGAGAATGAAAGAGAAGGAAGGAATGTCAACTTGGGAGTCGAAGGGTCAAACTCTAATGGGCAAGGAAAAGAGATGGATAAGGAAGGACATATGATGAAAATCATTGAAAGATTGCAGAAAGATGCCTAAGCTCGCCAAGCTGATAGCCGAACACTCATGAAAGTCAGGGATAGGCAGGGTCAATTCAACTTAAGGATGTTGAAGTGATGCAAACCCCATTCTGACCCTCGGGTCGAAGTCCACTCTCAGGATTGTTCAATCGCTTTCCTGAGCCGAAGCGACTCTTTTGATTCCTTGCTGGAATCTCCAAATATCGATCCATAGGTCCTTTCCGGAAGCTCCACCTGTGTGTACAGAACTAGGCGCGAGCTCCTTTCTCCCCAAGAGACCATAGTGCTATGACCAAGGCCTATTCCCAAAGGCACTTGTCGCAACTCGCAATCTTGCGAGTTCAGGAGTCAAAACTCTCGACTCGCCTTTTCCAATTTCACGATACCTGAAATCACGAAATGGGTATAGCTCCCTCTCTATCAGTGCCCTCTGCGCGTGACTGCCAGCTAGACTAAGCGCTATCTCCCATCGCGACTTCACAAGTTGAAGGGTTGAGCATCCATGCTCTTCCCGTGCGAACCTCCAAGATTTGAAAGTCGGCGAGGGTTGACCTTCCCTTCGCACTTCTCGCAACTCGCCACTTCACGAGTTGTAGCGTCAAGCTCCCGTGCTCTTATCTCGCGAATCCTCGAGATGCGAGAAGTCAACGGAGTGTTGAATCCTTTCTCCAGGCGACGTGTATCCACCTGTCAACCACGCAGGCCCCACCTTGTGGTTCTGCCACGTGTCCACACTCGTGCCTCAGCTCTTGGCACTTCGCGACTTCTGCAGTTGAGACGAGGTCTTGTCAACCTCCGAACCTCCAAATGCACGATATGTGCGATGAGGCTATGATCCAATGGTCCTCCGCGACCTGGATCCAACAACTGTCCTTACTCCTTGCGATTTCGAGACTTCGTGACTTGGAGCTCCCAACTCTTGGGCTCTCACCTTGCGAACTTTCGAGTTCGCGAAGCCTGCACTCAGACTTCTTCGGCACTTCGTCGATCCTTCGATCTCTGCCACCTGTCCTACTCAGATGGACGGTCCCGATCTTCTCGTGACTTTGCTACTCTTGGAGTGGAAGGATTTCCTTCTCTGACCTCCGATGTCTGAATCCCCGATATGGGTGATCTCATGACACGTGTCCTCTTTCCAATGGACGACTCATATTTCTTTCGCGACTTCACCACTCGCAAAGTCTTGGCACTCACCTCTGTGAGTCTCGGTGCCTGAATCTCCGAAATGGATGATTCCGTGACACGTGTCCTCTCGCAAACAGACAGCTCAGATCTAATTCGCCCTTTCATGATTTTTTAGGTCGAGGGCCTGGACTCTCGTCCTCCAGACTCCCGAGCTCCCAAATGTTGAAATCCCGATACGGTACTCCTTTGGGACTTTCGCTTTGCTGTTCACGAAGGTTTAACCCCCGTGCATCTCCTGTCAGATATACAGGCTAACAGTTGTTTGCTCGAGATCTGACAGTTCAGATCATCTCTCCCGTGTGTTCCTTCTACACTGCCTCTTGGACGTGGAAACCTTCAACTGTCCAGATCTCTTCGGAGCACCCAACGATAGCTATTGCTCCTTCTGAGCTTTGGCGCTTTCTTCCTACACTTGGAAGAATTCTGAGTTTCCAAAGACCTCAACCTTCGCTCCTTTTCTCTGCGAGCTCCATGAATTTGAGTTCTCGCCTGCGTGTATAAAAATGCTACTCCTCCTGAGCTTACTCCTTTCGAGTCCTCAAAGGATTTTGTGACTTCTGCGCCTCTGCAAAGTCTTTGAGCACAAAGTGTTATCTCTTCTAAGCTTCTCTGAGACTCAGACCTTAAGGAACTCAGTCCTTTTTCCTTCTCCCTTAGATGGAGAATTTGGATGCCCTCCTGGCACTCTGTCTGCTCAAGCAACCTATTGCTGAGTCTTCAGGGTGTTCAGTAACCCTCTGAAGATCCTTTAGTGGACTCTTCTTCAATCTCTGAACTCAAAGAGTTATTTCTCCTTGTGCCTGTCTGCACACTGACTCAATTCCCTCCTAGCAGAGTTGTACAAAACTCCTCAGAGTTTCTGTCTCCTTCTGAATTTACAGTAGAGTTCTTCCTCTGTGCACTCTTGCACCTGCTCAATGCCCACCTGGCAGAGTGTCTAGAATCCTCAGTGATTCTGACTTTTTTCGAACTTACAACAGATTTCTTTTGTGCACTCTTTACACCTACTCGATGCCCACCTGGCAGAGCTTTACATAACTCAATAGAGGTTCTCTCTGCAACTGTGCCTCGCCTACACAGCCTTGTCTTTTGAGGTATTCAGCAACCTCAAAAACCTTCCCCTGAGTTGATGATTTCAGCTTATGTGCCTGCCTGGCACATCTTTGTCTGAATCCACAGAGTTCAGAAGTGCTTCTGTGCACTGGTATTCAGAGACCGCAGTACTCTGTCACGCCCTCCTAGCATGAAACCACAAAGAACCTCTCAAGCCTGAAAATCAAACAACTCCCTGCAAATGCAAACCTACAGCATATAGTCATAGCATAAATAGAACTCGTACAGACATTCATTCAACACAGGAAATATGCAGGAAAAACTATTGTTTGTATTAAATGGAAAATGTATGTTTTTACAAGGTGTTCCTGAGCTCAGAATTTAACAGAGTCTTGACTCCTTCTCTTCTTCTCTCTACTTGCAGATTCTCTTCTCTTGACCAACTCTTCTATTACCACTCTCACTACTAATTAAATGAGATCGAAATTGATCTTTTACATGAGGGGGCTCTTTGAGCTCTTTCCTCCAACCTCACCTACCCTATTCAATTACATTGAATGGGCTGTCTAGTCCACAATCCGGATCTAGATCTCATCATTCAAGCATTAAAGGCCTACCTACTCTACACCTGTGCAAAGCATGACCTCTCAACTCAACAACCTAAAACATTAAATTACATTCATTCAAATTTTAAATGAGTGTTGCGCCTCTCTTGAACACACGATTTGAATCCGCTGACGTGGTTGGCTGGCTGGTTGGATGACGTGGAGAGATGCTCCTGTATCATACTCCTTAGTTGCAAAATTCATGAGCTCCTACTCATGAGCTTCCACTCTCAGCTGTGGAAATCCTCCTGGATCCCAAACAAATTTCTGGAGCTGTTAATCTGCTCCATCTCCCTACTGCTGCTGCTACTGCTTCTTTTTCTGCTTCTCCACTCAGCTTCTCCTTGCTGGTAGTCTCTGCTGACTTGATCATCAGCTCCCTGATCTTCTCGATCACTTCGTCCAGCTACTCCAGTGGCTGGCTCTGCTTTTGCAGTCTCCTCAGCTGCAAAAATTGATTGAAATTGGGCAGATCACCATGATCTCCCATGTCATCTTCTTCATCTTCTGTGGCCTTAACTTGCCACCTTGTTGCAAAGTTCATCTCTACAGTCTTCATCGCCTTTTCAGCTCCCTGGCTGAAATCTTTGAGCGATTCCTCAGAATTCTCCTCTGCCAATACCTGCTCATGGCAGTCACCTGCTGGCTCTGGATTGTTCATCCAGTCCTCTAGCATCTCTAGCTCCATCTCCCATGGAGTGATCAATCTACCTGCCTGCTCTTCAGCTTCTTCTGCTGCTAGCTTCAGCGCTGCAGCTTCCTCAGCTTCCTGGCTAAAAGTATTGAGCCATTCCTTGGAATGCTCATTCTCTTCTTCTGCTTGTGTATCTTCCAAAGTCTGCTCCAATGCTTCCCTGACAGTCTTAGTTGGCTGTCCTGCTTCCACTATTGCTGCATCTGCAACACAGATTTCTGCCTCCTCTTGGGTAAATGGTAGGAATATTCCAATTCCCCCAATCATTAGAAGGTTACTTAGATCTTCCTCTTATGTCAGTTGCATCTGTTGATCCAAACTCACCTCTGAGTTTATGAGACCCTTAGATAGTCTCATCTGCTTATCCCTGCCCACCTGGCAAATTGGGATTTTCCCGCTACCCTCCTGGCAGTCTATGGAATCAACTGATCCCATCTTTTTTCCCTTACCCACCTGGAAAATTGGAAACTCTCGGCTTCCCTCCTGGCAGTCTATGAGATCCCACAGTGATCTCGGTCCATTTCCCACCTGGCAATGTGAAATTCCCTAGTTGTCCTCATGACAGTCTGTGAGATCCCGCAACGATCTCAACTCTTTTCCCACTTGGCAATTGGGAATTTCTGGGCTACCCTCCTAGCAGCCCTCGAGATCTTCAGCTGATCCCAATTCATCCTCATTACTGAGGCTTCTCCCAGTCTCTAGTTCACATATCTGAACCCTTTCTTCTTCTGGTCTGTCGAGGTTTTCAACATGCCTCAACCACCCTCTTAACAATCTTCATTGTCTTCTAGCCATCAACTCCTTGACTGGCCATTTTATCTTCGGCTTTCCCATGGGCCATTCATATACCCATCGTGACTTTTCATTCTGCTACATCTGCAATGCAAGCTTTTCCGTCTCTGCTCTTATATCAACGAGC
The DNA here is from genome assembly GCA_009831015.1 of Picea engelmannii. NCBI lineage: Eukaryota > Viridiplantae > Streptophyta > Pinopsida > Pinales > Pinaceae > Picea > Picea engelmannii. The sequence goes on from ML777641.1 coordinate 836,599, forward strand.
TCTTCATCTATTTATGCTTTTCTCATTAGCTCTGGATTTTTCCTTCCATCATATCTACGGCCTTCAGTAGCCATCTCCCTGTCCTTGTCTGCTCTCTTAGAAAACCTGCTGCTATCACTCTGCACCCCTGAGTGTTTCCAGCCTCTTCCATAGTCTTCCTGACTGTCTATGGACTATTGCCTACCTGCAAATAATCCTTACAGAGTTTCAGCACTCTGTCTTCCTTTGCCTTCTCCCTCTGCTTGAAATATACAAACAGAGTTCTCACTCTGATACCAGATGATTTGTATTAGAGTGCTCCTTCGCCTCCAACTTCCCTTGCCTGAAATCTATAGACAAGATTCAAGCTCTGATACCAAAATGATGCAGACCCCCTTCTGACCCTCGGGTTGAAGTCTGCTCTCAGCATCGTTCAATCGCTTTCCTAAGCTGAGGCGACTCTTTCGATTCCTTGCTGGAATCTACAGTTATCGATCTACAGGTCCTTTCCAGAAGCTCCACCTGTGAGTACAGAACTAGGCATGAGCTCATTTCTCCCCAAGTGACCACAGCGCTATGACCAAGGCCTATTCCCAAAGGCACTTGTCGCAACTCGCAATCTCGCAAGTTCATGAGTCAAAACTCTCGACTCATCTTTTCCAATTTCACGATACCCGAAATCACGAAATGGGTATAGCTTCCTCTCTGTCAGCACCCTCTGCGCGTGACCGTCGGCCAAACTAAGCGCTAGCTCCCGTCGCGACTTTGCGACTTTGCAAGTCGAAGGGTTGAGCCTCCGTGCTCTTCCCGTGCGAACCTCCGATATTTGAAATTCAACGAGGGTTGACCTTCCCTTCGCACTTCTCGCAACTCGCCACTTCGTGAGTTGTAGTGTCGAGCTCCTGTTCTCTTATCCCATGAATCCCTGAGACGTGAGAAGTCAACGGAGTGTTGACTCCTTTCTCCAGGCGACGTGTATCCACCTATCAACCATGTGGGCCCCACCTTGTGGTTCTGCCACGTGTCCACACTCGTGCCTCGGCTCTCGGCACTTCGCGACTTCTGCAGTCGAGATGAGGTCCTCTCAACCTTCAAACCTCCGAATGCACGATATGCGCGATGAGGCTCTGATCCAACGGTCCTCCGTGACCTAGATCTAATGGTTGTCCCTACTCCTCATGATTTCGCGAATTCGCGACTTGGAGCACCCAACTCTTGGGCTCTCACCTTGCGAACTTCCGAGTTCGCGAAGCCTGCAGTCAGACTTATTCGGCACTTTGTCGATCCTTCGATCTCTATCACATGTCCTTCTCAGATGGATAGTCCCGATCTTCTCACGACTTCGCAACTCGTGGAGTGGAAGGACTTCCTTCTCTGACCTCTGATGTCTGAATCCCCAATATGGGTGATCTCATGACATGTATCCTCTTTCCAATGGATGGCTCAGATTTCTTTCACGACTTCACCACTTGCAAAGTCTAGGCGCTCACCTCTGTGAGTCCCGGTGCCCGAATCTCCGAAACGGATGATTCCACGACACGCATCCTCCCGCAGACGAACAACTCATATCTAATTCGCCCTTTCGCGATTTATGATGTCGAGGGCCCGGACTCTCGAGCTCCCGAACGCCTAAATCCCGATACGATACTCCTTCAAGACTTTCGTTTTGTTGTTCATGAAGGTTTAACCCCCGTGCATCTCCTGTCAGATCTAACGGCTGACGGTTGTTCGCTCAAGATCTGATGGTTCAGATCATCTCTCCCGTGCGTTCCTCCTGCACTACCTCCTAGACGTGGAAACCTTCAACGATCCAGATCTCTTCAGAGCACCTGACGACAGCTATTGCTCCTCTTGAGCTTTGGCACTTTCTTCCTGCACTTGGAAGAATTTCGAGTTTCCAAAGACCTCAACCTTCACTCCTTTTCTCTGCGAGCTCCACGACTTTGAGTTCTCGCTTGCGTGTATAAAAACGCTACTCCTCTTGAGCTTACTCCTTTCGAGTCCTCAAAGGATTCTACGACTTCTGCGCCTCTGCAGAGTCTATGCGCTCAAAGTGCTATCTTTTTTGAGCTTCTCTGAGACTCAGACGTTAAGGAACTCAGTCATTTTTCCTTCTCCCTCAGATGGAGAATTTGGATGCCCTCCTGGCACTCTGTCTGCTCAAGAAACCTATTGCTAAGTCTTCGGGGTGTTCAGTAACCCTATGAATATCCTTCAGTGGACTCTTCTTCAATCTCTAAACTCAAAGAGTTCTTTCTCCTTGTGCTTGTCTGTACACTGACTCAATGCCCTCCTGGCAAAGCTATACAGAACTCCTCAGAGCTTCTGTCTCCTTCTGAACTTACAACAAAGTTCTTCCTCTGTGCACTCTTGCACCTGCTCGATGCCCACCTGGCAGAGTGTCTAGAATCCTCAGTGATTCTGACTTTTGTTGAACTTACAGCAGAGTTCTTTTATGCACTCTTTACACCTGCTCGATGCCCACCTGGTAGAGCTTTACAGAACTCAACATAGGTTTTGTCTGCAACTGTGTCTCGCCTACACAGCCTTGTCTTCTGAGGTATTCAACAACCTCAAAGACCTTCCTCCGAGTTGATGATTTCAACTTCTGTGCACTGGTATTCAGAGACCGCAGTACTCTGTCACGCCCTCCTGGCATGAAACCACAAAGAACCTCTCAATCCTGAAAATCAAACAACTCCCTGCAAATGCAAACCTACATCATACATTCAATGCATAAATAGAACACACACAGACATGCATTCAACACAGGAAATATGCAGGAAAAACTACTGTTTGTATTAAATGGAAAATGCCTGTTTTTACAAGGTGTTCCTGAGCCCAGACTTTAACAGAGTTTCGGCTCCTTCTCTTCTGCTCTCTACTTGCAGATTCTCTTCTCTCGACCAACTCTTCTATTACCACTCTCACTACTACTAAAATGAGATCGAAATTGATCTTTTACATGAGGGGGCTCTTCGAGCTCTTTCCTCCAACCTCACCTACCCTATTCAATTACATTGAATGGGCTATCTAGTCAACAATACGGATCTAGATCTCAGCCTTCAAGCATTAAAGGCCTACCTACTCTACGCCTATGCAAAGCACGACCTCTCAGATCAACAACATAAAACATTAAATTACATTCATTCAAATTTTAAATGAGTGTTGTGCCTCTCTTGAACACATGATTTGAATCCGTTGACGTGGCTGGCTGGATGATGTGGAGAGATGCTCCTGCATCATGAAGAGTCTGGAAAGAATAGAAAAGAAATTGAAAAAGGAGAGTGACTCAAGCAAGACAGAGGGTCGCAGGACCCCTGAGAGGAAAAGAAGATCAAGGAGTGTCAGCAGACATCGTCGTCGCTCCCCAAAGCATTTCAATAAGGAAGCACACAATAGTTCAATCCCATCCCCTACCAGAAAACATCAAAGATCTGGAGTGGATGAATTGAAAGGGGAGATGAACGAGATTAAGCCTCCTACGTTTGATGGAGAACATAAGAAGGAGGAAGATGCCGAAACATGGTTTCTTGGCATGAGGAAATATTTCCAACTGCAGAATTATTCCTCTCATGCAGAAGGAAGAATTACAATGTATCAACTAAAAGGAAAACATCCATGTGGTGGGATCAGTTTGTGTAGGTGCAACACGTTAGAGAGAAATATATCACATGGAAGGAATTCAAGAGGTATTTCAAGAGGAAATACCTGACTAAAAGATACTATGACAGAAAGATGAAGGAGTTTTTCGAACTCAAGTTGGGAAGCAAGACCATTGATGAATACAAACGAAGGTTTTTGGAATTACTGAAGTATGTTCCATTCATCAAAGATGAGGCTGTCAAGATTCAGAGGTATCTAAGTGGACTTCCACCTCCCATTGGTGACAAGATTTAGTATGATGATCCTAAGACTATGGAAGAAACAATAAGAAGAGCAAAATGCTTATATGAATAGCAAAGAGAAAATCCTACCTTTCGGAAGGCTTGGGTTGACCAAAAGCAGTTTAAGAAAGAACAGAGGCAGAAGGGAAACAAACCTGCCTTTTTCAGAAATAGTCCTCAAGGACATCCATCGTTTAGAGAGACGAGAATGGCTGAAGCGGAGGAACAAAGGTCAAGACAGACACCCATTCAGTGTTGGGGCTGTAAAGAGAACCACAAGTATAGAGATTGTCCCCATAAAAATGGCAAAGAAAGAGCTGTCCATAATGTTCAACAAGCTGAAATAGTGGAGGACATGGGCAATAGAATGCCAAGGATATATGCGGCCCTGAACAACAAGCAAGCTGGATTTCAGTCGCACATGATTGAAGTGGAAGGTATGATTAACAACCAACCATTTATTATTTTAATTGATTTAGGGGCTAGCCATAGTTATATAGACCCTAGAGTGGTGGAAAGTTTGCATTTATCAAGAAGCAAACATGAAAAGTCTTGGTTAGTGCAGTTGGCTACATAAACCAAGAGGAAAGTCACTGAGTTGGTTAAGTCTTATCCTGTGGACATGAAGGGATTGAGCACGAAGGCTAAATTGAATATTCTGCCTTTAGGCTCTTATGACTGTTTAATTGGGATGGACTGGTTGGACCAACACCATGCCCTCATAGACTATCGTAACAAGGAATTTATATGCCTGGATGAGGAGGGGAATCGGGAAATAGTCCAAGGAATTCCCAGAGCTGTGGTTGTTAGAGAAATCTCAGCAATGTAGTTGAAAAAGTGCTACATGAAAGGCTGTCAATTGTTTGTAGCCCGTGTGGAGGAAGCATCCAAAGATGAAGTCTCAAAGATTGGAGACCATGTGGTACTAATAGAGTTTGAAGATGTATTTTAGGAGGTACCCAGACTACCTCCGAAGAGAGATATCGATTTCTCTATAAATTTGATGCCTGGAGTAGCTCTAGTGTTGAAATCTCCTTATAGAATGAGTATGCCAGAGCTGAAAGAGTTGCAATTGCAGCTTGAAGAGCTTCTAAAGAAGGGGTACATTCGCCCAAGTGTGTCACCTTGGGGTGCCCCGGTCCTGTTCATGAAGAAGAAGGATGAGACGTTGAGGCTGTGCATTGATTTCAGACAATTGAACAAAGTAACTGTCAAGAACAAGTATCCTCTACTGAGGATTGATGATCTTTTCGATCAGTTGAAAGGTGCGAAAATATTTTTGAAGATATATCTCAGATCGGGATATCACCAGCTAAGAATAAAGGATGAAGACATCAGCAAAACCGCCTTTAGAACAAGGTATGGTCATTACGAGTTCACAGTGGTTCCGTTTGGATTGTCAAATGGACCCGTTGTTTTTATGTGCTTGATGAATGATGTATTCAGGGACTATCTAGACAAGTTTGTCATAGTCTTCCTGGATGACATTTTGGTGTATTCCAAGTCAGAGGAATAGCATGAACAACACCTAAGGATGGTATTGCAAGTGTTGAGAGAACACCAACTGTATGCCAAGTTGAGAAAATGCTTGTTTTATCAAAGACAAATCCATTACTTGGGGCACATTATTTCAGAAGAAGGGATCATCGTGGATCCTGAGAAGGTTGAGGCCATCAGAGAATGGTCAACGCCAAGGAATGTGGCAGAAGTTAGATCCTTTAAGCGTCTAGCGGGATATTACAAAAGGTTTATCACAGGGTTCTCAAAGATAGCTCACCCTATCACTTCCTTGCAAAGGAAGGAGGAAAAGTTTCAGTGGACTAAAGAGTGTGAGAAAAGTTTCCAGCGATTGAAGTAGTTGTTAACCAGTGCTCCAATCTTGAGGATTGTAGATCCAAATGTGGATTTCATGGTGTGCATAGATGCGTGTAAAGAAGGGTTGGGAGGAGTTCTCAGTCAGAATGGATTTGTAATCTGTTATGAGTCTAGGAAGCTGAAAGAGCATGAAAAGAATTATGCAACTCACAATTTGGAGTTGGCAACAATCGTTCACGCTCTGAGGAAATGGAGGCATTACCTCATGGGAAGGAGGTTTGAACTTAGAACAGACCATAACGGTCTGAAATATTTGTTTTATTAGCCAACCTTAAACGCTAGACAAAGTAGGTGGCTGGAATTTATGTGTGAGTATGACTTTGAGATCAAGCATATCAAAGGAAAGGAGAATAAAGTGGCTGATGCACTCAGCAGGAGGGTGCTTGAATTACATGCTACAACCATTAGCATGCAATGGAATGCTATTAAAAGAAGAATTCTGGAGGTTGCAAATGTAGATATGCAGTACAGAGAATTAGTAGCCAAGCTACAACAGGGTAAGATGCCACAGAAGATGGAAATTTATAAATTAGAAACAGATGGAATACTATTGTACAAGAACAGAATTTTTGTACCCAATGTCCAGTGCTTGAAACAGAAGATTTTGCAGGAGATGCATAATGTGCCTTATTCAGGGCACCCTAGATATCAGAAAACAGTAGCAGCGGTCAAGAGCCATTACTTTTGGCCGGGTATGAAGAGAGAGATCGATGAATACATCGCCAGATGTATGGAGTGCCAGAAAGTTAAAGCTGAGCATAGGCACCTAGCAGGGTTGCTGCAACCTTTACCCATTCCTGAGTGGAAGTGGGAAGTGGTGACAATGGATTTTATTATAGGATTGCCCAGAACAAGCAAGTTGCATGATTTTATCATGGTAGTGGTGGACAAGCTTACAAAAGCTACCCATTTTATTCCAAAACTACTGACAAGGCATCATATGTTGCTGGTATTTTCATAAAGGAAGTGGCATGATTGCACGAAATTCCTAAAACGATTGTGTCTGACAGAGACCCGAAATTCACCTCGAATTTATGGAAAGGATTGTTCAAAGGATTCGGAACGAATCTGAACTTTAGTACATCTTATCATCCTGAGTCTGATGGACAGACAGAGAGGGTGAATAGAGTAATAGATGACATACTGAGAATGTATGTGATGGACAAACCATCAAGATGGGAAGACTACCTGCACTTGGTAGAATTCTCCTACAACAATGGGTATCATGCATCGTTGAAGATGAGCCCATTTGAAGCACTTTATGTAAGAAAATGCAATACTCCAGTGAGTTGGGATAATCCAGCTGATAGAGCAGTAGTTGGGACAGAGTTGCTCAAGGAGATGGAGGACCAAATGATAAAAATTAAGAAGAATTTGAAAGCTGCCCAGGACAGGCAGAAAAGTTATGCTGATAAGAACAGAACCCACAGAGAGTTCAAAGTGGGTGATCATGTTTTCCTAAAATTGAAAGCTAATAGGAGTTCCCTGAAGCTGGGAAGTTGCGCCAAGTTGGCAGCCAGATTTTGTGGGCCATTTGAAATCCTGGAAAGGATTGGGCCAGTTGCATATATGCTTGCATTACCTGCATCCATGACTGTACATAATGTGTTTCATGTTTCATTGCTTAAGAAATATATACCAGATGCTAATCATGTTATCGATTGGAATGTGATTCAGGTGGAACAAGAAGGTGTCCTGCAAGTGCATCCTGTGCGCATATTGGACATGAAAAACAAATAGCTATGAAATCAAAATATAGGGCTTGTAAAGGTCTAGTGGACCTGGTACACTCCCGAGGACATGACATGGGAGCATGAAGATGTTATGCGGGCAGAGTACTCGCATCTTTTTGAAAATTTTGAAAAGCTTGCAGATGCAGTGTAAAGTTGCACTGAGGACAGTGCAAAAATAAGGGGAGGGGATTGTAATGTCCCCAAGGTTGAGCCCTGTTATAAATCATGTCTATGAAGTATAAATCTTGCATTATGAATTGTAATTATGTTTTATAGGCTAGTGAGCCAAGTTTATATCAGCTGGTGGGCTTATGTGTTATTAGGCCAGAGAGCCTAAGTGTTAAGGCCGGGAGACTTCTTTTGTATATGTAATCATGCAGAAAATTAATAAAAAAATATAAGCACCACTACGTGCAGACCGACCATGATGAATGAGTGATGGGAGACTGAGATTCCACAGAGTGGGTAAGGGATTGGGGGCTTGAAGGTTGGAAAGAGAGGCTAAGTGTTGAGCCTAGGGGCTCAAGTCCTTGGGAATAATATTTTAATATTATTCCAAAAGCCATGTGAAATATATGTTTTGTCCTAAGTTCCTAGAGAGAAACACATGCCGATGGAGTGCATGCAGCTTCATGGGCGACATGTGTCGACCCAGGTACATGCAGTTAAAAAAATGAAGAAGTCAGCTGTGGGGGAGGGGGGGTGGGGTGGTTCGGTCATTATGTCATCCTCTGCCTGAGTTCACCGTAATGCCTATCTAGACCCATTTTGCCTCTGCTTCTGCATTTGCTTACCCATGCACTGTGAAGGAAACCCTAACGGGAAAATTGTTTTCTCTTGCATTTTTCCATTCTCCACCTGAGTTGCTTTGGAATTCCCCGTCCTTCATGAATTATGTTTATCTCTGTGATCGACCTCTACATTGATTCCTGGTCACGCACCCTGAAACTAGTGGCAAACTTGCAGACCGATCCATGTCTCCTGTGAAGTCCGAGCACCCTGTAAATGTCTAAACTGTGTTGTGTCTTAGTGTGGATTGTTGTCGTTTTTGGATGTCCATACCCAAATTCCTGTTGCTCCTGACACCATGAGTTAACTGAATTTCTATTGTTGTTGTGGTTATCCTCACCATGTGGGAATTGAGTCAGAAGGGGATGAAGAACCGATTTTTAAGGCCCTTAGTTGAAGAGGCAGTTTGTCAGGCCTGTGAGAAGCTATTTCCAGGTGAAGGAGTCTACTGGGAAGTGGTATTCTTCCAGAGAGAGTCCAACACTAGCTACGGAGCTCTAAGACTTCCTGATCTGGCTTGTTGCCGAGACCCAAAGAGGAAGGTGAAGCACTGATGGACTGTGCTTTTGAAGGTGTATACTCCCGGGTGGAACAGGCATGTGGGGAATGAGAGTTTGTGAGTAGTGGGCATAAGAAGGCATCCTGGAAAGAATCCTTCCAGTTATTCTGTGCAGTTTTTCCTGTAACCTTAGCCTAGACTAGGATTCCTTGCCTTGGGTGGAGCTTAGTCCCATCTCAGGGGTGACCCACTACTGAACATGATGAGTAGTGTGGTTTAAGGCTGGGAGGTGCATGGAAGGCCTGCACGTGGTTGGTGGAATTACCATGGTTTTAAAGATATGCTTAATATTATGTTTTGCATGCCTGTGATGCTTATATGTATCATGTATTCTGTTGTGCATATGAATTATTGTTAATTCCAGGGATTATTTATGTTAGCAGTAATCTTGTGCTTACTTTGAGTTAAATGTGTTTAATTTGATTTAAATGCATGTTATTAATTAAGTATGAGAATGATGTTGTTCTTCACAGTAGCGTTTGACCTGCCAGTGGGATGACGGCCGGGGGACGTTACAATTACGCTCGCTCGGTGATGGTGCTTCCTCTTTAACTGGGAAATTTCCATGGATGGAGTGAGGGGGTGACAGAGGTGGCTCTGATGGCCCCTGACTATTATGCTTGGGGCCGGAGATGCGAGAAGCAATGAGATCCAATTAGGAGGGGAAAAGTATGTCACGCATGGAGATGACATTGTAGTACAATGTGCCTCTCGTTGAATTCCCCCTTTCTCTTGGCATGGTGGAAAGATTGCAGAGGTGAAGGGTGGAGGGGCGATTGGAAAGTTCTCGGGAGAGATCGAAAGAGTCGAAGCACAGGGGAAAAAGAAAAGGGAAATGCAGAAAAATATATTGTGAGGGCTGAGGGACAAAAGCGGAGTAGTGTAAGGTTAAGGAGAGAATTTAGCTGAGAGAGAAATGGAGAAAACATAGTTGCAAAGGGAAAAGCTGAGAAAACGCTTAGAAGAGCCAGGGAGCAGGAGAGAATGCATAGGTGGAATGAATAAGTTCACAAGGGAGATTTCCCACTTAGTGCACTGTGAATTGACGGATAGGCTAGCCATGAGAGACGAGGTGATGACCACCCTAGGACTGGTACGCCTGGTCTAGATTACGCAATGGGCCATTAACCTTACAAGGTTGTCCAAATGCATTACCATTACTGTCCGCGGGGTGTGATCCATTCTGTAGTTATGAATGGAGGGTTGGCGGCTGGGTTTAATAACACCCCTAGCCGCCCCATTCCAGTTGTCCTCTGACATTGACCAGGTGGCACCCCATCCGAGGGAAAGCCACCTTGTTGTTATACATGTTTAACTTTTTAAATTTTCCTAGAGGAGAGTATGTGAAAAGGGTATCATAGAGGGAGTAAGCTAATCTTTTAATGAAAATACTACCTTTCCAATGACAAAATTGACAAGTATCATACCTAAATTTAAAAAATTATTAGATCTCTCTCATGATTCAATTTTTATGCATACTAAAATAATGCCTCTAAAGGGTTTTCCCAATCGAAACTCTCATACCTATCTCTCAAAGATTCTTACAACTAGAGATAATTTTTGTTGCATGTTATTAGACATATCCATTATATAGTTCTTTTAATTAAAGATTTTCTCAGCTGGATCCATATCCACAAGTAAAAAGTATTGAAGTCTAGTGTCCTTTTGTGCTTTCTATCATCTATTCACTTACTAAATTGATTAGTTATCAATTTGAGATTCTTATCTCTAAGTACCTATTGTCATATACTCACACTAGAAGGAGAACATCTAATAGCAGAGGTTTTTACGAAACTCCACTCGCCCCCCCAAAAAATAAATATCCCTTATATGTTTCTAGCGAAGGTGTTTAGTGGAGGCAGGTAGGTAGAGGTTTTAGGGGATGTTTTAACACCAATGCACCTAAGTCGATCAACTACACTGATGCTCTTACAAAACATAACGCCCGGGTGCGCTTTGTTATTTTTGAGCACCATGATGTATTTTATTTTTATGGAGAAAGAGCACCCAATTTATGCATCATGGTGCTCCCTAATAACAAAGAACCCATGCACATGTATAATAAAGCCACCAGAATAGGTTAGAACAATTGATTATTAAATGAAAAAAAAAATAATTTAAAAACTATAAGCCAACCACAATGTAGTTTGAAACCAATATAGCCCTGTGTAAAAAGAATGCACTAGTGCAACTTACTATCAAACACATTGCGAAAGGGTAAAATAAAAAAAATACCAAACCAAAAAAGTAAGTTAAAAAAAAAATGTGCATTTATGCTCAATGTGTCGAAATATATAGCAAAAGAATGAGTGAGAATTCTATATTTTCAAAATTTATGTGTTCATAAATGAAAACCCTAATCATTATTTCATTTTTTTTCCAAATTTTAGAGGGGTTGTTTGTGCGAGCAAGATTTATGAGCAAAGTCTTTGGAGTGGATATATTTTTTTGAAGAGCCAAATTTTCATACAAATTTGCAAAGGAGAAATTTCAAGTATGTGATTTTATTCTACTCATCATCGTAATCCTTCCCTTATTTGATTAAAAAAAAATCCAGTGCATTATAAAGAAAATAAAATGGTTTCATAGTTACATTCAATATTGAAAGCCTTGAATTTCTTGTTGTTTCTTTTGGTTTTCATCTCTATATTTTACAACTAGATTTTTCTTTAAACAATAAGTTTTTATAGGGTTTATCTACTTCTCTATAGGGAATTTGGTATCTATTGCAATGGAATCACTCTTTTCATTAGATCTCAAACCTTGTCACTATATTTTTTCTTTTAAAAAAAATGCTTACATAATTCGTGGTGCATACGTACAAAATAGCACACCGGTGCGCATGTTCCTATCAACAACACCGAGTTTAAAATAAAAATAAATTTGTTTTTAATATCAAAATAATCATATTTTAAATATGTTCACATATTCGATAGTGCACAATAAACACTAATGATGCACTGACGCTTCTATTAATTTATAGAGCACTGATGCATATCCATATTATTAACGCACCAATTCATATAAATATTATGAATACAGTGGTGCGTACTATTTTACTATATACACTGAAATATTATTTTGTAAAAAAAAAGTATAATTTGTATACTAATGATTCAGGATTTTTTTTTTTATACTAATTTGTATACTAACGACCCTCCTTGTTACGACAACAACTCTGATAACAGGTGCAATTTTTTTTTTGTGTTAAGGTGTGTGCGCGTGTAGAAGTACGGACTCACGTGACTCTACGTCGCCACCCGGCAACTGACAAGACACAACCACGAATATTACCATAAGCAGACAAGGACACACAACCAGTAGCTGCAAGAAATGAACGACCAAGGACATAAGGCGCCCTATGCAACATTTAACGACTCACTGGGTTATGCACTGTTACCAACACAGAGGGAAGAATCCGTAGTAGTAGGTCTTACTATTTATGCACAGGAAAGTAGGGCGTTTAATATTCGTTCTCTGCTCCGAAGAGAGAGAAGGTCAGATAGGCTCCTGGCCGAATGCTCAGGCAGAAACTAGTAATCCCCTCAGGTGTGTCGCAAGAGTGGAAACCCTGCCTTTAAAGGGCCCGAGACTCTTGATACGGCACTGGATTCTTTACACGAAACAATCACACATGCAGACATACCTCCTAAGGCTACCTGGGGGTGTCTACATCCCGCTCGACAAGACTGACCCAACAATAAGATGATTACGACCTTGTGCAACACAAATTATATGAACAAGTGTCCTCCAGGAAGGCGCAAGTAAGAAGGACCCAGACGTTGACCAACCATGAAATAGGACTCACTGAAAATCTCAGACCAATTGCTCCCTTTAAATTTTATTAATCGACGAGATATCCAACCTTAAATAATGTACAATCAGTTAATTGCAATCACCGTTTGCTGAAATATAAATATTGGTTTCACTTAGATTCGCGGACCCTACATTTTATGGTTCATCCGTCCCATTTGCGATTTACCACGAGTTCACCATAACACCACCATATCTTTTCCTTCTAGAATACCATCACATTGCAATTAAAATGATAATATCTTCCACTGAAATTGTCACCATCAACAATGGAATCATAGTATCGTTATAAATGACAATTATAATAGAACCATAACCTTAACAGGACAATAATAAAACCCAAATATTAGCATAGCAATGTTAAAACCCTAATATTAGACGGTAATATTAAAACCCCAACTATTAAAACCAAAATATTAAAACCCCGATATTAAACCACACGTTAAACCACAATGTTAAACCACCCAATATCAACCGCTTAACATCAACCACATAATATTAAACCATAGCATTAACCATCATTAAACCATAATGTTAAACCCCTTAAGATATAACCATAAAATTTAACCATGATATTAAACCACAATCTTAACCACCGTATTAAACCACTTAACATTAACCACTTAATAATAAACCATCATATTACACCGAAGATCTTAGAACCAATATTTTAACCATTCCTTACAATACCCATTCATGTAACATGTAATCTATAACCATTACATCTAATCCATTTAAACCATACCCACCCAAGGATACCTCTTGAACCTAATAAAATCTCAAAACATAACCATTACATTTATTACTTACCCCTATAACCTTTAGTAACCCCTTATCTCCATTAACATGTTACTTATCCCCATTAACATATTACTTATCCATTTACGATGTTACAATTATAACTTTACTTTTACAAACCCTAACACCTAAAAACTAAACTACCCTACAAACCATTACATTAATAATTAACAACCAACCATTCATACAATAATCTCTTTATCAATCAAATAAGAATTACAATTATTCCATATTTACATAAATCATGATTAATTTTCTTTATGGTTAAATATAAAAACACATTTTGAAATATATTAAATATTCATTTATCCACCAAATGAATTTTCCAAATATTAAAATCCCATAAATAATATGACCCTTTTTATTTAATTGAAAATAATTACATAACTCTTCAATAAATCAAAATTTGTGTAACAATCGCACAATCTAAAGTGTGGAAAGGTTTAGACGTATAAATGGATATTGACATTGGCCAATTTTTTTTTTAATTAATTATTCTTTTTAAACTTATAAACATTTTCTAATTTTATAATATTTTCAAAATCAAATGATTCCAACTTTTGGAACCAGGTATTTGTATGAACATGTAAACTGAACTATCAGAAATGGTAGTAATAATTAGGTTAAACAATGAACAGTTACGAGCTTTATTTATTTATATATGTGGGAGGAAAATATCGGCTAGTAATTGGGTCGGAATTTATGTAGCGAGGGTCGAGGAGGGAGATGCGTGAGAAGAGAAATGAATGAAGACTTTACATGGCCGACAGGTACTCTAAAAACTGAGTATATCTTGCGTGAGTAAATTGTGTGAATTGTGTTTGTTCGTCGAGGCGATTGAGCCTCTTCTCCTTCCTGCTGCGTAGGTATATGGAAAAACAAAAAAAAAGAAAGAAACGATAGAATCGTATAAGAGCGGTTAGTTGATTGCGAATAAAAATATATGAGATTGATTGACGTGCGCTTGTTACAGCTGCACAAGGCGTCGAGTCAAACTGGTGTGTCGGGCAAGGAGGGAGCATGGCGGGCAGCCTGGCCATCCACCCCCTCATGGTAGCCAATGCCCATTACTGACACTATGAATAAGTCGGTTGGTTTCCCAATACGCGAATTGGCTTCTCGGGAAAAATAAAAGGTTAAGCGTTAGGCTGCAGGTTCTAAAGGCGGTGGAACTCCTCTCAACACGCCTAGAAATACAACACCAGAAAAATAGAGACTTTGGCCGAAGAACGCTGGTACACTCCAACGAATTTAAACCACGAAATGGCCGAGAAGAACGCGGGCACACTCACCAACGCCGAGGTAGTAAGGGTGGCCATGTGAGTACGATTTTTTTTTTGCAGCGAACCCACCAAAAGCATGCCCAGCGCAAGGCACACACAGGAGGCAAAACGAGGAGAGAACCACATAACTCTCAACGCCCACAGTCAACGGAAACGCCCATGGCCCAGTGAAAAACGCCAGCAGTAAAATAGAAACGCCCTTCCCGTGACAGCAAGCCATCAAATAAAAACAAAACAGCAAACACGGTATCCTGGGAATAGCCCGGATAGAGGAACGACCCCCAACCAATGTAAAAGCCCACAAAAAATCATAACTCCCACAGAAAAATTTAACGCTGGGGGCATTATGAAAACGCTCCAATTAAAACCCAACGCAAAGAAAGGTCATTCAGAGGAAAAAAAAACCGCCAGTAATCAACCCAAAAGTCACAGTGATATTCCATGTAAACACGCAGAGTTTACACCACAAGAACGCAGAGGAATTTTGACCCACAGACGCTGATATAAACCCCAACGAAATTTCTATTTTATTTACACAGTCCAGATTCGCATAAGGACGAGGTCAATAACTATTTACACAGTCGTAGAATAAATTTACGCCATCCAGAAGGAGAATAAAACATTATGTAGACCTGAGTATTGGAAATAAAATAAAAACATAACCACAGTCCAGAATGTACACAATAACTATTTACATTGTCTTTCACTCTACCTAAAGGCGTACCTTTGCTTGTTTGACTCCTCCGAAGGTTTGTCCGCGCGTTCCTTGATGCTCCCACTTGCCGACCGTAGAGGACTCACCGGTACCTCCCAGCCAAACGCTAGGGGTACTCTGCTTCCCCCTCAGCCCCCCGAGCCGCAAAGGGGCCACACACAATCCAGACAGTAGCCTAGCTTCCCAGCTCACCTCCAAGGCTGAGCTACCACTCAAGTCAGCTGAGAAAATCCCCAACTCCTACAAGCAATCAGTCCAGTTGCAATTTTGACAGCATAACCCTATCTCATAGCAGATCCCCTTCTTTTTTCCCTTCTCCTTTCTTTTATCCTCTTTTTGACCTAATCCCATTAGGTTTTCCTCAAAAACCCTAAATCCTCTTTCTTTTAAGTTTTCCCCCATTTTATTTATTTATTTATTTTCTTTTATTATTTTTTTTGAAACTCAAAAAGGAAATGCGTTAAACATCTTTTCATTATATATATATTTTTTAAATCATAAATATATGTATATATATTTTTCTTTTAACTCCCATTTGTTAACTAATTAATTTCTTCTTTTCAACTTTACAACCACCTAATTGAATTAATTTATTAAATCTCTTTATTTTACCCTACACACTTTCTGAAGACTCACATTAGCTTAAGTGGGTTTTTTTTTTTGTTTAATTTTATTATTAGCACCTGTATTGTTAATGCTAGTTAGTAGGAAATGAAATTCTAATGTTATTTGAATGGCAGAGCTATTGTGAGCTAGAATATAGTGGCATTGTCATTAGGAGATGGTTAAACCTTGATTATTATGTTAGGGAGAAATAGTAGTACCTTCACTAAAAAGGTAAATTATCAAGCTTATTATGGGGAATGAGGAAAGGCCTTATGTATGCGATTTGGGAAGGAATTACTTTATGAATTCAATTAAAGGAGGAATTGTTTTATGCATTAAATCAAGGAAGGAAACTCCTTGGATTAGGTGGAGGTTGCAAATCATAGGGGTAATGAA
>ML777641.1:856782-874246 GCA_009831015.1 Picea engelmannii
GCTGGATCCACGACGATACCTTCGCCGGAGATGACATGCCCTAAGTAGTGAATCCTCGATTGGTAAAAAGAGCATTTGGACAACTTCCCATACAATTTGTGTTCTCGTAAACATTGTAGTACCAAGCGCAAGTGCTCGTCATGATCCTCCATCGTCTGAGAGTAGATCAAAATATCGTCAATGAATACTTGGACGAACTTGTCCAAGTACTCGCAGAACACCCCGTTCATCAAACTCATGAATACCCCTGGGGCGTTTGTCAGTCCAAATGGAAAAACGGTAAACTCGTAATGTCCAAATCTCGTCTTAAAGGCGGTCTTAGGGATTTCATCCTCCTTGATCCATAACTGGTGATACCCGGATCGCAAATCGATCTTGGAGAACACCGTCGCACCCTTCATTTGATCGAACAGATCATCAATTCTTGGTAAGGGATACTGATTCTTGATTGTAGCCTTGTTCAGTCGACGGTAGTCAATGCAAAGCCTCCAGGATCCATCCTTCTTTCATATGAAAATAACTGGTGCACCCCATGGTGACACACTAGGACGTATCAGTCCCAGGTCCAACAACTCCTTTAGTTGCATTTTCAACTCTTGCAACTCCGGGGTCGACATCCGATAAGGCATTCTTGCTATCGATTCGGTTCCTAGTTTCAGGTCTATGGTAAACTCCAGTTCCCTTTCCGGCGGCATCCCAGGCAACTCCTCTAGAAATACGTCCGCAAACTCCTTCACCACCGGAAGGTGTTCTAGACCTTCTACTACTCCCTTCTCGTTTAGCGCGAGGATCGCATAAAGTTTGCACCCTTTGCGCATACTCTTCCATAACTGTAAGGAAGAGACGAACCGTAGGGAAACTCCCTGGTTCCTTCCTACAATCACACGTCTCTGTCCTTCATCATCAACCAAGCTCAACCATTTCGTCTTACAGTTGAGTATCGCCTCATGTGTCTCCAACCAATCCATACCGATCACGGCGTCATAAGATCCTAAGATCGTGACGTACAAGTTGACCCTCGTGACAAACTCTCCCAGGTTAAGGGCATAGCCCGTAACCTTTCCTCCAACCTTCTGTTTGGCTTCAGAAGCCATCTCCACGAAGCTAAACTCATCCTGTTCGACAGCCTTTACCTCAATTCTTTTTAGCGCTGCACTAGAAATGAAACTCTCAGTAGCACCTGGGTCTATCAAAATACTAAGGGTCTGGTCAGCGACCGTACCTATCGTCTTGAGCACGGTCGACTGGTGCTCTGCCTGGCGGCTATTCATCGCTGCATGTATCCGATGGGCCTTGCCCATATCTCCCATGGTAGTGGGTCCGACTGATCTGGACACTCTGGACCTCTCCACAGGATAGTCGCGCTGGTAGTGTGGCTCCCCACACATCCAGCACCCCTTCTTCGACCCAGTAGTCCTGGTACCCGAAGTAGAAGATGACTTCCCACCGGCCTGAAACACTGATCTGTTCTGCTGAACAGGCCTAAACTGCTGCTGCTGCGGGCGACGCTGTTGCTGGTGTTGTGGTCCTCGATAGGGTGTCCGCTACTGAGGCGGCAGTTGTCAAGGTGTAGCAAAAGTGGATCCCCTCTGGAAGCCATGAGGCCTCGGCGTATGTCTCGCTGGTGTCTGATGTCGCGGCGCACCAGATGAACTCTGCCCTGCGGGTCTCGCTGGAGTCCTGGTCTGACCCGCGCTGATAAGCTCCTCCTCTGCTATGAGGGCCTTTTGGACAACATCGTGCAAGGTTTGAGGCATAAGGATCCTAACCTTTGCACGCAGGCTGCCATTAAGGCCAAACACGAACCGGTTGACCTTGAGTTTCTCTGTGTTAAGGTGCGGAGCATACCAGAGCAGCTCCATAAAACGTGCTTCGTACTCGGGCACCGTACGACCTCCCTGTCGTAAAGCGTTGAACTCATTGAGCCGACGCTCAATGAATTCCTCAGAAAGGTACCTCTCTCGGAACCCTTCCTCGAACAGTTCCCATGACACGTCTTCCACGGCCATGTTCAGCTGCGGCAGGAGCGTTTTCCACCATAGAAGAGCGCTCCCCTTCAGTTGAAAGACCGCCATGCGGACCTTCATGTTGGAGGTATAATCGCGAAGTGCAAAGCACATCGCCATATTCTCCAACCATGCCTCAGCGGCTGCGCCGTCCGGGGCACCAAAGAACTCGGGAAATTTTACCTTCTCGAGTTCATGGTGAATGCTACCCGTAACGGCCGGTGCACGCGGTAGAACCTCAGGGGGTGCCAGCGCCCTGGACTCGTCTCTGTCCAAACGGCTGATCAGAGCCTCAGACATGCGCTGAAAGGATCTCATCATCCCAATAACATCACCAACTGCTATCTGCTCCTTCCCGAGAACCTGCTCGCCTCCCTAGGGGTTCGACCCCTCAGGCGTGGATGCTGCTAGAGGCATCATGCCTCCTCCCCTAGCACCCCGTCATCTACCTCCACGGCATCCTCTAACCATGATTACCTTCACGCACACAATCAACTCTATCAGCAATAGTATAATCAATCTAATCATGTCAACGAAAGATGTAGCGAATCCCAAGTCGTGGGTCGAACCAACTCTGATACCATATGTAACGATCCTCCTCATTACGACAACAACTCTAATAGCAGGTGCAATTTTTTTTTTGTGTTAAGGTGTGTGCGCGTGTAGAAGTACGAACTCACGTGACTCTACGTCGCCACCCGGCAACCGGCAAGACGCAACCACGAAGATTAACATAAGAAGACAAAGACGCACAACCAGTAGCTGCAAGCAATGAACGACCAAGGACATAAGGCACCCTATGCAAGATTTAACGACTTACTGGGTTATGCACTGTTACCAACACAGAGGGAAGAATCTGTAGTAGTAGGTCTTACTATTTTTGCACAGGAAAGCAGGGCGCTTAATCTTCGTTCTCTGCTCCGAAGAGAGAGAAGGTCAGATAGGCTCCTGGCCGAATGCTCAGGTAGAAACTAGTAATCCCCTCAGGTGTGTCGCAAGAGTGGAAACCCTGCCTTTAAAGGGACCGAGACTCTTGATACGGCACTGGATTCTTTACACGAAACAATCAAACATGCAGACATACCTCCTAAGGCTATCTGGGGGTGTCTACATCCCGTTGGACAAGACTGACCCAACAATAAGATGATTACGACCTTGTGCAACAAAAATTATATGAACAAGCGTCCTCCAGGAAGGCGCAAGTAAGAAGGACCTAGACGTTGACCAACCATGAAATAGGACTCACTGAAAATCTCAGACCAATTGCTCCCTTTAAATTTTATTAATCGACGAGATATCCAACCTTAAATAATGTACAACCTTAAAACCCTAATCATTATTTCATTTTTTTTCCAAATTTTAGAGGGGTTGTTTGTGCGAGCAAGATTTATGAGCAAAGTCTTTGGAGTGGATATATTTTTTTGAAGAGCCAAATTTTCATACAAATTTGCAAAGGAGAAATTTCAAGTATGTGATTTTATTCTACTCATCATCGTAATCCTTCCCTTATTTGATTAAAAAAAAATCCAGTGCATTATAAAGAAAATAAAATGGTTTCATAGTTACATTCAATATTGAAAGCCTTGAATTTCTTGTTGTTTCTTTTGGTTTTCATCTCTATATTTTACAACTAGATTTTTCTTTAAACAATAAGTTTTTATAGGGTTTATCTACTTCTCTATAGGGAATTTGGTATCTATTGCAATGGAATCACTCTTTTCATTAGATCTCAAACCTTGTCACTATATTTTTTCTTTTAAAAAAAATGCTTACATAATTCGTGGTGCATACGTACAAAATAGCACACCGGTGCGCATGTTCCTATCAACAACACCGAGTTTAAAATAAAAATAAATTTGTTTTTAATATCAAAATAATCATATTTTAAATATGTTCACATATTCGATAGTGCACAATAAACACTAATGATGCACTGACGCTTCTATTAATTTATAGAGCACTGATGCATATCCATATTATTAACGCACCAATTCATATAAATATTATGAATACAGTGGTGCGTACTATTTTACTATATACACTGAAATATTATTTTGTAAAAAAAAAGTATAATTTGTATACTAATGATTCAGGATTTTTTTTTTTATACTAATTTGTATACTAACGACCCTCCTTGTTACGACAACAACTCTGATAACAGGTGCAATTTTTTTTTTGTGTTAAGGTGTGTGCGCGTGTAGAAGTACGGACTCACGTGACTCTACGTCGCCACCCGGCAACTGACAAGACACAACCACGAATATTACCATAAGCAGACAAGGACACACAACCAGTAGCTGCAAGAAATGAACGACCAAGGACATAAGGCGCCCTATGCAACATTTAACGACTCACTGGGTTATGCACTGTTACCAACACAGAGGGAAGAATCCGTAGTAGTAGGTCTTACTATTTATGCACAGGAAAGTAGGGCGTTTAATATTCGTTCTCTGCTCCGAAGAGAGAGAAGGTCAGATAGGCTCCTGGCCGAATGCTCAGGCAGAAACTAGTAATCCCCTCAGGTGTGTCGCAAGAGTGGAAACCCTGCCTTTAAAGGGCCCGAGACTCTTGATACGGCACTGGATTCTTTACACGAAACAATCACACATGCAGACATACCTCCTAAGGCTACCTGGGGGTGTCTACATCCCGCTCGACAAGACTGACCCAACAATAAGATGATTACGACCTTGTGCAACACAAATTATATGAACAAGTGTCCTCCAGGAAGGCGCAAGTAAGAAGGACCCAGACGTTGACCAACCATGAAATAGGACTCACTGAAAATCTCAGACCAATTGCTCCCTTTAAATTTTATTAATCGACGAGATATCCAACCTTAAATAATGTACAATCAGTTAATTGCAATCACCGTTTGCTGAAATATAAATATTGGTTTCACTTAGATTCGCGGACCCTACATTTTATGGTTCATCCGTCCCATTTGCGATTTACCACGAGTTCACCATAACACCACCATATCTTTTCCTTCTAGAATACCATCACATTGCAATTAAAATGATAATATCTTCCACTGAAATTGTCACCATCAACAATGGAATCATAGTATCGTTATAAATGACAATTATAATAGAACCATAACCTTAACAGGACAATAATAAAACCCAAATATTAGCATAGCAATGTTAAAACCCTAATATTAGACGGTAATATTAAAACCCCAACTATTAAAACCAAAATATTAAAACCCCGATATTAAACCACACGTTAAACCACAATGTTAAACCACCCAATATCAACCGCTTAACATCAACCACATAATATTAAACCATAGCATTAACCATCATTAAACCATAATGTTAAACCCCTTAAGATATAACCATAAAATTTAACCATGATATTAAACCACAATCTTAACCACCGTATTAAACCACTTAACATTAACCACTTAATAATAAACCATCATATTACACCGAAGATCTTAGAACCAATATTTTAACCATTCCTTACAATACCCATTCATGTAACATGTAATCTATAACCATTACATCTAATCCATTTAAACCATACCCACCCAAGGATACCTCTTGAACCTAATAAAATCTCAAAACATAACCATTACATTTATTACTTACCCCTATAACCTTTAGTAACCCCTTATCTCCATTAACATGTTACTTATCCCCATTAACATATTACTTATCCATTTACGATGTTACAATTATAACTTTACTTTTACAAACCCTAACACCTAAAAACTAAACTACCCTACAAACCATTACATTAATAATTAACAACCAACCATTCATACAATAATCTCTTTATCAATCAAATAAGAATTACAATTATTCCATATTTACATAAATCATGATTAATTTTCTTTATGGTTAAATATAAAAACACATTTTGAAATATATTAAATATTCATTTATCCACCAAATGAATTTTCCAAATATTAAAATCCCATAAATAATATGACCCTTTTTATTTAATTGAAAATAATTACATAACTCTTCAATAAATCAAAATTTGTGTAACAATCGCACAATCTAAACTGTGGAAAGGTTTAGAGGTATAAATGGATATTGACATTGGCCAGTTTTTTTTTTTAATTAATTATTCTTTTTAAACTTATAAACATTTTCTAATTTTATAATATTTTCAAAATCAAATGATTCCAACTTTTGGAACCAGGTATTTGTATGAACACGTAAACTGAACTATCAGAAACGGTAGTAATAATTAGGTTAAACAGTGAACAGTTACGAGCTTTATTTATTTATATATGTGGGAGGAAAATATCATCTAGTAATTGGGTCGGAATTAATGTAGCGAGGGTCGAGGAGGGAGATGCGTGAGAAGAGAAATGAATGAAGACTTTACATGGCCGACAGGTGCTCTAAAAACTGAGTATATCTTGCGTGAGTAAATTGTGTGAATTGTGTTTGTTCGTCGAGGCGATTGAGCCTCTTCTCCTTCCTGCTGCGTAGGTATATGGAAAAACAAAAAAAAAGAAAGAAACGATAGAATCGTATAAGAGCGGTTAGTTGATTGCGAATAAAAATATATGAAATTGATTGACGTGCGCTTGTTACAGCTGCACAAGGTGTCGAGTCAAATTGGTGTGTCGGGCAAGGAGGGAGCATGGCGGGCAGCCTGGCCATCCACCCCCTCGTGGTAGCCAATGCCCATTGCTGACACTATGAATAAGTCGGTTGGTTTCCCAATACGCGAATTGGCTTCTCGGGAAAAATAAAAGGTTAAAGCATTAGGTTGCGGGTTCTAAAGGCGGTGGAACTCCTCTCAGCACGCCTAGAAATACAACACCAGAAAAATAGAGACTTCGGCCGAAGAACGCTGGTACACTCCAGCGAATTTAAACCACGAAATGGCCGAGAAGAACGCGGGCACACTCACCAACGCCGAGGTAGTAAGGGTGGCCATGTGAGTACGATTTTTTTTTGCAGCCAACCCACCAAAAGCACGCCCAGCGCAAGGCACACACAGGAGGCAATACGAGGAGAGAACCACATAACTCTCAACGCCCACAGTCAATGGAAACGCCCATGGCCCAGTGAAAAACGCCAGCACTAAAATAGAAACGCCCTTCCCGTGACAGCAGGCCATCAAATAAAATCAAAATAGCAAACACAGTATCCTGGGAATAGCCCGGACAGAGGAACGACCCCCAACCAATGTAAAAGCCCACAAAAAAACAGAACTCCCACAGAAAAATTTAACGCCGGGGGCGTTATGAAAATTCTCCAATTAAAAACCAACGCAGAGCAAGGTCATTCAGAGGAAAAACAAAACGCCGGTAATCAACCCAAAAGTCACAGTGATATTCCATCTAAACATGCAGAGTTTACACCACAAGAACGTAGAGGAATTTTGACCCACAAACGCTGATATAAACCCCAACGAAATTTCTATTTTATTTACACAGTCCAGATTCGCATAAGGACGAGGTCAATAACTATTTACACAGTCGTAGAATAAATTTACGCCATCCAGAAGGAGAATAAAACATTATGCAGACCTGAGTATTGGAAATAAAATAAAAACATAACCACAGTCCAGAATGTACACAATAACTATTTACATTGTCTTTCATTCTACCTAAAGGCGTACCTTTGCATGTTCGCCTCCTCCGAAGGTTTGTCTGCGCGTTCCTTGATGCTCCTTCTTGCTGACCGTAGAGGACTCACCGGTACCTCCCAGCCAAACGCTAGGGGTACTCTGCTTCCCCCTCAGCCCCCCGAGCCGCAAAGGGGCCACACACAATCCAGACAGTATCCTAGCTTCCCAGCTCGCCTCCAAGGCTGAGCTACCACTCAAGTCAGCTGAGAAAATCCCCAACTCCTACAAACAATCAGTCCAGTTGCAATTTTGACAGCATAACCCTATCTCATAGCAGATCCCCTTCTTTTTTCCTTTCTCCTTTCTTTTATCCTCTTTTTGACCTAATCCCATTAGGTTTTCCTCAAAAACTCTAAATCCTATTTATTTTAAGTTTTCCCCCGTTTTATTTATTTATTTATTTATTTTTCTTTTATTATTTTTTTTGAAACTCAAAAAGGAAATGCGTTAAGCATCTTTTCATTATATATATATTTTTTTAAATCATAAATATATGTATATATATTTTTCTTTTAACTCCCATTTGTTAACCAATTAATTTCTTCTTTTCAACTTTACAACCACCTAATTGAATTAATTTATTAAATCTCTTTATTTTACCCTACACACTTTCTGAAGACTCACATTAGCTTAAGTGGGTTTTTTTTTGGTTTAATTTTATTATTAGCACCTGTATTGTTAATGCTAGCTAGTAGGAAATGAAATTCTAATGTTATTTGAATGGCAGAGCTATTGTGAGCTAGAATATAGTGGCATTGTCATTAGGAGATGGTTAAACCTTGATTATTATGTTAGGGCGAAATAGTAGTACCTTCACTAAACAGTTAAATTATCAAGCTTATTACAGGGAATGAGGAAAGGCCTTATGTATGCGATTTGGGAAGGAATTACTTTATGAATTCAATTAAAGGAGGAATTGTTTTATGCATTAAATCAAGGAAGGAAACTCCTTGGATTAGGTGGAGGTTGCAAATCATAGGGGTAATGAATATTAATGTATAGTCTTGAATTATGTTTTTTTTTTGACCTAGGGCTCAAATTCTGAACTTGCGACGCCTAATTAGGGGAATTGTTTAAGGATTTATTCAGGTGTTGATGTCTTAGGGTCATTTAGGCTGAGTCCTTCATCCAACATTATTGCGACATTCCCTTCAGGACGCACCACGTGCTCCAAGGGTGCCACTCGCCTCTCGAATTTCTTTTGTGCGACGTGCCCTTCAGGATGCACCACGTGCTCCAAGGGTGCCACTCACCAACTGAGTTTCTTTTGTGTTACGTGCCCTTCAGGATGCACCACGTGCTCCAAGGGTTCCACTCGCCAACTGGAATGATTGGTAGACATCTATAACCCCTGGAGTCAACACTCCGCCAGGTGAAATTGTAGGAGACTAAGGGTTCTAAGGAATAAGCCCCCCGCCTTATTGCACGCCCTTTAGAATCATCGTGATCGACTGTTGTAGTCTGCCCTCACGACATCGTGGATCCTCTCTAACTAGGTAATCATTAACCTACAGTTCGAGCCACGACGGGAGTGCTAGTAGGCAGTGGCAGGGCTGTTGTCCACCCCTCTCCCTCAACCTCTCTTCAAATCGTGTGTGGCCCCTTTACTCCATATGTGAGTCTGGTCGGCAAGCTATCGTCAGCTTGAACCATCAATAATCATGTCAGAAATGTCAACATCAAATCATCAAATCAATGAAACATCACAGTAAATATATCAACCCAAAAGCACACTCCCTGACTCAGTCCGGAGTCCAAGGGGGTTCTACCGATGCCTCTGCATCCTCAAGGTCAAAAACCCTRCACACTCAATAAAACTGAGTCAATAGCACCTGTCTACATCAAATAGTAACACATCATGTCATCTGTCAATCGCATCATAATCAAGTATAAATGGTCTAACATCATAAAAGTCCATATCACTTGCGAGCAAGTGTCCTCAAATAATAAGTTTTCTCAGTGCACTAGAGCGGGATGTTACACTATTAATTTATAGAGCACTGATGCATATCCATATTATTAACGCACCAATTCGTATACATATTATGAACACAGTGGTGCGTACTATTTTACTATATACACCGAAATATTATTTTGTAAAAAAAAAGTATAATTTGTATACTAATGATTCAGTATTTTTTTTTTTTAGAAGTTCAAGGAAAACAACTTATTGCAGTGAGTATGATGGTAGCTCATCCTAACAAGAGAACAAGACAAATATTTTAAGTTGTATTAAAATTTTAATATGTTTGAATTATCTATAGGTTTAAATTAATTATGTGTGTTGGTTAAGACATGTCATGGAAATTCAAAGGGACAAATGAGGGAAAAATCAATACATACTAGTGGGGATGTCCAAAAAAGTGTACAATGAGATGATAAAATAAATGAACATAATTGCATCGTAGGAGGAGCCATCCCAACAATTACAATGTGCATGAGAGGCATGTAATCATTCATTTATTATTTTATGTACATCAAATTTAATTATTGCATGAAATACTAATTTTCAATTGTTTTAGTGTAGGAAAAAATGAAACCCATTCAACACATAAGACAAGACAACGAGGAATAAAATGGTTGATCGCAAAGTTTCTAAGTACTTAATTTTTCAGTTTTACTTAAAATTTCATCTTTGTTATGATTTTTATATTTAAATTATTAATTTACACTCATCCATGGATGTCTTTTAATAGGTTATAACATACAAAGAAGAGCCACCAAATAATTGATAAACATTGGGTTAAGTATGGGTTGTAAGTATATGTTGAAGTATTAAGGTTTATTTGAACAATTTGTAAGTAGCTATGTTGTTTTAACTTCCATTGTTTTAAAATTAATTAAAGAAAAAAACATTTATATTAATTATATCAACTATGCTTTATCATCGTGTATTAAACATGCATGAAACAAAGTATGGAGCACATCCTACATAAGATATTTTGAGAGATGACATGCATCATGAATTTGTTTATAAAATAGTCACTGCTATAATATGTTTTTTGGTTTATGCAATCGTGTGTGTGTGTGTGTGTGTGTGTATTACACTTTATTTCTATGTTTGTAGATGAAACATGAAGAGGTGGAATATAAAAAATAAGTCGATCAAAAAAATATTAGGTTAAATAACCAAAGTACAATATCCCTTACAAGTGATGAGGAAATGAGGCATGCATTCAGCTCGAGCGATGACAATAGTTCAAGCGATGTCAAATGACAATCAATATAATTGGATGTTACTACAAGTTGTGTGTTTTGGAATATTTGTTTGTGAAAATAAGAGATTTTTTTTAATGTACTCAACATATTGTCCCAATTGCATGAGGACATGTTACCATAAGTGTAAGAATTACATTTAGTTTCATTTTGATTATTGTGAACCTTTATGTTTTCCAATTTTGTATGACAATAAGTCACTTATTCATAAATAATAAATGAGTTTCTTATTCTATTGCATTGTCAAATGTTGTAAAATGTTGTATTCTTGATTAATTAATATATCAATTATTTACATTGTTACAAATAATAGAGGTGTAATCCATTGGATAATACATTAATGCAATCATTATATCAAAACGCAATAAAAAATATATAAAAAACAAAAATTATTATAAAAAATATTTGATTCTTGAGATGATTAATTTAAAATTTGTAAAAAAAATAGTTAATTAAAATATATACATATCGGTGGATTGTATTCTTTTGACCTCACTAAATAATGTGCTTTTATGATTTATACACACCAATTCTACAAATTGTGAAAAAACATTGTTGCTTTAAATGACATATAATGTACGATTTAATTTTTATCGTTTCAAAATATTTTGATTCACATGATTACAATACACATCGGTGTGTGAATAAACATAAAAAGTATTGATACTTTCTATTTATGTGTACGCACTAGTGATTTTTATTTATGTGTACACACTGGTGCATGATACTTAATACCACACTAATGTTTTTTTACCAATACATACATTGACAAAAGGATCCTCCACTAAAACCTCGACTCGTCCAAATTTTTTTAGTTATATGGAACATCCGTTAAAACCTCCCCTATAAATAACAAAAGTTATACTAAAGGTTTTTTTGAATTTGTTTTCCAATCTTGTAACACTAAAAACCTCCACAAAAACCTCTACTACAAGGTGTTTTCGTTATAGTGTCAAATATTAAATACCATCCTAAATTAATATTAACCCAAAAATGATTGATAAACACGAGGTTAAAACTAAGAGAGAGAAGTAGCACACACACAATCACATAGGAAACAATATTTACTAGGGAAACACTTGTAGGAGAAAATCCCCATAGTCCAAAGCAAGCTCAATTTCTTTTCAACAAATAGCAACCATTACAATACACTTTAGATCTATGCTCTTAAGAGGAGTAATAAGGAGCAAGATCATTCTTTATTGACCTGCATCATGCACTCAATACTATGCCTTGCACCCATGTCTTTATAGGACAACATGAGGCATATTACAATGGAGTATTCCAAGCCATTAAATAGGCCAAAAATATTTTCAAGTTTTCCCCTAATCTCCTAGGGTTTGTCTTCTCCAAGTAAGTCATCCTAGAATTTATGCTATAAATGTTTTTTCTGGGATGATAAAGATAAATAATCTTGGAGGTTATTTGTAATAAATATCAATGTATATATGTGGTAATACTTTCAAGTTTCAGGTCATTAAACATTCGTAAATACACTCTACGAAGGATAGGGTTTTTGACTAGTCCTATTACTAGTCTCAAATAGGTGTTTCATGTAAAATCATCATATCTTATTCAATGACGATCCAAATTCAGTGAAACTAGTTGCATTTAAAATAGGAAATACCTTAGTATTTTTAGAACAATTTTCAGAATCAGATATCAAATATTGGGTGCATGGCATTCTGTACAAGTTTTCTCTCTCGGAAAGGAAAAAAAAACACAAGGTTTGGGAAATTTAACCTAACTTTCACTTGGCACATCCAATTTTGGTCGGACTTATGACATTGAATAGAGGACATATTAGAGTACTACACGTTGAAATTTCAAACTAAGAAAGTCTGAAATTTCATAAATATATCATAAGGAAGGTCGACCAGGAGGAGAAAATCCAAATTAAGAGCTTACCTGATCTTTACTCAGTGTACCAAATAGAACAATATTTTGAACTACATAATAATATGGATGATAAGAAAATTATTCACATAACAACTTTGAACTTTGAAATAAAACCATATCCATGGTACTAATCGATAGTAGAAAGGTATCCCCCTTTTTATCATTACACTTGAGGTTTATTTATAAGATATTTAGAAGAACAATGTGGGAAAGTTTGGGAACATGTCTACTTTAGTAAATTGAGAAGAATCAAGAACTTAGGTGATATTGAAGATTATAATTCAAAATTTCAGGCATTGGCCACAAGGATGGATGGCATACGTGATGAACAATTGTTGTAAGATTACATGGGAGGATTAAAAGAGGACATTAAACATGTGATTTTCTTAATAAATCATGCAAATATTATGGAAGCTATGCAATTTTCTCATCATATTCAAGCCAAGAATAATTCCACACACAAGTCTACCATTGGAGCACACACAAGAAGCATATCTCATTTTGGGTTTCATAAGACAAGCGTACCTCAACCAAAAATGTTAACACCTTAACACGTGGATGAAAGAAGAGAAAAAGGACTATGTTTAAATTATGATAGAAAGTATAGAAAGGGGCATAAGTACAGTCATAATTTTTTTTTCAACATAGATTGTGAAGATGAAGAAGATCAAGAATTGGAACCGCCACAAGATCTAGATCTATAAGAGACTACTCCAACAATATCTTGTCATGCATTGGATATTGGCATTATTGATTATGTGTTTCCATTGATGGAAACATGAATCAAACATGGATAGTCAATAAATACCAAGGATATGCTTGATGAGAGGTATCAAAGGATAAACTATAAGTCATGAC
The DNA here is from genome assembly GCA_009831015.1 of Picea engelmannii. Taxonomy (NCBI): domain Eukaryota; kingdom Viridiplantae; phylum Streptophyta; class Pinopsida; order Pinales; family Pinaceae; genus Picea; species Picea engelmannii. Next base: position 870,363 of record ML777641.1, read on the forward strand.
AATGTTGTCATTGAATGATAATGGTGACATGGTAATGTTAATGATGATGTGGTAGTCTAAGAGCATGCCACGTGTCATACTAAAGTAATGCCACATGTCAGATGGATTCATACATTTTATAAGCTGAAGTGGTTGATTTGTGGTGTCCACTGTTGGAATTACTAAAACAACTGAGAGGGGGGGGGGTGAATCAGTTGTTATTGAGCTTAAATAATTTTAACAATATTAAAATATTAATACTCTTTCTTCAAGTGATCATCAACAGTATACATCATATGGACAGTAAAAGTAAAGAGCATCAGTCACACATAAGTTATACACAGAGACATATTTTCACAAGGAAACCCATAAAGGGAGAAAACCTCTTCTTCTTCTTCTTCGAAATGATAGGCAGTCTTTTAAGTTTTGTACATCATTTACAATTGAGCACCAACTCAATGTGAGGCTGATACCTCTGTTTTATAAGCTGCAACTTGTTTGAGAGCACCCACTCTCTGGTTTTTCTAGCATCCACTAGAAGGAAGCACCAACTCCCTGGTTTCTCTAGCACCAACTAGAAGGAAGCACCAACTCCCTGAATGTTTCCAGCACCAACTAGATGGAAGCACCAACTTCCAATCATACAGGCACCAACTTGTATAATAGAGAACAAGAGTTCTCCCTTGCACCACCCTGCCACCCTGGTTTCTCTGGCTGCAACCAGATGGAAGCTACAACTTCTTGTATTCAAGATTCCACTTGAACCTCTGAGGACAACAGTCCTCCCAAGCACCTCCCAACCTCCCTAAAATATTAAAGAATGAATACACTGACAACTACACAGATAAATCAATTCTTACCAATTTTTCTTTGTATCTGATCTTCAACAAACTGTTCTGTAATTCTTTTCTTCATCTGTCTGTTCAGCAGGTCTGCTCTACATCAACCTTTTCTGTCATTCTGCTTTTATTCTTCTCTATCTGTCATTCAGCTCTGCTTCTTCTCTGTCTGTCATTCTGCTTTGCTTCTTCTCTGCATTTCATCTCCCTCTGCACATTTTCTCAATCTCATGCTATGCCTCTGCTCATTTTCTTTTTCTTACTGTTTATTCATTTTCCCCTCAGAACAGCCAACATTACACAATCTGTCTCATCTCATTTTATGCATACCTCCTCGACGGTTTTACTTCGCCTTCCCTCATCCAAAACAAGAACACCTATCCTAGCAACTGAAACACTAACTGATTCATAATCATGAGTCTGTTTTGTTTAGCAAATTCGTAACTGAGGAGTTAAATGTGTGTGGAAGAACAGTAACCCTCCGATCACATTTAAGATTTATCAGCACCGTTGGATGATCTTTATCATTCTTTCCTTTTGAATCGGGTTTCGAAATTTCGGCATTCCTATGCCCAAGTGTCTCGACAATTTCACATCGTGATCTCCGAAACTCCGAAATGGAGCTTATCTGGACTGACTCCTTCTCTTCCCGTGACCAAGAGCTATGACCACAGCCTTATACATTTGTTTCTTTTCCTCTTGATGTCGCGATTCGCGAAACTCCGACACGAGCTGTAATCAATTGTCTAGATTCATTCTCGATTCAATGGCTGCGATTGAATCGCGATATCGCATATCGCGAAATCGGAATTCTTGTTGCATTTGTTTATTTTCCTATTGAATTCGCGATTCGCGAAACTCCGATAAGGATTTGGATCAACGGTCCATATATGATCTTGACTCAACGGCTGCGATTGAATCGTGATATCGCATATCGCGAAATGGAGATTCTTGTTGTCAAGTGTTTTTGTCACTTCAAAGTCCCGATTCACGAAACTCCGATAAGGAGTTAAATCAACGGTCCAGATATGATCTCTATTCAGCGGCTGCGATTAAATCACGAATTCGCATATCACGATTTCAGGGTTCCTGTTGTCAAGTGTTTTTGTCACTTCAAAGTACCAATTCACGAAACTCCGATAAGGAGTTAAATCAATGGTCCAGATCTGATCTCTATTCAGTGGCTGCGATTAAATCACGAATTCGCATATCGCGATTTCGGGGTTCCTGTTGTCAAGTGTTTTTGTCACTTCAAAGTTTCGATTCACGAAACTCCGATAAGGAGTTAAATCAATGGTCCAGATCTGATCTCTATTCAGCGGCTGCGATTAAATCGCGAATTCGTATATCGCGATTTCGGGGTTCCTGTTGTATTGTTTCTTTGATATATCCAACACGCGATCCCCAAAATTTTGACATTGACTGGAATTAATGGTCCAGATCAAAGCTTGATCTGATGGCTCAGATTTCATCGTGATTTTTCATATTGTGATTACGCCCTCTTCTCCTTGCACTTTAAAGACCATGCAGGTTCTCCTTGATCCAACGGTGGTCGGACCCTGCGCTCGGATCTAACGCCTGTGATCTATCCTCCTCTTCATTGCGCTCTTCTTGTCTTTATTCAGATCTGACGGCCCTCATGCTGTCGGGAATTTTGGATGTGATCCAACGATCATAAATGCTTCTCGGGCCTTCGATCATTTGATCTTCCTGGACTTATCTTTTGTTTGCCTATCGATCACAAACTGCCTGTACTCATGTCATCTTCACCATTGTACTTGCCATCAATGACAAGCATTCGCTGTCTGTTAAATATTTTCCAACAGTCCTCTGTACATTCTTTCTGTACTTATGCCATTCGCTCTTCCTGTACTTATGCCATTCATTGTCTGTTAAATATTTGCCAACAATCTCCCCCTTTGGCATTGATGGCAATTCAAGCACCCGCATGCATTCAGATCGCCTCTCCCGAACTCTTTTCTCCCCCTTTGACATCAATGTCAAAGAAGTAATATCCTTCCCCTGATCTGTTGCAAACCATACTCCCCCTGTCGTCTATAAGCATCTTGGAAATACACCGGATATTCAATAAGTACTCTCCCTGACCAGATGAACAGATTAGGCATAGGAGATTATAACCCCCAGCTTTTGATGAAGGTATCCAAAAGGGGTCGCTGCTAAGGGTTTAGTAAAGATATCAGCAATCTGTTCTGTAGAAGACATATAATTCAGTCGAACAATTCTGTTTGTAACTTGTTCTCTGAGAAAATGGTACTTGATTGGAATATGCTTAGTCTTGGAATGTAGAATAGGATTCTTGGAGACACTAATGGCACTTGTGTTATCACAATGAATTGGAATAGGATCAGTGTAAGTTACCTTCAGATCTGCAAGAGTTTGTCTCATCCATAAAATTTGTGTGCAGCAAGTAGCAGGAGCAATGTATTCTGCCTCTGTAGTGGATAATGAAATGGATCCTTTCTTTTACTAACCCATGCAACTAATGAGTCACCCAGAAAAAATGCTCCTCCACTGGTGCTTTTTCTCTCATCAACACAGTTAGCCCAGTCTGCATCTGAATAGGCAGTTAACTGGAAATTCTGATTTCTAGGGTACCACAGTCCATATGTCATTGTTCCCTTCAGACATTTGAATATTCTTTTGACAACTACTAAATGACTTTGTTTAGGAGCAGACTGAAAACGACCTACCATTCCAACAACTTGCATTATATCAGGATGAGATGCTGTGATGTACAGAAGACTACCTATCATAGAGCGATATGTTCTTTCATCAACATCAGGTGAGATATCATCTTTACTCAACTTGCAACCAACCACCATAGGAGTGCTAATTGTAGAAGAATCTTCCATCTGAAATTTCTTCAACATCTCTTTCAAATATTTTTCTTGAGAGATAAAAATTCCTGCAGAGATTTGTTTTACTTGTAAGCCAAGAAAATATGACAGTTCTCCTATCATGGACATTTCAAATTTTGTTTGCATAGAGTTAGAAAACCACTGGACAAATGATTCATTAGTACAACCAAAAATAATATCATCTACA
>ML777641.1:887300-900056 GCA_009831015.1 Picea engelmannii
TCTCTACTACATCCCAAACATCAGCACCCAAGGCCATTAAGTATGTTCTCATTCTAATCTTCTAGAAGGCAAAATTTGTTCCATCAAACAGAGGGGGCTTAGAGGCTGAAGTCCCTTCATGACTTGTCATGTTTAAGCTTACATATCTACCTTTACATAAAAGGAACCTGCTTTGATACCAATTGTTGGAATTACTAAAACAACTGAGAGGGGGGGGAGGGTGAATCAGTTGTTATTGAGCTTAAACAATATTAAAATATTAATACTCTTTCTTCAAGTGATCATCAACAGTATACAACATATGGACAGTAAAAGTAAAGAGCATCAGTCACACATAAGTTATACATAGAGACAAATTTTCACGAGGAAACCCATAAAGGGAGAAAACCTCTTCTTCTTCTTCTTCGAAATGATAGGCAGTCTTTTAAGTTCTGTACATCATTTACAATTGAGCACCAACTCAATCTAAGGCTGCTACCTCTGTTTTATAAGCTGCAACTTGTTTGAGAGCACCCACTCTCTGGTTTTTCTAGCATCCACTAGAAGGAAGCACCAACTCCCTGGTTTCTCTAGCACCAACTAGAAGGAAGCACCAACTCCTTGAATGTTTCCAGCACCAACTGGATGGAAGCACCAACTTCCAATCATACAGGCACCAACCTGTATAACAGAGAACAAGAGTTCTCCCTTGCACCACCCTGCCACCTTGGTTTCTCTGGCTGCAACCAGATGGAAGCTACAACTTCCTGTGTTCAAGCTTCCACTTGAACCTCTGAGGACAACAGTCCTCCCAAGCACCTCCCAACCTCCCTAAAATATTAAAGAATGAATACACTGACAACGACACAGATAAATCAATTCTTACCAATTTTTCTATGTATCTGATCTTCAACAAACTGTTCTGTAATTCTTTTCTTCATCTGTCTGTTCAGCAGGTCTTCTCTACATCAACCTTTTCTGTCATTCTGCTTTTCTTCTTCTCTGTCTGTCATTCATCTCTACTTCTGCTCTGTCTGTCATTCTGCTTTGCTTCTGCTCTGCGTTTCATCTCCCTCTGCACATTTTCTCAATCTCATGCTATGCCTCTGCTCATTTTCTTTTTCTTACTGTTTATTCATTTTCCCTTCAGAACAGCCAACATTACACAATCTATCTCATCTCATTTTATGCATACCTCCTCAACGGTTTTACTTCGCCTTCCCTCAGCCAAAAAAAGAACACCTGTCCTAGCAACTGAAATGATAACTAATTCATAATCATGAGTCTGTTTTGTTTAGCAGATTCGTAACTGAGGAGTTAAATGTGTGTGGAAGAACAGTAACCCTCCGATCACATTTAAGCTTTATCTGCACCGTTGGATGATCTTTATCATTTTTGCCTTTTGAATCGGGTTTCGGCATTTCGGCATTCCTATGCCCAAGTGTCTCGACAATTTCACATCGCGATCTCCGAAACATAAAAATGGAGCTTATCTGGACTGACTCCTTCTCTTCCTGTGACCAAGAGTTGTGACCACAACCTTATACATTTGTTTCTTTTCCTCTTGATGTCGCGATTCGCGAAACTTTGACACGAGCTGTAATCAACTGTCTAGATTCATTCTCGATTCAATGGCTGCGATTGAATCGTGATATCGCATATCGCAAAATCGAAATTCTTGTTGCATTTGTTTCTTTTCCTTTTGAATTCGCGATTCGTGAAACTTCGATAAGGATTTGGATCAACGGTCCAGATATGATCTTGAATCAATGGCTGCGATTGAATCGCGATATCACATATCGCGAAATCAGGATTCTTGTTGTCAAGTGTTTTTGTCACTTCAAAGTCCCGATTCATGAAACTCCGATAAGGAGTTAAATCAACGGTCCAGATCTGATCTCTATTCAGCGGCTGTGATTAAATCGCGAATTCGCATATCGCAATTTCGGGGTTCCTGTTGTCAAGTGTTTTATTCACTTCAAAGTCCCGATTCACAAAACTCCGATAAGGAGTTAAATCAACGGTCCAGATCTGATCTCTATTCAGCGGCTGCGATTAAATCGCGAATTCACATATCACGATTTTGGGGTTCCTGTTGTCAAGTGTTTTTGTCACTTCAAAGTTCCAATTCATGAAACTCCGATAAGGAGTTAAATCAACGGTCCAGATCTGATCTTTATTTAGCGGCTGCGATTAAATCACAAATTCGCATATTGCGATTTCGAGGTTCCTGTTGTATTGTTTCTTTGATATATCCAACACGCGATCCCCGAAATTCCGACATTGACTGGAATTAACGGTCCAGATCAAAGCTTGATCTGACGGCTCAGATTTCATCACGATTTTTCATATTGCGATTACGCCCTCTTCTCCTTTCACTTTAAAGACCGTGCAGGTTCTCCTCAATCCAATGGTGGTCGGACCCTGTGCTCGGATCTAACGCCTGTGATCTATCCTCCTCTTCATTGCGCTCTTCTTGTATTTATTCATATCTGACGGCCCTCATGCTGTCGGGAATTTTGGATGTGATCCAATGATCAGAAATGCTTCTCAGGCCTTCGATCATTCGATCTTCTTGGACTTATCTTTTGTTTGCCTGTCGATCACAAATTGCCTATACTCATGCCATCTTCACCATTGTACTTGCCATCAATGAAAAGCATTCGTTGTCTGTTAAATATTTGCCAACAGTCCTCTGTACATTCTTTCTGTACTTATGCCATTCGCTCTTCTTGTACTTATGCCATTCACTGTCTGTTAAATATTTGCCAACATCCACGTGTTAGTACGATAGAGTGGCACATGTCTCTAGATAACATCAACATATGATACATCATATTGAGAAGATGCATGAAGATATCTATGACTATAGTCATCTCGCACAAATAAAATAAAAGATCATGATTATTCCATGCAATGATATAGCAAGGCAACTTAATGGTTTTACTAAAGTCTAAACTATGAGGCAGACACAAAGTATTGGTACAATTTTGTTAAATGTATTCTCGGGTCTGCTGGTGATATATCACATGAAAATAAGGAGTCGAGGCTTGTTGAAAATGTGTGATGGAAAATATGGATGCACATGTATTATGAAACATAGTTGACCATTATTTGAAGTTTGATGAGTTAGCAGGAGGTTTGCCGGAACCAAGAAACTAATGGGAGTTTAGACATAGACCAAAGAGAGACAACTATGAAGATTTTAATTAAAGTAGTGTCCAAGGAAGTAACTCAGTAAGATAATTCATAATATATTATCTAAGTTAGAATTACAGAATGATATAATAAAATCATAGGAAGAGGAAGATCACCTTGAGGCATAAGTGATTCAAAATATCTTAATTGAAGCAGATTCTAGAGAAGAGACAGAGAAAGAGTCACATGTAGAAGTGACTTAGAAGACACTCATTTTATTCAATATGAGGAAGAGGTTAAAGAGAGACAATTCAAAAGATTTTAATTGGAGAAAGAAATGTAGAGATATGTTACATTAATGCTGATAAGTTTAATGACAAGGAAGGAATAAAATAATTACCCTTAACAAGTTATGATGGTGAGAATATCAATGGTGGATGTTTGGTGAGGAAACATCGATACCATTGAGTCTCAAGTTGAGTAGATTCAAACAACAATGAGATCAACTATCTGGAAGTCGAGATGGAGGTCGATCCAATGTAGATCGAAGAAAAGTCATCTGATAAGTCAAGTTGAAGAAAATTCGATTGACTGCGAGATGATTCAAAGACAATTCAACCGACTCCAAGTCTCTAGATTGATGGAAGTTGGAAAAATTGGACGAAGATGTCTTAAAAAAGAATGGCGAGAATTGAATGATAAAAAATGAAGTAAGATCAAACAGTTCTAATATAGTTTGCGGCCATATGAAGACAGGGACCTAGTGAACAGACTTTGAGGACCTAAATATAGGAATTGATGATAAAGGCTACATACAATCTATAATGGAGATCGAAGCAACCAGATGATGGAATCAAAGGAATTGCAGAGGAAGCTAATTAGCAATGAAAGAATCTATAGATAATTATCAAGAAATAATTTGCATGAATTGGTTGAGGATCTAAATAAGAATTCGATCCATAAATGTGATCAAATGGAAGAGGGCTTGATATAGAAAAGAAGGGTGGACATGAACGCTACAATATGATAAATTGGATTAAATATCAATGGAGAATATTAATATATATATAAACAGATTAAATATTAATGGAGAATATAAATATTAATATTAATGGAGAATATTAATATTAATATTTGGAGAATAATATTAATGGAGAATATTAATATAAAAGTTAATATTAATGGATAATATTAATATTAATATATGGAGTATAAATACAAAAGAACAAAAAGTTAAATGGAAACTAATTTTTACTTAAAAAATAAATATGAAAGTATAATAATGGAAAATGTAACTCTATGTAAAAAGTAAATTAAAAAAAAAAATTACATGAAAAGGAGTATTAAAAGATAAAAAGAAAAAAAAAAGAATTTACGTAAAAAGTCAAAAAGTTAAATGTTTTTTTCCCTTGGTTTAAAAAGCCATGTTATTTGCCCATGGTATTGTGAAACATGAATTGAAAAGAGATAATGGAGAATTAATTACTTAATTAATCGATGAATAAATATGATATGGAGGATTATGAATACTAATAAAGGAATAAATTTATTGTTAAAAATAACATTATTATTACTTAAACAAAAGGGTGCAATGTTTCATTATCAAAAGACACATTGGTTCAAAGACACACCCTTTAGAAGACTATATACACAAATCTCATGTTGCAAGAAGAGGTATCGTGGTGGATCAAATATAAATACAATGGATTGAATGAAGGTTCATTCTTTATCAGGTTGGTGCATATTTACAAGATGGGTCTTGTTACGAGGGTTGGATTCCTGACATCTCAATTGGATCTGGGAACCACAAGTTGGGTCTTGTATCTGAGAGTTGTATCTCTCTTATTCAGTGGGTGTTGAATAATTTGACGATTGATATCATATGTAATTATTCAATCTTAATAATTATATGTTATAAAGTTAATTTAAGTAATTCAAGAAAGTGTGAAAATTATCCAAAAGTTCAAGACATTGATTCACCCCCCCCTCTCAGTTTTAGTGTGTGTTTCAACAATTGTATCAGAGCCAATTTTTCTTCAAGAAAAATATAGTCTAATAACTGGAAGGAAGATCCTCCTAAACACACAAATGGATGGACAAGTGGTTCTCGCCACAAATGAAGCTTCCTTATTTGATGGAACAAACTAGTCTTCAAGGAGGGAAAGAATGAAATGGTATTTGAAGTCAAGAGGATGTGGCATTGGGACTCAGTAGTATGTAAGCCTTGGTACTTAACTACCTCAAATAAAAAATCCAAAACTGAAAAAGAAGCAAATAGAAACAATTTAATGGAAATAAAAACAATCCATAATGGACTATCAGACGAAGTCAAAAAAAATATGGGACATTGCACCTCTGTTAAAGTATTTTGGCTCTAGATGGAGAATTTCTATCAGATTAAAGTACAGAATACAAAAGAAGACAAATCCATCAAGGAATTTATGCAATCCCTAGTCATCAATGAATAAGACAACTCCATCAAAGAATTGATGCAATCCCCAATCATCAATAAAGAAGACAACTCCATGAAGGAATCAATGCAATCCCCAATCATCAATGAAAAAGATAACTCCATGAAGGAATTGATGCATACCTCAGTAATCACTAAAGAAAAACTATTGAATCTTAAGACTGATGTTATAGTTTCATTAGAAGAGATTGGTATGGAACCATAAAATAGTTTATATATTAAAGTTCCTAGGCATGCTATTGATTGTCTTGAATACACAGTTATGTGCACTCTAGAAAAGTTTGATAAACTTAAAAATAAAAATATGTTGCTACAATAAGAGTTAGATTAATCTGACAAAAATAACCATGAAGAGCATGAGCAAAAGACTCAACTAGAAAAAAAAGAAGAAGATATCAAAAGATTGAAGACTGAAGTTGTTGATCTAACAAAAGAAGTGAAAGAATTGAAAACATATTACAAGCCCAATAAATGCACAGAAGTCTTAGAAGAAACAAAATAATTGGCCATTAGTCTAAAGACTCAACTTGAGGAAGCTAAGGAAATTGAATAAGTCCCAAATATCCAATTGAATAGAACAGAAGAATTGTCTCACATATTGGAATTGGATGTTGTCAACCTCAAAAAGACGAATGAAAAGACAAATGCAACTGTCAAATTCCAGAATATCTCAGCTTTCTTGGATAGGATATGGAACATCCAAAGACCAACCAATGAAAAAACTAGTCTTGGGTACAATAAGAAAGAAGAAGGTGGAAAATGCCCCCCCATTCACAAACATGAGGAAGGCCCATCCTCGTCAAAGGGAAAAAGTATAGTCATAGACCAAATACAAGCTCATAACTCTATTAAGAAAGGAAGCTATAAAATTGAAAACCAATAAGAATATCAAAAGGAATACTTCTCATATAAAAAAACCTCGAGTATGGAAATATCTTCAATGGTTATTGTTTTTCCTATCATAACTTTGGTCATAAATCATTGGAATGCAAGAGTACTGAAAGGAGAAATTCAGGAAGGTCCAATAACTTAATGAGATGTTAGAGATGCAATTATGTTGGGAACACATCAATGTTTTATCATACAATGATATTCTACAACTGTGATAGGTTTGGCCACAAATCCAAACACTACATGACATCAATAATCCAACCCATGAGGAATAATACATACAATTCAAGAAGAAAATCTAATGAAGTTTGGAATAAAAGAGGAGATGACAAATCTCAAAGGAAAAATTTAGAAATAAAAGGTCCAACAAGCGGAGTGCCTAACAAAAATATTTGGAGAAAGAAATTACAACAAAGCTACAAAGATTCAGAAAAGACAAATCTGTAAGATAATGAAAATGTTTATCTTCCTACCATGCCTCTCCTAGATGCATACAAGGATCCAAAAAACTTCTTGAAGAATTCATAAAAGGAAAAAAAAAAGGGTCTGTCGACGAGGAATGAAAAATCACATCAATTGGAGAATCTGAAAGGATCAGAGGAGTTCAAAATATACAAAGACAGAGAATGAAAATGGAAAATTAAATAACGACAAAGAGCAGCAAGATCTCTTGGTATCAAAGAACTGAAATTGGTAACATACCTTAACAATTGGTCGTAGAATGGAAATTAAATTAATTGGTATCGATCAATTAGTATTGATCAATTGGTATCATTGTAAATGATCGATTGGTATTCCTATGAAATATCAAAATATCAAGAAGATCAGTAATATTCACACCCTTTTCCTTTATGACAAAAGGGGAAGACAATAAAACCCTGTGAAACAATAAAAATTTAGGGGAGTATTTAATTTGTTCATCAAATGAGGAAGTCATTGGATTAGGTTTAAAAGAATTTATCACTACAAAAGTTGCTATCAAAGAAGACTACCTTTTTTAACACAAAATCCCAAGAGACTGAGATAACAACTGGCACATTCACAGGGGGAGAGAAGCAGTAAGAGTTTCACTCTTTGTCATTGATGTCAAAAGGGGAGAGAATCAATAAAACAAATTTGGTATCAGTAAAAACAAACTCATTTCCCCAATTTGAAGATGAGATCAGTGATAGGGGGAGAAAAGGTACAAACTCATTTTTCTTAAAGATATGTTTCCTTCAATGCCAAAGGGGGAGATTTTTTTGGCATTATTGATTATGTGTTTTCATTGATGGAAACATTAATCAAACATGGATAGTAATCAAACATGAACATTCAAGAAATAACAAGGATATGTCTGATGAGTGGTATCAAAGTATAAATTATAAGTCATGATAATGTTTTCATTGAATGATAATGGTGACATGGCAATGTGAATGATGATGTGGCAGTCTACGAGCTTGCCACATGTCATCATAATGTGATGCCACATGTCAAATGGATTCAAATGTTTTAGAAGTTTAAGTGGTTGGTTTGTAGTGTCCAAGTGTTAGTACGATAGAGTGCCATGTGTCTCTAGATAATGTCAGCATATGATACACCATTTTGAGAAGATGCACGAAGAGATCTACAACTATAGTCATCTCGCAGAAATAAAATAAAACATCATGATTATTCCATGCAATGATATAGCAAGGAAAATTAATGGTTTGACTAAAGTCTAAACTATGAGGAAGACACAAAGTATTGGTACAATTTGGTTAAATGTATTCTCGGGTCTGCTGGGGATCTCGCATGAAAAAAAGGAGTCAAGACTTGTTGAAAATGTGATGGAAAATGTTGATGTGAAAGTATTATGAAACAGATTTGACCTCTATTTGAAGTTCGATGAGTTAGCATGAGGTTTTTCGGAACCAACAAACTAACGAGAGTTTAGACAAAGAACAAAGAGAGACAATTCTGAATATTGTAATTAAAGTAGTGTCCAAGGAAGTAAATCAGTAAGATAATTCATAATATCTTATCTCAGGTAGAATTACAAAATGATATAATAAAATAAAAGGAAGAGGAATATCACCTTGAGGAAGAAGTGATTCAAAAGATCTTAATTGAAGAGGATTCTAGAGAAGAGACAAAGGAAGATTCACATGTAGAAGTGACATAGAAGACACTCAGTTTATTCAATCTGAGGAAGAGGTTAAAGAGAGACAATCCAGAAGATTTTAATTGAAGCAGGAAATGAAGATATATGCTCTATTATTTTTGATAAGGTTGATGACAAGGAAGGAACAAAATAATTCCCCTTAACAAGTTATGATGGTGAGAATGCCAATGGTGGATGTTTGGTTATGAAGCATCGATATCATCGAGTCAGAAGTCAATTCGATTCAAACAACAATGAGGTTGAATATCTATAAGTAAATATGGAAGCTGATCCAATGTAGCTTGAAGAAAAGTCGTCTAAAAAGTTGAGTTGAAGACAATTCGATCGACTGTGAGATGAGTCGAAGAAAAGTCAATCGAATGCAAGCCTGTAGATTGATGGAAGTTGGAAAATCTGGATGAATATGTTTTGAAAAAGAGCGATGAGAATTGAATTATCAAAAAGGAAGTAAGATCGGACAGTTCTAATATAGTTCGTAGCCATATGAAGATAGGGACCTACTGAAAGGGCGTTGAGGACCTGAATACTAGAATTGACGATAAAGGTTATATACAATCTATAATGGAGGTCGAAGCAACCGGAGGATGGAATCGAAGGAATTGTAGAGGAATCTAATTCACGGTAGAAGAATCTATAGAGAAGGATCAAGAAGGAATTCCCATGAATTGGTTGAGGATCGAAATAAGGATTTGATCCATAAATGTTATCAAATGGAAGAGGGTTTGATATAGAAAAGAAGGGAGGATGTGAAAACTACAATATGATAAAATAAACTTACATGAAAAGGAGTATTAAAAGATAAAAAGATAAAAAATGAATTGATGTAAAAAGTCAAAAAGTTAAATGGTATTTTTCCTTGGTTTAAAAACCCATGGTATTATGAAACATGAATTGAAAAGAGAGAGTGGAGAATTAATTACTTAATTAATTGATGAATAAGCATGATATGAAGGATTATGAATAATAATAAATGAAGAAAGTTATTGTTAAAAATAACATTATTATTACTTAAATAAAAGGGTGCAATGTTTCATTATCAAAAGACACATTGGTTCAAAGTAACACCCTTTATAACACTATATAAACAAATCTTGTGTTGGAAGAAGAGGTATCTCAGTGGATCAAATATAAATACAATGGATTGAATGAAGTTTTATTCTTTATCAGGTTGGTGCATGTTTACAAGTTGGGTCTTGTTATGAGGGTTGGATTCCTCACATCTTAGTTGGATATGAGAACTACAAGCTGGGTCTTGTATCTGATAGTTGGATCTCTCTTATTTAGTTGGTGTTGAATAGTTTAACGATTGGTACCATATGTACTTATTAAAACTTAATAAATATGTGATATTTATTCTTCTTTTTACAGTTTGTGTTTTTATAACTATTATATATATTTATGAATAAGTAATTTATATACATATATGTTATTCATTTAATTTAAGTAATTTAAGAAAGTGTGAAAATTATCCAAAAGTTCAAGACACCGATTCACACCCCCCCCCTCTCAGTGTGATTGTGTGTTTCAACATTGACTGTCATTGGATAAATACAAAAGAAAAAGGTAATAGTATTAATTGATTATGGTAGTACCTATAATTTCATCAATTACAAAGTAGCAAAAGATCTCAATTGTTTTGTATATCCTACACTAGAGTTTCAAGTAATGATTGCAAATGGAGGTACCATAAATTGTTCAGGGAAATTCCATAGTATTAATCTCAACATGGGGAGTATTTTTTGTATATTCCCATGATTTCCATCCAAATGAGTGGTGTCAATGTTGTATTAGGGTTCCAATGGTTACAATTATTGGGAAAAATGGCACAACACTGAGGTCTAAGAGAAACAACCTTATGAAAATCCTTCCAAGTGTGCCTTTTGGGTTCAAGAAGTGGAATATTTGGGTCATATTGTATCTTATGAAGGTGTGAAAATGGATCCTCACAAAATTAAATCTAGGAGGGAATGGACAATTCCCAAAACCTTGAATAAAATTAGAGGATTCTTAGGATAGTCAGGCTATTACCGTAAGTTTTTCAATAACTATGGTCAAATAATAACACTTGTAACAATATTATTAAAGAAATAATAATTTTCTTGGACCGAAGAAGAAACCAAATATTTTGAAAATCTTAAGGAGTCTATGTGTACAACTCCCATCCTAGCCATAAATGACTTTACAAAAGAATTTATTGTGGATTGTGATGCCTCAAGCCATGGAATTGGTGCAGTTTTAATGAAAGAAGGAAGGCCCCTTTCCTTTGAAAGAAACCAACTTAAAGGAAAAAACTTAGTCAAAACCATTTACAAAAAAGAAATGTTGGCCATACTACATGCAATTTAGAAATGGAATCCCTACCTAATAGGAAGACACTTCAAAGTAAAAACAAATCATGATAGTTTGAAGTACTTCTTGGAGAAATGATTATCTTTAGAAGGAAAACAAAAATGGTTCACTGAGATGTTGGGTTATGACTTTGAAATTATCTACAAAAACGGAAAACATACTGTTGTGGAATATGCCCTTTCAAGGAAATAAGAAGAAACAAAAGGTCCACTATTTGTTATTTCTCTTCCACAATATGATTGGGTGGAAGAAACAAGGATAGAATGGAAGCAAGATCAAGAGGTATGCAAGATCATTCAATAACTACATGAGGACCCAATTTCAATAGACAATTTTGTAAGGAAGAATGGTTTTCTATGGTATCATGATCATATATATTTATGTAAGAATCCTCAATTCAAACAAAAGGTTATTCTCGAATTGCAAACTTATCCTATAGGAGGACATTCAGGATTCTTGAAAACATACAACAAGATCAAGAAGGATTGTTTTTTGGAAGGTCTTAAAATTGATGTTCAAAAGTTTGTCTCGAAATTTTTGGTCTGCCAATAGAATAAGGGAGATATACTCAATACTCCAAGTCTCCTACAACCATTAGCTATACCAATTCAATGTTGGGAAGAAGTTTCAATTGATTTTATTACAGGTTTACCCAAATCCAAAGTTAAAAATTTCATCATAGTAGTAGTGGATCGATTGGAAAAGTATGCCCATTTTTTCTCTCTTTCCCATCCTTTTAAAGAAAGTACAATAGTCACAACATTCATGGAAACATTTCAAAATCTACATGGAGTCCCCAATATTATTGTAAGTGATAGAGATCCAATTTTCATGGGAAATTTTGGGACTTAATTATTTTCTTGTTTGGTTACTCAATTGGCTCACAACTCATCTTACCACCCTCATTCCAATGAGAAAACTGACACTTTGAATAAATTTCTAAAAGGATTCTTCATTTCTTTTCATTTTATAAAAAAACACAATGAGTCAAGTGGTTTCCCTTGGTCGAATGGTGGTACAACACATCCTTCCATACTTCATAAAAAAATTCCCCATTTCTAGTACATTATGGATATCATCCTCCATCCATTACATCAACCTTGAAATAGAATACAAAGGTTCAAGCAATGGAGGACCACATAGGGATTCAACAAGAGGTCCTCAAACTATTGAAGGACAACTTGGTTATGGCATAAAATAAGATGAAACAACAAGCATATCAACATCACAATGAAAGGGAATTTGAAGTGGGGGTTGGATATTTCTAAGGCTACACCGATACAAATAGATTTCCCTCAAGAAACAAAAGAAGGAAAATAAATTAACACCCAAATACTATGGCCCCTATTAGGTCTTGCAAAGAAATGGAAGTATGTATTACAAATTGGAGTTGCTTCCTTCTTCACTTGTACATCCAATATTCCATGTTTCTTGCTTAAAGAAGTTCATTGGAAACAAGATCCCAATCCCAACTATTTTACCATAGATCAATGAAGAAAATAAAATCATACTAGAGCCAATAACAATCCTTGAAACAAGAACTAAGAAGTTGAGAAATGGAACAATTAAAGAGTACCTCGTCAAATGGAAGAAAATAGAAGAAATGGGAAGATGAGTTATTCATGCCGAAGCATCTGTGGTTAGTCAAGTGTTAATGAAAACACTTGTTTGAAGGGGATGAGCATGTTAAGCCCTAGATAAATCTCCATTTTATGTATAAAACTCCTTATTAATCCCTAGATATTGAAATCTCACATTTCTAGTGTTATGTGCATAGGTCGGCTAG